>CP114495.1:6015000-6615000 GCA_027186245.1 Coriaria nepalensis | reverse complement strand
GATTTACTGGGCTATAACGGTAAACATATTTAAAATGGTAACTCATATGATGAAATTGATATTGAACATTGAAAGAGCATTCAACTCAAATCATGCAAGCCAGAGCCCATAGAGTGATAAAGAGACCAACTAATTTTGTATGGGCTAATACTTAAGGTGCAGTTGAACTGCAAGACATCGATCAATCTGGCATGAGTTAAAGCTTGTAGTAAAGCGGGGAAGAACATGTTTATATAGGTTCCTCTCTTCTCTGACGACGAGTAAAGTAGGTTTCTTGTGGGCTCTTTATCATTGTTTAAGGAGAGAGGATGTGTCATTAAGGCAACTATAACTGGTTTTATGTGAGTTCTTTGTCTTACCTTTTGTCTTTTGCAGATGGCTCTATTTATAGTGGAAATAGAACCTCTCTTACTTGAAAATCAAGCAAAAATATTTGCCAAGCAAGTATACATGGTGAGCAAGTTTAGGAGCCATTTTAGGAAGTTGGACAAAGTCTATTGCTGGCGAGCAAGGTGAAGAAGCTTTTGGAAAATGCCTCTTCAAGTCCATAATTTTCCATTCAGTCCCTAAAGAATGTCTTTCATGGTCGAATGCCTTTGGTAGAAGTCAAACAAGTTTTTCCCTTTACAAAGAGACCCTTCAAATTTGCTGAAACCCTAAAAATCTAGTAAAAAATGACTAAAGAAAGAGAAGGCTAAATTCGGCTTGTTGGCCAACTAGACGATTGATGGCCAATTTAGGCCTATTTTGATTCTTTCTTAACTGATTTAATCAATTTATTTTAAAGTTTTTTCCACATCATCCGTTAAGTGTCAAAATGATAATTTTGGCATCAACAACCACCTTCTGAACCTCGGCTACCAGCCACAACCCATGATTCGTCACCATCTCTTGAACCTCATACATCCCCTTCAACTCGTCACTCACCACCATATCCTACTCTGGCACCCACAGAGTCATTGAGCAGTGAGATTGGGATGCTTATTATGGTTTAGGTCTCCCCAGGTGCTGAAGGTGAAGACAAGGCCCCACATGGTATTGAAGATGTAGTTGAGCCGTAGGCAAGCACCCCCCTCCCCCTAGTAATCGAGATAGTCGAAGAAGAAGAATGGGAAAAAATTATAAGTGGATGGGGGTAAAAGGACGAAGTTTCATGCTGTGACCTTCCGGGCTCTATATATATATACCCATCGAAAAAAATGGTATACATGAAGGGATAAGTATTGAAAGTGGACTCACTTCTAGAGCCAAATATAAAGAACTATAAAGCGATGGTGAGGTGGATAGATGAAAAATAAGTAAATGAGTAAGTATTTTTTCTTCTTCTATGTAACCTCATTTAATTCACTCAAATATGTCATTTAATATTGTTATGTATATTATTAAGTAATCATATGTTTACTTTTCCTGAGGGGATGTTTAACATTGGAATGAAAGGCCACAAACATAGTCATGGGTTGAACACATATTAAAGACCAAAGAGTGGCTCGAAAGCAATGTAAGTTGTCTAATTGTTAAAAAATGATTTAAATTATTTGATAATGATTATTTTTTCCTTCTTTTAAAGTTTTTGGTTCAAGTAAACTAGTACATGCATCTGCTTCGGATGAGACATGCGAAATGTTTTGATGTGCTTAACCAAGACACTGCCTTCATTGATTGTATCTTCTCTCAGCACGTGAAATGTTACTAGGATGGCCCGTTTAAGAAATTGAAGATGTCGTCGGACCAGGAACAACATGAGTTTGGAGTCAATTTTCTACTTTATATGTGGTTGGAGATAAGCCTTTGGAGGAAGCCGATGGACTGTTATAGAGTGGATGTACATGCCATTTAACTACCTAAACTAGCACTAGGCGGATTTGGTCATTGACATACCGAAGAAAGATCATAGTAATGCATAACCTATCATCGAACAAGAGTTATGGGTAAATTGAGGACAATGCTAAACCCTATGTGCACGATGCTCCCATACCGGAGGCGATGGTAGGCATTCTTGAAAATTGGTTTGAGAAGTTAGAGGATTGTGGAATATATATGCTTAAGTACTTGGAGTATCACCATACATATATTGATCTATAACTCGTTAATGATGAATATATTCGACTGTTCGACTCCAAATTGTCACTACCATTTATGTGGAAATATAAATTTATTTTCTAAGCCAATGGGTCGGCTTGGATTGGATCAATAGTTACAAATGGATCTGTTGAAAATATTAGGGGTTTATTAATATTTTAGTTTAAATTTTAAATGTTAGTATACTTAGAAAATTTTTACTTACAGTAATAATCTAACTTTATTTTTTAAATGTTTATTATAATTTATATAAAGTTCGGAGAATTTATCGTATTTCCCAAAATAAACTGTGTCCCATTCTTTGTATCGTATTTAAACGGGTTAATAAGCCTGTTTGTGAAGCTATAAGAAAAAAATTGGTAGCCCCCATGCCTCTTTCTACTGTTTGACCGAAGGATTTTCATATCCTTGACGAGAGCTATTAATTTGTCACTTTAGCATCTGATCGGCCTTTCGCTTTTGCGAAACTAATCAACAGAAGAGAAGAGAGATATACGAAACTATCTCCTCTCTCTGGAAAATTGCGTTTCTGAAGAATGATTGTGCAGAAATCACACCGACGGTACCGCAGCTTCGTGTCGGATTGAATCAGGTGATTCTCCATTTTTTCTTTATTTATTCATTTAATTATTATCAAAAGTATGGCAGAATTCATAGAAATTATGCTCAAATCTTTCTCAATTTTACCTAATATTATTATAACTTTATTTTCTGAATGATGGGTACCTCGTAATTTCATGACAAGTTGAATTGAATTATTTTAGATAATTTAAGACTTAAATTCGCTGCCTCATTTATAATTTGATCGAGTTTTTCGTATGTGTATCAGATTAATGGTTCTGTGATATAAATCCGTGAATCTTTGGTTACCTATAGTTGTTTTTGAGAAAACATGGCGTAATGGTTTGACCTGTTTGATATGATATTACTCTGACAGGTTCTTGGCCTGTGGGAAATTTAAAGCTCCAGTTTTTGCTATATGTTTAAACAAGTATAGGTTAAGGATTCCTTTTCATCACTTTAATGCTCATTTCGAGCAGGAGACTAGTTATGCTATTTCAGTTGTGATGAACTGCTTGGAGTTGGGCTCTAGAGAAGTGACTGAATTTCTTACCGATGGGTATAAGCTACGTAGCAATCTCTGCTCTGGCATCTACTATATTAAGTTTTGTGGGTCTGCGATTCTGGATGGACATGTCCTTTGATAAGCTAAAATCAGATGGACTAATTGCGGAATACTCTCTTCAAATGGAGAATTCTGGCCATGTAGCTGAGCTTCTTTTGGGTTCTTATGCCACTGCTGCCCTACTCGCTAATTTTGCACTTAATGTGTTTGTTCTACTTATAATATGTCTAAAGGTGAGTTCTTTTTCTCTCTCAGGAATTAAGAATTCCTTAAAACCTTGATGCTATAAATTTTCTGGAAATAATGCTGTTTGTGCCATTTGCTGGATTATTTTGCTTAGTTCAAGTGTTTTCTTATGTTTTCTACATGTGAATGCTGTGTTTTTTTTAATAATTTCTGAATTTTATGAGGTTACCTTATTTGCTTTATGCTACAGTGTTTTTAAAAATCCTGTAAGATATATCTCTAGGAGATCGTTGCCTGTGATTTATGAGTTGCCTATTCCCTGTTAGATTGATAATCAGCAAGATATTTAGGTTTTTGACTGTGAGGACTTTGATAACTGCCAATCCTTGATTTTCTTCGAACAGTTTTTTTTTTTGGTTAATAAATTGGAAAGCGGGTAGGCTACCCTAGAGTCCTACCAGGGAGCGTTGGCACTTAGCCCGTAGAGCAAATCTGGTCTTCCCCACCTCACCTTTGCTGGGGTGGCGGGGCCATAGCTATGGGATCAAGCGCGCTCTGAAGGCTAAAGAGTAGGTTTTGCTCCAACAAATGCTTAATCCCAAACCTTTCAAGCAGGAGATGGAGCTCGTACCGCTGAACAAAGCAAATGTTGATTGATCTGTGTTGTCAACATTAATTGGGTATTCCTTGCCTGAGGGTCATATGAGCAAAAGGGAGGTGCTGTACTATAAAAACATTAGAAACTTGCAGATTTTGACCTTAGAAACTAGTAAGAAATACTGTTAACGACAACCAGCGAATCTGAATTATACATTAGGAAAACACAGACCCTATTTCCCGAAAATGTGACCAGTGACAAACCGTCCCTGAGCATACTGTCTTCTTTACATATACAGTATATGGAACCAATCTCTTGTGCCCTAAAACCACAAACATGATTTTTCCCTCTAAGGTTTCATTTGATTCTACATTTGAAACTCTAGTTTGGGTATATAATCCAGTTTATGCCTCTTGTTTGTCTCAAAAACCTCCAAATGCCCCATCCAGTTTAGATTCTAATATTACCAATATACTGTTTTTACCAAACTCCAGTTGGAATTCTATGTATCCTTGACTTTTTATAAGCACATTTTATGGAGATGGAACTAGAACATTTCCCCCCCTACTGTACTGATTTTAACTGAGGATTTTGAGAGAGGATGTTTTAGGGGTGGGGGGAAGCAATGATCAGTGTGTAAATTTATTTTTCAACCATTATAATTGTCTCTCACTATCTATTTGCATACATATAGTGGCTTCTTATTTCCTTATAATAAGGAATAAAATCAACTTTCAGGTACATAGAATGTTCAGCCTGTGGTACCCAAACAACGATTGAAAAAACTCTCTCAACTTAGGCCTAAGTCCAACTTGTCATATTTAAATCCTGACTCGATCTTTTTGATGATTGAATAAATGTAGCTTGTGCTTTCTGTCGAGTCATTGACCTCAAGCCAAGTAAATTTTAAATATGCATGAAGGGGAATAGTAATTGACAAAATTAGATTAGTCAACATAGATTCAAGTTTGACCCAAAAAAGAAAAAAAGAAAAAATAAAAAAGTACTCAAAAAATAATCAAGATCAAGATTTATTTAAGTGCTTTTATATTTTTTCTTTTTCTAAACACCGGAAAGCAAGGCCAGGAGACACCGCGAATTTTAATTCAAAAGGACTACATTCTAATCACAATCCTCTTGAACTTGACTAGGGAGAAGGGTCAACAACTTCACTCTTAGCTGACCAGTAAGCAACAATGTTGCATTCCCTATGAACTTGAGTTGTAGAGATAGAAAAGGTGAACAAAGCCAACATGAAGCACTGTCCCCATGCGAGTCCTCTACCAGTTAGGGCATTCTTCTTCATGGAGGAAGAGGCTAGAGAATCCACATGAATATAATGCTAGATGCCTAAAATAAACCTTGAACTTCAGCTGAAGAGCGAGAAGCACCCTAGATAAGATAAGAAGCCAGGATAGGAATGATCCATGACAATGGCTCCACAACTCACCACAATGAAGGTTCTTTTATAGGAGCCATTAGTTTTAGGTTTAAAACTATTTGCAACAGACTCATATAAACTTTTTTGTGCGTTTTGGACACTTGCTTTTATTTAGCACCTGAAGAAAAGAAGGCTATTCAGTCGAAAGTTAGAACTTAGAAGTATGGGCTTTGGGAATATCCTCAAATGTGGCCTTATTTCTAGGCTCTAAAACTCCCAAGGGGGATAGTAAATTCCACGAGGATGAATTGGGATCAGGTGATGCCACTTCTAACCTTTAAGCTTTAGCTTTTAGTTGTCAAGCTTATAGCTTGAGTGGTATTGAAGTTAGATGAAGCAATGTTACTTTGTCTACCCAAGCGATATATGATAAAGCTAGTTTAACAACACTACTCTGAGAGGGTGTAGTAGAAGATGGTCAAGTGAGGTGTGGGGAAGGATGAGAGATGAGATCATGAGGTTGCTTAATAGAAAAAGATAGGCCCACCTTACCATGGAGAGTTTCTAGATTCCATTAGAGAGACACAAGAGATGGTGAAAAGGAGAGCTCATTTTTATGACTCTGCTCATCAATCCATCATAACATATAGAGTTTCCTTACATAAATCATACTAAGAAAGAAAAATTATAATTTAGTAATGGTGAATTATAGGTGGGCCCCTAAGGTTTCCAACAAATGTTGGTGGATTTCTTGTGCTTTTTGAAATTACAACTACCCCCTTCTTTCCTTTAGTTTTTGAAAACCCAAATTTACCATTATGTTTAATATGCAAATAAAAAGGTTGAAGTTTTATAAGGATGATGTTTTTTCATATGCAAATATATGCTTTTGCATTCGAATTTTTATAGGCTCTTAGGTCTTCCCGTTGTATTTTTTATTTTTATTTTTACTTTTGTAAAGTTCGATTTTTGATATATATTATCTTTTTTACTAAAATAAAATTACTTGAAAATTAATTGATCCCTCAATATTATAGGAACTCCACTTTATCTTTCCAATTTGAGTTAATTAGACCCCTTAAACTATTAAACAACTAGATTTACATCCTTTATATTTCATAACTATAAACTTTAGAGGTAAAAGAACTATATTCACTCCTTTAGATTTACATCTTAGGATTCCTTATATAGGAGAGAAACCCTAGTCTAACTACATAATATTTGCCTAAACAGAAACAATTAGAATCCCTAAAAATCAGCAACTAATTAATGCCTAACTAGTAAACAAATCAGTTTGCTGGAATCTTAAATATATTCTACACTCCCCCTCAAGATTGGTTATAGATATTAATCATGCCAAGCTTGGACTTTAGATCTTTAAACTTGATTCTTGGTAGGGCCTTAGTTAGGATATATGCTATCTGAGACACGTAGGCATATACAGTAGCTTGACTATCCCTTCATCTACCTTTTCTTTTATAAAGTGATGATCGATCTCCACATGCTTAGTTCAATCGTGATGTACTGGATTCGTTGCAATACCGATGGTAGTTTGATTATCAAAACATTTTCATTGGTTCATACACTGAGAATTTTAATTCTTTTAAGAGTCTTCTTAACCACATCCCCTCACATATTCCATGAGCCATAGCTTGAAATTCTGCCTTTGCGCTACTTTGTGACACTACAGATTGCTTCTTGATTCGCCATGTAACCAAGTTCTCCCATACATAGGTGCAATAACCTGAGGTAGATCTCCGGTCTTTGATTGATCCAGCCCAATCTCTATCACTATAAACTTCAATATCTCTGTTTGATGTTTTTCCAAAGAACAAACCCTTTCCTGGTGTCATCTTTAAGTACCTCAAGATTCTGTAAATAGCCTCCATATGTTCTTCATATGGACAATTCATAAATTGACTCACCTTACTCACAACAAAACCAATATCAGGTCTAGTATGGGATAAATAGATTAGTTTCCCTACAAGACGTTGGTATCCTCTTTGAGTCCCAATTGTAATTTTGAGTCCATTGGAGTATCAGCTGCTTTGCATCCCAACATTCACGTTTCCTTTAGTAGGTCCAACACATATTTTCTTTGAGAGATTGAAATTCCCTTCTTAGACCGAGCTATTTCCATTCCTAGGAAGTATTTGAGATTTTCCAAGTCTTTGATCTCAAATTCTTTAGCTAGAAATTTTTTAACACTATTAAGATCCTCCTCATTACCTCCTATTACAATAATATCATCCGTATATACAATAAGAACAACAAACTTTCTTGTTAGAGAAAATTTGACAAACAATGTCTGATCCGATTGACACTGAGTATATCCATGTCTTTTTACCACTTTTGTGAATCTGTCAAACCAAGCCCTTGGCGATTGCTTGAGTCAGTAAAGTGACCTTTTTAGTTTGCATACTTTGTTGGTATTCGATTTCTCAAACCCAGGAGGAATGTCCATATATACTTCCTCCATTAGATCTCCATTTAGAAATGCATTCTTGACATCCAGTTGGTAAAGAGGCCAATCTAGATTTGTAGCTAGTGAAAGTAGGACCCGGATAGTGTTTAATTTTGCTACTGGAGCAAATGTTTCTTCATAATCAATTCCATAAGACTAAGTAAAGCCTTTGGCAACCAACCGAGCTTTGAATCTGTCCCCACATTCCCATCATCTTTGTAATTCACTATGAATATCCACTTACACCCCACTAGACGCTTTCCTGATGGTAATTCAGTGACTTCCCTTGTTTCATTTCTTTCTAGTGCCTGAATTTTGTCACATACAACAGCTCTCCATTTTGGAGATTTGAGTGCTTCCTCTATGTTGTTTAGAATCTGGATTTCGTCTATGTTAGACACCAATGCCTTGAAATTTGATGATAGTCCTTGATAGGACACAAAATTGCATATAAAGTGCTTTGTACATGATCTAACACCTTTCCTTAATGCAATATGCCAATTAATATCATCATTTTCTAACTCGGTAGGAGAAGAGTCAGAATTAGTGTTATCTTGAAGGTCTTCATTTGGCCTTGGATCAGAGTTTGACTCATGGATCTGCTCATGATGTACTAGGGGTCTTGTTTCCACTTGGCTTTTTTTCCTTCTTGAGTAAGTAATGAGATCAGTGTTGTGTTGAATAGTGTCTAGAAGTGGAGGAGAGTTTTGAGTAGGATGTGGATTGGGAATAGAATTCTATACGAAACTATCTAGGTTGTCTATGTGAATAGCTTCTTCACTAGGAGGAGATGGTGAGGTAGTTTGGTCCCCCTATTTTTTGTCGCAAAGTTGATATTCTTGTATAAAGTGGTTCTCCTCCTGAATGTTAAGTTTGGGATAAAAAGGTTGTTGTTCAAAAAATGTCATATCCATTAAGTTGTAATATTTTTGTGTGCAGAGAGAGTAGCACTTGTACCCTTTCTGATTAGATGAGTATCCCAAGAAAATACATTTGATTGCTCTAGGATCAAGTTTGCGTCTAGTCGGATTATGATCATGGACAAAGGCTGAGCAGCCAAATACATTGAAAGGAACAGAGGATATGAGGTGTGTATGTGGATAGGACTTAAGGAGAGTCGTGTATAGAATTTAAGGATCCGAGAGGGCATTCTATTGATGAGGTAGGCTGTGGTGAGAATGACATCACTCCAATGATGCTTTGGGACATGTGATGATAACATGAGTGACCATGCAACATCTAACAAGTGTCTGTTTTTCCTTTTTGCAATCTCATTCTGTTGAGATGTATCCACACTCATGCTTTGGTGGACAATTCCTTGTTCTAGTAGATATGTGCTAAGAGATGATGTAAAGTACTCTTTAGCATTATCAGACCTAAAAACTTGTATCTTAGCTTGAAACTGTGTCTGAACCATAGAGTTGAAATTTTTAAAAATTAGTCTCACTTCTAATTTTTCTTTCATGAGAAATACCCATGTTAGTCTTGTGTGATCATCTATTAAGGTGATGAACCGGCGGGCACCCATATTGGTTTTTACTTTAGAGGGTCCCCATACATCACTGTGAATCATGGAGAAAGGGTGGGATGTTTTGTAGGGTTAGTTAGGGGAGGTATTTTGGGTGTGTTTTGAGAGGTGTCAGATTGCACACTGATAAACAGATAAGACTTTTACTAGAGAATAATGATGGAAATAATTTTTGTAGATACATAAAGTTTGGGTGGCTTAATCGGTAGTGCCATAACATTATTAGACTATCTTTAGGGCATTGACTCTAATACTCTCACTTCTAGACACTAAACAATCCAACTTACAACCTTCCTCTTGAGGATTAGACCCCTTAAGTAGATAGAGCCCCGAGTACATCTTAGCATTGCGAATTGTCTTCTCCGAATCCAAGTCTTGAAATTCACAGAAGTGTGGGAGAAATTTAGTAATACAATTATGATCTCGAGTGAGTTTACTAATAGATAATAAGTTGTAGTCTAGATTTGGATCTAAAGGGATTGAGTTTAGGGTAAGATCTTTTGATATTGTGATGGATCCTAAACTGACCACTTTTGAAAGTGAGCCATCTGTAATTCTGACAATAAGATTTTCATGGGAAGTAGTAAAATTACTAAATAGAGTTTTATCACTAGTCATGTGTTTGATGCTTCGGAGTCAACTATCCATGGACTGTCCTTCTCTTTTGTAGTATTTAGAGCAATATCAAATTTACCTTTTTGGGCTATTAACCCGGTTCCAATAATGGAGGTAGGTTGTGAGGATGAAGTTGGCTGACTAAACAACTTCTTTAGAAGATCAATTTGTACCATGCTGAACAAGTTAGATTCACCTGTTGTAGTAGGTTCTTCCACGCAGGTATGGTTTCCATGACCTTCTTTCCATGGATTTTCCAGCATGTGTCTTTGACATGTTCAGGCTTTCGGCAATACTCACACCATGGCCGTATCTTCCTTTGTCGACTCTCAGTTGGTTGATATTGGGCTCCTCTAACAACTAAAACGTAAACTTCCAAGTTCTGAGTGACTGAGTGAGATTTCATCATTTCCCTTTTTCTGCTTTCCTCTTTCCTTATTTCAGAAAAAGCCTCCTTTACATTCGGTGGAGGTTTATGGCCCACGATTCTCCCTCTAACTTCATCTAGATTCTGGTTCAGTCTAATTAGGAACTTGTACAATCTCTTCCTCTCAACAATTTTCTTATACACCTGGATGTCTTCAATGCACTTCCATGAATGGATCTCGCACAAGTTAAGTTGCTGCTAGTAGCGGGTAAGGGCGTTATAGTATTGAGTTACAGTCAAGTTTCCTTGCCGTAAGTCATGATGGTTGCTCTCTATCTTGAACTGTTTCGAGGTGTTTTCATTATTGGAGTAGGTCTCCTTAACTGCCTCCTAGATATCCTCTGCCATTTCATATAGTATAAAATTTTCTCCAATGTCATTAGTCATGGAGTTGATAAGCCATGACATAACCATGCTGTTTTCCGCCTTCCATACTCTAAAATTCGAATCATCTTTTTCAGGTTTAGTTACCTCACTAGATAGATATTCATCCTTGCCTTTGCTGTAGATGTACATCATTACTGAATGAGACCATTGAATATAATTGTTCTCATTCAGTTTGTGCCTTATATTAATAACCTGATTGCTTTCCGAGTTTCCTTGGTTGCCACCGACCATGGTTTCGTGATTTGAGGTGTTTTCTAGGTTTGAAACAAAAGAACCCAGTTTTCCTGTAGCCCACCCGTATTTTTTCATGAGGGATTGATTTGCTAGAGTTTAGAGAATATGAGGCTCTGATACCATGTAAACTTTAGAGGTAAAAGAACTATATTCACTCCTTTAGATTTACATCTTAGGGTCCCTTATATAGGAGAGAAACCTAGTCTAACTACATAATATTTGCCTAAACATAAACAATTAGAATCCCTAAAAATCAGCAACTAATTAATACTTAATCAGTAAACAAATTAAACTGATTTGTTTGCTGGAATCTTAAATATATTCTACAAAAACTATACATAAATCTTTGGAACTTTCATAAACTAGACATAACTCCCTCTATGGTCAACTTTTTACTTGAATATCAAAGTGCATGTGATTTATATGGTCAATTCTCTAATTTTTATGACAAGATAATCGTGTAATGACTAAGAGTGGAACAATTAGAGGTGTAGCCGAATTATATATATTTGGAAACAGGCTCCTTAAATTGGTATGTTATTTGAATGAAAATGAAACCATAAGACCATTTGCTTTTGTAATTATATTTATATATGATTTTAAATTGATCTTGTGGAATTAGGTCTCATGGCGCAAGAAAGATGAATATTGAAGTATCTTCTTATTGGGTTGTTTGAATATTTTTACAATTTATATTTTTGAGAAATTGGATTAAAACTTGTCTGTCGATATCGTGGCTGCAAATGGCTAAGATCTGTTAACTTTCACATTTTCACTTCAGTTGTAAATGCGTAGGTTCATATTGTTGAAAGGTAGTTTTGATTGAGTAGTTTTTCTTCTTTTCGGCTCATTCTTTATTTTTTTGCATTGACGATTTATATTTATTGTCTTAAATAAAATGGAGGTTTGTCATTGGGTACTCCTAATGTGCTCCCTATTTAATAATGTTATTGATTTAATTTAGTTTGGAACCAAGTCTGGAGGAAAGAAGACTATATGTAGAAAGGAGCTATATATATTGGATGAAGGGTATATTTATCTATTTTAGCGTACAAAAAAATGGATATTAATATCAAAATGTAATCCAAGTACTTGTTTGTATGTTTAATTTGTAAAGTAGGGGCCACCTGTAGTTTCGTAAACTACAAGGGATCTATCTATATATTTATTAGAAAATTCAGGGCCCCCCCTATAATTTAACCATTTACTAAATAGAACCCCATAATTTGGTCCATGATTTATGGGGAAAGTTAATTTCCTTAAAATCATGGAAGTTAATTAACTACATAAATCATGTGATTACTTCTAAGTAGGAAAGAATAAGGTAACCATCCAACTTATTCATTACTAAAAGGTTGTTGTCAGAGATATTCTTTTTTCGTTCTCTAGGTAGACATTGGTTTTGAGTGAAATATTATTAGTATCATCCACACAATGATTACTATCATATTTTTTGAGATGTTTGGCATAGTGCTTATGAGTTTGTTCTCTATATGCAGACTATATTCTTTGTCGAGCTATATCCTTCTGAAAGGCGGAAATTGGTGGAACGCCTTGTCAATTACGTAATTTATAAGGTATAGTAATGGTGATACATATATGCATTTCTCTTTCATTTTGAACTTGTCCAGAGAATTTTGTTTTCTTGGTGCTTGCTAGTGTAGTTTCTTTTGATTGCTAAGTTTTCAGCATTTATCACATGGTCATGCTGCAAGTTAAATTCGTAAAAGTGGCATGGTATAAGTAAGATATCTTTTATTTTTGTAGGAATTAGGAAACTCATAAATGAAGGGGAATTTGATTGGTTCTGCATTTTGGACTCGCCTGTGACCATATACATTCTTCTACACCTTTAATGAATGGCCTTAAATAAAAACTGAAAAATGTTGTTTGGTCATTTAGAGACCCCCTTCGTAGGGAGTTGAGGAGTATTTATTGAAGAATGAAAAGACTCCTCAAGGACCTTGGGGGTCTAAGGTGCCTCGAAGATCTTGTTGTAGACCTAAACTAGGTAGTGTTTGATGATCCCCAATTGTGCTTGCCGGTGTACACCAAGGCATTTTAGATACATACAGATGTATAGACTATGCCAGATAGGTATACTACATCAATAGGCGTTTATAAACCAACTTGTTGATGGCTAAAGGATGCTATTTGGTTGTTGGCAATAAGTGTGAAGCAGTGCAACCATCGGCAGGTTACGTGATTATTGTGAACCTTAGTAGGGTATAGGGTTGAGGTTAAATTAGTTTTCTAGAAAATGTAAAAATTATTTCTCATAATTTCAAACACTGAGCATCATAAGATGCCTAGTAATAGACATAATTCCACCCTACTAAGGTTATCCTTATAAAAACTGTAAGAGACAATTCCACCCTCTAAATTATAAAAGTCGATTTCTATGCTTATGATGCCTAGTAGTGATGTGTAACTTGAATTGCGTTTTGGACATTTTCTAGTGGTCATAAGCTGATGATAAGCTAGAAAGGAACAGTAATGAGCTTCTTTTTAGAGTTGATCTGTTACTGGGCCATTTTTTATGCTGGATAACTGGATTAAATGAAAATTTGATTAAATTTTGATGTGGAAACTGATATGATGGAGGTAGGAGGATGGATCATGATTTTCTATTAGAAAAGCTAAAGAATAGTTTTTTGGTTCAATTATTATTTATTATTTCAATGAAAGCATGATGAGAGATGTTTTCTATTATGACTGTAAATTTTCATATGTGATTTTTCTTTTGCACATGGGAGGGAATTGTGGTTAGGAGTAATGCTATTGCATTCAGATTATTCTTTTGTGATTGCAAGTTCTTGTGGTAAGCATGTGCTTTGTCTCTGTTTTCTTGTAATGATGTTCGTGAAGTTAGAAGTGCTGAAGATCAAGGTCTTTTCCAATGGTTGGCTTGGGTTTGGGATTTTCTATTGTATAGAAGGATAACTATCTTGCAATATGTATGTTTCTTCATGAGAATTGTTGAATATAGAAATAAATTATGTAAATTAGGAGAATTATCTTCTCCTCATTTGTAGGGATAGATTAGCTAAAGAATAGG
Organism: Coriaria nepalensis; assembly: GCA_027186245.1. Classification (NCBI taxonomy): domain Eukaryota; kingdom Viridiplantae; phylum Streptophyta; class Magnoliopsida; order Cucurbitales; family Coriariaceae; genus Coriaria; species Coriaria nepalensis. The sequence continues at coordinate 6,600,917 of CP114495.1, read as the reverse complement.
CATGATTAACAACCTCCTTAATTCTAGGGATTACCATCGATTTCTTAGGTTTGTATTTAGCCTATAAATATGCTTCGATGTATAGAATACGAAATATGAAAAATACCTTTTCTCTACTGTCTGTGACATGGTATCAAAGCCCCATGCTATTGATTGGAAAATAAATTCCGCAATACCACGACCTTAAAGTCGTAGTGTATTCAGACTGCCACCAAGATGTCGTCTGATTCAACGACCAGTAACCCTACACCTGGAGGAGTGTATAACTCAACAGAGTTCTAGAGATCTACAGAGCATTCAAGCCACATACAAGCTGAATGGAAACAACTACCTGAAGTGGGTCTCAGTTTGTGCAAACCTATCTAAAAGGGAAAGGTAAGATTAGTTACCTCTTTGGAACAGGGCCTGAGAAGGGCCCGAGGTTCGTAATGTGGGATGAAGAAGATTCTATGGTTGGCTTTGGAACTCTATGGTATCGGAGATAAGCGACACAGTTATGTTTCTGACCTCGGCTCAGGAAATTTGGGAAGCAATCCGACAAACCTACTCAAAGGTAGCTGATGCAGCTCAAGTATATGAAATCAAGACGAAGTTAGCCGTTGAAAAACAAGGTAACATGATTGTGACGGAATATTCCAACTGTCTGAAAAATCTATGGTACGATTTGGATTATTATCAAGTTATTAGGATGACTAACGATAAGGATGCTGTTACATTAAAAGCGTTCATAGAAAAGGAAAGAACGTATGATTTCTTAGCAGGTTTAAATGCAGAATTTGATCCTGTGAGGGTTCGGATCATAGGTAAAGAACTACCTACATTAGGAGAAACCATCTCAATCATTTGCGGGGAGGAGAGTAGAAGAGAAGCCATGTTGAAAGTACAACCGGTAGAAGGATCTGCACTCCTAACAACCGGGATTGCAGAACAACATGAAGAAAGGACTGCCCTTGTTGTAATGAAAAACAACAAGAAGTTTGATTCACGGTTTGAACCAAGAAGCAGTGACAAATGAAATCTAGTGTGCAACTATTGCAAGAAGATAGGCCATGTGAAGGATAACTGCTAGAAACTACATGGAAGGCCCCAAAACTCCACTCAGTATAAGGGTAAAACTGCCCAATATAAAGGACAAGCTCACACTGCGTAGAATGTCAGCCGCAGTGAGCAATCGGTGTCCGGTGGCACAAACTTCAGTCAAGAAGACATTGGCCACCTCAGAAACCTCTTGGACCTCCCCTGAAAAACCATTAGGTTCTTCTTATTCATTAGCTCTCTCTGGTATGACTTCTCACTCTTATGCTCTTAATGCCTCAAAAGATGTCCAACAAACATCATGGATAATTGATTTTGGAGCAACCGACCATATGACCTATTCTTCTCATTTATTTTCTACCTATAATCCATGCCATAGTAATAAATAGATCACTATAGTTGATGGCTCTCTGGTTGTTGTAGCAGGTCAAGGGAATATATCTTTAGGACCATCCCTAACCTTAAAAAATGTCCAACATGTCCCAAACTTACAACCAATCTTGTATATGTGAGACAACTCTCTAAAGACCTAAATTGTCATCTCATTTTCTCAAAAATCTCATGTGTGTTTCAAGACCAAGCTACGGGGAAGACGATTGGACATGTTGAGGAGAAGAATGGCCTCTACTATCTTGAGCCTTGGGATTGTAAAGTAACTACAAGGGTTGGATATCCATCATTACAACTATCAGATTCTTCTACAAATAAAGACCAAAATTTTCTCCATCACCTAAGACTAGGCCATCCTTCTTTTCAAACCCTTAGCCACGTGTTTCCTTTGTTGTTTAGAACCATATATCTAAATCAATTACATTGTGAAGTTTGTGAATTTGCAAAACACAAACGAGTTTCCTTTCCTACAAAATAATAAATCATTGTATCCATTTCATTTGATCCATAGTGATGTTTGGGTTCCATCTCAGGTTGCTAATATTTCGAGAGCACGTTGGTTTGTTACATTTATTGATGATTGCACTTGAGTTACGTGGGTATTTCTAATGAAACAGAAATCCGAGGTTGCCACTATTTTTCCTATCTTCCTAAATATGATAAAGACACAATTTGGTGTGGTAATGAAAAGGTTGCGGTCAGACAATGGAAAAGAGTTCTTTAATTAGACATTAATCTCATTTCTTCATGCGCAAGGAATAATTCATGAATTTTCATGCATTGATATACCCCAACAAAATGGAGTGGCTAAAAGGAAAAATAGACACCTACTTGAAACTGCTTGAGCCTTAATCTTCCAAAAACTAGCCCCACAATACCTTTGGTGAGAAGTTGTTCTTACCGTAACCTCCCTTATCAACCAAATGGCTACTCTAGTGTTAGACAACCAGAGTCTGGGAAATTTTTTCCCAACACTTTCCACCTTACACATTGCCAAACCAATTATCTCCTAAAGTGTTTGGGTGTGCAGTTTTTGTACATGTACGTGCTCAGAATCGAAGCAAACTAGATCCTCGAGCCCTTCGATGTATATTCATTGGATAGTCAGCAACATAGAAAGGTTACAAGTGTTATCATCCACTTACTCGACGAGTATACACTATGATAGATGTCACATTTGTTGAAAGTGAGCCTTATTCTCCTCAGGGGAAGCCCTTGACCAAAGAGGAGAAGAATGCCTTAGATTGTTTTCTCAACCTTCCAATGCCACCAAATCTACCCTCACCATCAATAAGCCCAAATCTATCATCACCACGACCCAAACCTAATCTACCATCACCACAACCTGAACCTCCCTGACCATCATCAGTAAGCCCAAATCTATCATCACCACAACCTGAACCTCCAATACTAGCATTTGACCCGGCAGTTACTAAACCACTTCAAGTCTACTCAAGGAAGAAGGGATACCATACTGATCCAAAGCTAGTCCAAGAGTTGTAACCACAACAAGGACCTGAAACAACTGAGGAAGAAGACACTACACAGGTAAGTACTCAATGCTTACCTGATAAGAGTGAATTAAACCTACCTATTGCACTTCGAAAAGGTACCCGAAAATGCACACAACATTCACTCTCATAGTTTGTCTCTTTTGATAATTTCTCTCCATCACATAAAGCTTTTTTGGCCCATTTAAACTCTATAAATATTCCTAAGACATTAACTGAGACATTAAGTAGTAAAGAGTGGAAATAGGCTATGAAAGTTGAAATGCAGGCACTCGAGAAGAATAAGACTTGGGAGCTAGTTAAACTGCTGGAGGGGAAGAGACCAGTAGGCTGCAAATGGATTTTTTTTCAGTAAAGTATTATGCAGATGGGTCTTTGGAAAGACATAAAGCGAGGCTGGTAGCAAAGGGTTATACTCAAACATATGGCATTGACTATGATGAGACCTTTGCTCCTGTTGCAAATGTGAACACAGTAAGAGTGCTATTGACATTAGCTGCTAATTTTGGGTGGACTTTGCAGCAACTTGATGTGAATAATGCATTTCTTCATGGGGACATTGAGGAAGAAATCTATATGGAAACACCTCCAGGCTTTAACACAAAGGGAATATTGTGTGTAAATTGAGGAAGGCTTTGTATGTAATAAAACAGTCCCCTTGAGCCTGGTTTGGAAGATTTACACGAGCTATGATAACATGGGGATTCAAACAGAGTCAAGGGGATCATATACTATTTATAATGCATACTGCTTCAGGGGGAGTCACTGCACTACTAGTATATGTAGATGACATAATTATTACCGGGAGTGACCAAGTAGAAAGGGAGACACTTAAAGGAAAACTAGCGAGGGAGTTCGAAATAAAAGACCTTGGTAAGTTAAATTATTCCCTAGGAAGTATAAATATTCCCTCCTAGGAAATAATTTAACTTACCTCCTAGGAATATTTATTTCACAACAAAAGTATATATTTGATTTACTAAAGGAGACTGGGAAAACAAGGTGTTGACTGGTTGAAACACCCATCGACCTAAATCATAAGCTTGGGGAAATAAGGAGTTGACCTATTGAGCATAACCATCAAATTAGGGAGGAGGTAGATGATGAAATGGTGGATAAGGGAATGTACCAGAGGCTTGCTGGGAGACTAATATACTTGTCTCATACTAGACCTGATATAGCATATGTCGTGAGTGTGGTAATTCAGTTCATGCAAGATCTAAAGGAAGTACACCTCCAAGCGGTGTATAGAATCTTGCAGTATTTGAAATCTAATCCTGAAAGAGGGTTACTATTTAAAAGGGGGTCCATAATGAACCTAGAAGTGTACATAGATGCTGACTATGCATGATTGATGGTAGATAAGAGATCAACATTAGGCTACTGTACTTTTCTTGGTGGGAATTTTATCACATGGAGAAGCAAGAAATAGTCCGTGGTTGCAAGATCTAGTGCAAAAGCTGAGTTTTGAGCTATGGCCTTAGGAGTGTGCGGATTACTATGGTTGGACATTATATAGAAGGATCTCATAGTTCCGGTGGAAAAGCCAATGAAGTTGTATTGTGATAACAAGTCAGCCATCAACATTGCACATAATCCAGTAAAACATGATCGCACCAAGCATGTAGAAGTTGATTGGCACTTTATAAAGGAGAAACTTGATAGTGGATTGATTTGCACATCTTATGTATCGACAGAAGGACAACTAGCGGATGTATTAACTAAAGAGTTAGCTAGTCATAATTTCCAGAGATTGATTAGCAAGCTGGGGTTGAAGAACATCTATTCCCTAAGTTGAGGGGGAGTGTTGAATATAGAAATAAACTATGTAAATTAGGAGAATTATCTTCTCCTCATTTGTAGGGATAGATTAGCTAAAGAATAGGCATGATTAACAGCCTCCTTAATTCTAGGGATTACTATAGATTTCTTAGGTCTGTATTTAGCCTATAAATAGGCCTCAATGTATAGAATACGAAATATGAAAAATACCTTTTCTCCATTGTTTGTGACAAGAATATATCTGTGGGGACATGTAAATTGGAACTTTTATTTTGTAAAATGATAAGGGAGGAAGCTGCACTACGTCTGACAGCTTTTGGTGTTTTCTTCTTTGAATAATTTATATCTCTGGCCTTCTTTGTTCCCCCCCCTCTCTTTTGAATCATTAAGCTTTGTACAAAATACCAGTTGTGGTTGACTATGACGTAAACTGATTTAATTAACGGACTCTTCCATATGTAACTTACATAATGGTTGCTTGGATTGTCAAGCAAATTGCAGAAAGTTCTGGCTTATATTTTCATTTTCTTATTAGAAGATATTTATGGAGTGAGTTTTTTGTCCATTGGTTACTTATCTGCAGGGGACATTTTTACCTCTAGTTGTTCCTCCAACAATATATCATGGTGCTCTCTGGTCCATCTGGTTGACTGTTCTATGTTCGTTAAAGGTATTTGCACAATCTTTCCATACTTTATTCTTATTATTCTTTTTGTGAGACCGGAATGGATTAGTAGCCTATCATAGATTCTCTAAAATTATAAAATTCTTGTCCAGATGTTTGAAGCTATGGCCAGAGATAGGTTGGAACGCTTGAATGCATCACCGTCTGCAACTACATGGACATATTTCCGCGTGTATTCTGTTCTATTACTGGTCCTCGCTGTTGACATTTTATGGTAACATCTATTAATTTCATCACATATGACAAATGTATGCTGCGGTGCATCGGTTTCATCACATATTTTTAACACCATAAGCAATAATTCTTCACATGGTTAGATATTGTAGTATTAACAGTAAAAAATTTTGATTTCCACTCGGCAAAGTATGTCATGTCTGGGTGTTTAACATGCAGAGTCTATGGTAATTAGTTTCCTCTTGTCCGTTTTGTGACTTCCCTGACAATTTTCTGTAATTCCTTGGAAGTTGTTGAGCTGCTTGCCAAGGAGATGTCTGGAATTTTTTAGGAAGTTTATTTCATAGAGTTTTAATAAACAATGAATAAATCAAATTTGTACGTCAATGTGTGTATTGTTGCTAGCTTTGTATTGATAGTCACAACCTTCTTGGACTCAATGAGTTACAGAGTTTTGAATATAGTGAATATATTAAGTAACTAGTGCATCAATCAATATGTTTGCAATATTTCCAGGTGATGACCTTGGGATCTCTTGATTGATTTCTTTGAGTTTTCTTAAGAGATAAACATGCATCAATCAATATGTTTGGGATCTCTTGTTCAATTTGTCGAATTATGGTGATATTTTATTATTTACCCCAGGACACCTTATAGGATTTAAGGTTTGTAAGCATAGCTTACGGTTTTTCAACCTTTTTTCTTCCTTAATGATATCTTCACTACCCCGACTTCGGCATAGGAATCATTTCAATTTCAACTTGATTTGTCTCTAAAGGGTAGTGCTGGGAGAAATTTGGATCAAAATCATTTTTTGGGAAAGGCTAACTTAAAAAAACCCTGTTCCAAAAATCTTAGGATGATAACATGTCATCTGGGGCTAACATATTTCAAAATAAGCTCCATTTAATCTTTCAATTTTGCTTGAAAATTTCTTGTTACACCTCTAATCATATTGCAGCCCCTTTACCTCATGGACTGCTTCAATGCTAACCAAGGTGAGCACCGTCTTTGGCATATTTTCAGTAAAGAGTTTATCTGGCTGATCTAGTACATAGTGGAAAGAAAAGATAAAATGATTAGGTAGAAGACCAAAGCTTCTTATACATCAGTTTATTAAGGGAATCAAAATGCTATATGGCTGAGCCTCCTGCATGTTATGAACATGTCTCTCTCTCTCTTTTTTTTTTTTTTTTTTTTTATGTTGCAGTATATGAACCTTTTTTTAACCAACTAGACATTTGCTCTTTTCCTCCACATCTGGTTAGTATATTTTTGTAGTCATGTAACTTTCCCTTTTGTTCATAATGTTAGCGCAAGATAAAGAAGTCCTATATGAAGTGCTCATGAATCACTGGAGAATAAGGTTTACCTTTTGTATTAAATTACTAATCAATGGCTAGAGTCATATATGTCGGTATTGGATTTCAATTAGAAATTGACAAAAGAAGCTGACATATAATTGAGAGGTTATAATAGATTGATAGTCCACATGATGTGGGAGAGGATGCCAGGATTGTTTGGATACATCACTATGTCAGAAATCTGACAGGTTTTTTCTTACACAACCTCGTTTGTATTTCTTCCCCAAGTATCACTGAAAAATCATAAATTACTCCAAATGATGTCTGCATGAGGGAAACAGTGCAATCTGCCACCTTGTGGTCATCCTGAAAATGTATTTTAGGATCTTGTCATCCACAAAATGTGTTTTAGGATCTTGCCAATCTTTGCCTTTCTTAATTGGAGTTTGTGATGGATCTGGTTGGGAACCCCAAACTGGTGAACTCTTTAGGTGATACTCAGTGCGTTCCTTCTTGGCACCCCCTGACCTTGTGCGCTGGTTCAGATAGCCTGTATTAGTGTGAAAGAGATGGCAATATCAGTTTTCAAAGTATAATCTTTGAAGAAGTTGTGTTTATGCCCACAATTGTCTATCTTTGTTTTTAATATTATGGGTTATAATCTAGTTTTGATTTTTGGTATCTGCCTTCTATTATTCTACATGGTGTTTCTGTCAAAATTGTATGAAGACACCTCATGCTGTTCTCCACTTAACTTCAAAATGAAAACATTTTTTGCAATGTTCATTTTCTTTTATTTCTCAGAGAGTAATTATATCGAACATGATGATTCTGTGTTTTAATGACTGCTTTTATATCTGAATATTGAGACTAGGCAAGGATGGTGACACAAATTTTCACCTATATGTGGTTTCAGAGAAGTTAAACCTGAGTCTATGAAGAGTTAGGAAAAAGTATATAGAATATCTTTTGCTTCCTGTGATTGGTAGAAATTGGTGGTTTTTTTTGGTTTACTTCCACATGCAGTTTTGAAATTAATTCTTCCATGTTGTTGTTTGTTGTCTACAGGATTAGGATCTGTGTGATGATATACAGAACATTGGGTTTATCTTTATTTCTGTTGTTATTCTTTGAGCCTTTGAGCATTGTATTTGAGACATTACAGGTAATTTCATTGAGTCATTCATGATGGATTTTGATTTATCTGCAAACTTTATTATCCCCTGATCTTGAAATTTTAAACTTATTTTTACGAGTTATTTTCATTGGCGTGTCCATTGTTTTCTTTTAGGCCATATTGATTCACGGCTTTCAGTTGCTTGACATATGGCTACATCATTCAGCAGGGAACAGTGCAAATTGTCAGAATAACAAATGTTCTGATCTTTCAGCTGCTGGTATTAATTAATGAAACTTCCTTTGCTTAAACATTTGTAACAATATTTAACGTGCAAGAGTGAGAATCCTATGCATTCCAGGTCAATTGTTTTTATTTACCCTACTTTTTGTGCTTGTTTGTTTTTTATCCTTGCAATGAAGTCTTGTTTTGTGTAATTTTCAGTAATTGAAGTTTCTGTTAGACCAAAATCTTATAGTCCAACAAAAGTAAAGAAAAGGAAGAAGTAACTCTGATTATTATTATTATTATTATTTATAATTTACTTTTTTCATTTATATTTATATTTATATTTATATTTTTTGTCTTTTGGTTTATATATATAATAAGAAATGGTATATTCTCATATCCATGTTTAGATTCCTTATGTCTTCTTACCGTTCATTGTTACATTTATTTGAGTTTCTTGTGCTCTGTTCTGATTCTTCATAACTTTTTTTGTCTTCTACTCCATCATGCTTGAAATATATATATATATATTGTGACTGCAGGCTTCTTGTGGGAGTGGAAAAGCACTCTAATTCGGAATTTGGGATTTTCCCTTGACATGGCCACATTGTTGATGGCACTTGGGCACTATTTACATATATGGTGGCTGCATGGCATGGCATTTCATCTTGTGGACGTCATTCTATTCTTCAATATACGCGTAAATGTTTTGTGCAAATACTCATTTTGGGTTTTAATATCTTTTTTGGTATCTGGATTGTGAAGTTCTTTTTTGTTAATACAATTATTCCGAGCAGGCCTTGCTAAGTGCAATTATAAAGCGTATTAAAGGATTCATCAAATTGAAGAAAGCCTTGGGCACCCTTCATGCAGCTCTGCCTGATGCGACATCTGAAGAGCTACTATCATATGACGATGAATGTGCTATCTGTAGGGTATGTACAGCAATTTTATTCTCTCTCTCTCTCTCTCTCTCTATTTTATTTATTTTTAAGTTATTGGTTTATCCCACAAAGTATGATGAAGTGAAAAAATTACAGGAACCCATGTCAAAGGCGAAGAAGTTAAACTGCAATCACCTTTTTCATCTTGCTTGCTTGAGATCTTGGTATAATTTTATAAGACATGTACTTTTAGCATGTATTGTCACTTCAAGTGTTGGACAAGGCATTTAATAAGAGGGGGGAAAAATTGTGACAGGTTGGATCAAGGTTTAAATGAAACTTATTCTTGCCCTACTTGTCGAAAGCCGCTTTGTATAGGCAGACAGGAAAGTGAAGCAAATCCCCATGTGGCTGAAACTCGTAGTGATGAGCAGCTTGCTCGTCAAATAAGTGCAGGACTCAATCAGCAAAATACCTCCGCCCATATCCTTCCTGCCGGAGTACTTTCCAATCAGACAACACAGAATCCTATGGAAGGCAGTCCTTGGAGGTTCATAAAATGCTTTCCTTTCTTTGCATACACAACTTATTTTTCTATGGAGCGAATTAACCTTGATATACATTCAACTTAATTTTGCTGATGTGGATCATTTAGCTCTCTATCTTCATTAATAAGAAAAATTATTAGGTAAACTTGGTCCATGTAGATTACTTGTTCATTTTTCTTAAGTATCCTGATGTGTCTTGTTTGGATTGATCTGCTCTACCTGGACCAGATTCAGCTGAAAATTTCTCCTTTAATTAATATAACACCTTAGAGACTGTAATCTAATTTGATATTTTGAAATCCTTACCATTATACTTGAATAGGAATGCGGGACTTGACCCAAGTTGGTTACATAATTGGCCAAGCCAGGGTGTTGATGGGGCGGGACCCTCCACCGGCAGCGTTAGAACTGTTGGATTAGGTAGAGTTCAGATGATGATGAGACACCTTGCTTCTGTCGGAGAAACCTATGCACAGACAGCCCTTGAAGACTCTGCTTGGAGCCTTTGGCCCGTAAATACCTCACAACCAGCCAGTACTTCTACTGCCGCACAAGCTTCTACAGGTACTAATGTCAGAAGACATCCCAGAGGCTCTGGCGGTCTACGCATGACGTCTGTGTCAAGTGGTAGTGCTAATGACAACTTAGCTAACATGCTTGCCATGGCCGAGACCGTACGTGAGGTTTTACCTCACATATCTGATGGGTTAATTTTTCAGGTATTGCTATTGGTTTTTTTTGGTGTGGGTTTTGAATATCCTAGGTTATTATATCATTTAGTATATAATTTTCAATTTTCCTATTACATTACTAGACTCCTATATTATATTTTATGTATCTGTGTGAATTTATATATCTGGGTGAATTTATTGAGTACTTGTATGGGTTAGATCCATCACGGACTAAAAGGATTTGCAGCATTCCATATCATAAAGTAATGTAACATGTAATAATTGGAATTATTGTGATGGATTAGTCTATGATCGACCCAGTCAACACTACATTTTGTATTCATATATAGAGGGTCGGTCAATGAGTATACGTAAGACTTCCTTCTTGCCTCATTTTATCTTTTCCTCTCTATTTGATTTCTTTAGACGAGGATCTTTTGTGTATCCAGGTGTAGTTTGTTTTTTGGCCAAAAGTAGTTTGTGTCCTGATATGCATAGTACGTTTAATTTTCTCCCAATTTGGAATTTGCAGGATTTGCAGCGAACTAATTCTGTAATTGTTACGGTGAATAATCTTCTCCAAATGTGATCACTGTGTGTTGCTGAAGTGTGACCGAAATACATAAAGGCGCTATTATACCCAGCTGAGGTTTGGAAGCATATAGAAATCAAACCTTTTGCCCTCTCTTCATATCCCCCTCAATTTTCTCCTCCACATGTATGTGTATCCTTTGTTTACTGTATATAAAACAGCTAACTGAATCACTCAATTCAGAAAGGGAAAAAAAGTGCAAATTCAACCTTGTTTTTCAATGAGGCAAGCTGCTGTCGTGAATCCTTGTCAAGTTCGGTTTTGATGCATATTTCTGCTGTATATCTCTCAATAATGATAAATTTACCCTGTTTTTTGAGCAGGTTACTTCATATTGCTACTATTGCATACTATTTAACTAGCTAGTAGTTTATGGGTACTTATGTTTGATTATGATTGCGTTCGCATTAATTTAGATGATTGTATGAACAATCATTTCTGCAAGAAGATCTAAGTGGCTTGGCGTACGCGAAACACATAATCATTATTGCACTTCAAAAACTATTTTCAGAAAAGAGAAAAAGATAAAACTTGTTTGGAAATGACATGATTTTAAAAGCTGTTTCATAAATTAAGTAAACAGAACCTGTTTGGGTTTTGTGCACAGTATTTTGTGCCTGTGTATGTTTTTTGTTAAAATGATAAAACAAATGTAAAACCTGCTGTTACGAAAATGGGCGGAAGACGATTTACATTCAATTTAAAGCTTTAAGCATAATTTATATTTGAAAACCTTTAAAAGTCTATTAAAAGTATAATTAGACGTCCTAAAATTTGTAAAAACTATAATTAAGAGTTGATTTTGACTTTGATTAAAGAATTGTTGATGTAGCAAAAACATGCTTTATTAGCAACCACTTTAGTAAAGTGAACTTAGACTATAATTATTTTCTTTTGACCCTCTCATTTATATTATATTATAAATTTCCTCTCAATAAATTTAATTTCTTCCACTTAAATCCAACGGCCAATTATCGGTCACTAGCGCCGTTATGACAACCATCACTCTGCCATCGCCAATTTATTACAAAAAATAATGACACGCTCAAGTTTGTTTGCTTTTTATTTATTAATTCACAAGTAAACTGCTATCAACATGCTTGGAATAAAATTGAATTCTCGTTGTCTTTATTAAATAAAATAAACAGTCTAACGACTAAAGAAAATATCACTAATGCAAATATTAGGGTAAATTACTATTTTTGTCCCCAACCGTTAATGTTGTTTCAATTTCTCCCCAGCAGTTTTGCCGAAAGCTAAACGGAATGTTTAGAAGCTTTCAACCGTGTAAAAGAAAGTGAAATCCTAAGCGCAAAAAAAAAAAAAAAAATACTAGACCCAAGCAATAAAGGTACAATATATATATATATATATATATATATATATATATAGAAAAAGAAAGGTAAAACTCGAAAAGGCTTTGGCCCAAACAATCATATTAATTCAATCAAGAAGCATGAAATTGTAGAGCTTCAACGTGAAGATTCAGTTTGAGCTGCAAAGAAGAAATTCAGCCCAAGCCCAAAGCTCCATTCAAAATTAAGGCAGAATACGAAGCCTTAATTATAGGTTTGGAGATTCTATTAGAATTCGATGCTTCACACATAACAATCATCGGTGACTCTTAGCCAGTCATTAGGTAGATTTTTGGGGATTACAAGTACATAAACTCTGGGTTAACAGGATATTTTGTGTAGCGACCCACATCAGCAACATTGTTCGCCTTTCCAGAGTGATAGAGAATCTCACAATCATAATCTTTTGTTAACTCTAGCCATCTCTTTTGTCTCATATTGAGTTCCTTCTGGCTAAAGATGTACTTGAGACTCTTATGATCCATAAATATCTTACAGTGGGCCCCGTAGAGATAGTATCGCCATATTTTTAAGGCAAACACGACTGTTGCTAATTTCAAGTCGTGAGTTGGGTAGTTCCTCTCATGATCTTTCAGTTGTCTCGATCCGTAAGCTACTACCTTTCCCTCTTGCATCAAAACTGTCCATATTACAATCTTTGATGCATCGCTATAGATCGTAAACTCAACTTCCTCGGTAGGTATGATAAGAATGGGTGCGCTAGTTAGTATACTTTTTATTTCTTAGAAGCTCCGTTCACACTTTTCCGTCCACTCATACTTCTTCTCCTTCTTAGTAAGAGCTGTGAGTTGTGTAGCGAGACTATAAAATCATTCTATGAATATTCTGTAATAACCCGATAATCCAAGAAAATTTTGAATCTCAGTAACAGTGGTAGGAGTTGGTCATTTCATTATTGCTTCAATCTTTGCAAGGTCCACTAATATTTCTCCCCTAAATACTATATGTCTGAGGAATTTCACCTCGTCTAGCCAAAAATTGTATTTTGAAAAACTTTGTTTAAAGTCTATACTTTTTCAATATTCGCAGTATGGCTTCTAAATGGTGTTTATGCTCATCTTTAGATTTGAAGTATATTAGTATATCGTCAATAAATACAATTACAGATTTATCGAGAAAGCTTTTAAACACTCAATTTATCAGATCCATAAATGTTATAAGGGCATTTGTCAATCCAAACGGCATTACCAAGAACTCATAATGTCCGTAACGAGTCCAAAAAGCCGTCTTTGGGACGTCTTCTTTTTTAACTTTCAGCTAGTGATATCCCGATCGCAAATCAATCTTTGAGAAAGTTATTTCCCCTTTTAGTTGATCGAACAAATTATCAATTCTTGGTAGAGGGTATTTGTTCTTCAATGTCACTTTATTAAATTCCTAATAGTCGATACCTAATCTAATGGTTTCATCTTTCTTCTTTACAAACAAGACCAATGCTCCCCAAGGGGAATGGCTTGGTTGTATAAATCCCTTCTCCAATAACTCTTGTAAATGAGTATGCAACTCTTTCAGTTATGCTGGTCCTATCTGATAAAGTGCCTTAGATATAAGCGTCATCCCTTGTAAGAGTTCAATCTCAAAGGTAATAACTCGGTCTGGCAGTAGACCTGGTAACTCCTTTGGAAATACTTCAACAAAATTCTTTACCACTGGTACATTTTCTGAACCAATCTTCATTTCTATCGTTTGATCTACGATGTTGGCTAGATAACCAACACAACAAATACCTAGCAATTTCTTCATTCTCATTACTGAGATCATCATTTTAAGTTGCCTTCAAGAGTCTCCCTCGTACTCAAATCCTTCTTCATCATTCAAATTAAACGTGACCTTTCGATCTCTACATACAATAGATGCATTGTATTTTCCAAGGAAATTCATTATTAGGATAATGTCGTAATCGTGCATGGCAATGATAACTAGGTCTACATACAGTTCTCTTCTAGAAATTAGAACTGGTACTGCACGAAACTAGAAACTAGATAGCAAGACTTGCCTAGAGGGAAGGGTGGTCCTAAAGATTTGGCCTAATCATTCCTTGTCTCTCTCATGTTTACAAGAAAAAGTATGTGATGCAAAGGAATGAGTTGCACCCGAATCAAACAACACATAAGCATTTAAATTGGCAACAAAAAGCTGACATATCACTATGCTCGATGTTCTAGCTTCCACATCATTTTTGGAAAACGTGAATATCCTGAAATTCATCTCTGGTGCTTCCAATCTACCCTGATTGATTATAGGGCTTTCATTCTGGGGTTATATCACGTTGAGTTGTGGCCCTTGAACCCTTAGCGGATTAGGCTTTTTGTTTTCAGTTGCTTAGTTGCGGTAGTCCCCGGCATAATGATCTTCCTTTCCACAACTATATCAGATATTTGAGCCCAATCTGCATTCTCCTGAGTGTTTATTTCCACATTTCAGACAATTTGGAAGAGTGTTATCATCCGTCTTGTTTATATTCCCTTTTTGTTGTTGTTGACCACCAAAATTTCTCCTCCTCTTATTTCTCGTATACACCTTAGCCTGGTCGGTTAATTGTTGGGTCTCTTAGAGTTCTTTCATACCTCAAAGAACTTATTTTGTTCCTTCTTAGCCCAACATATTCTGCTCAGAGGGCTCTTCTGATATATTCTTCTATGGTAGTTGGGGGATTATCACTGCTATCTATGATAATGGCTAGTTCTGGGTGAAACATCTCCATCATTCTTCTAACTCTCTCTTCCTCGATGTGTACCAAGAAAGGGCACATGCATATTAATTGGTCAAATTTTTGAACAGCCTATGTCACTAATATATTTCCTTGTTTAAGGTTAATAAACTTTGTCTGCTAGGCCACCATAACGGCCCGATTATAATATTTATCATTAAACTCTACCACAAAATCTTCCCAGTCAATTTTGCCACATCTTGTCTTATCCCACCAATATCATGCATCCTTCTTGAACATGTAGGTTGCACACTTGACCGTCTCTCTCTTAGTGAGATCTATGAAATTAAAAACAGTTTGAATAGAATATAACCACTCCTCAACTACTAATGGATTCATTGAACCCTCGAATTTCGCAGGTTTCGTACAGTGGAGATGCTCATAGAGTGACTATTGTCGAATCTCTTGCATCCCATGATTACCACAAGCATGTCCTCGAGGTGGTACATCCTCTTGTAGTACCTCTGGCTCCAGTCCTCTCATTGAAATGCTTCCTTACTATTTTTTCATTGTGACATTTATCTCTATAATTCTTGATTTATGTGTCTTACACTTCTAAATGTTGTTGCAAGTTAGAAATCAACATTGCTAATTCTTTTTCTTTCCCCTGTACCTTGGGTATTGGGTTAGCTCAAGTAGCTCTAGCACTTGTGTTCTCATTTTTCTAGACATCTTGTAACTTATGATCCTAACGTTTGGAAGTAGATATTTGTATTAACTCTCCAAGTACTATCTCGTAACATGTAATCATGAAATACAATTATGAAATGCCAAAATTTGTATCTAAAAAACTCAATGCATTCACAAATCGAATCATTGAAATCAACAAACTAAATATACTTACTTAAACTCATTGAGTAGGTGTGATGATGCGAGGTGGGGTAGCAGGACTCGGCACTGATACTAACTGTAGCGACTTGCACTATTCGGACCATTACTTTACTAATCGTTTCCTCATAAATCATAGTAATATTTTTTCCGCTCAGGACTTAGTTTCAAAGAACTTTTTAAAACTTTCTTTAATAAAAGAGTTTCTAAATTAGTAGCAACATCTCTCATATAAAAAAATATGTTATAGCGCTACTATTAAATGTGCACGTGTCAACTATGAGATCTCAACACATTTATAAGAAGGTTTTCAAAATATTGGCCAAGTCTTCATGATGCACCAAAATATTTATAACTATTACTATCTATAGCACTAAAACAGAAGTTTATAGCGTAGCTATAGTCTTGGTACCACTACCTCCTCCGCAATCATCACACTCTCTCGGCAAGTTTATCAGGGTAACTTGATCAGTTGCTTACTCTTCGTGCTTACAACATGGAACGTAAGACGTGTGCTTTCGCTCAACAAGTACAAACAAAACTCACAAAATATTTAAAAATGCATATGATGTATGAAACATGCAATATATACAATCTTAAAACCTATATTCTTTGTAAAGATTATTACATGCTTCTATCTTACTCTTTCTTACACTTGCTTACCTTTTCCTTTATTGGGCCCTGTATACCTACCGGTTGAGCGCTCAACTAATGGAAAAACAGGGGAGAAATCTGATCCGAACTTACCCATGTAAGAACTTGCATGCCTCAGTATATATTAGTATAACTTTACATAATCCTCTCTTTATTAGGCCTCAACCCTTCCTTCGAGAGGTCGGTATGATATTAAACAATTCTATCTCATTTCTTTCTATCTTCATATTTCTTAATATGAAATATGAGGTAAACTTTGCATGATGCTCATAAGTGCATATGTTATTGAAGAATTTTCTATAAGTAGCAACTACAGCAATTATAGCACTGATAACAATTAATTATTTCATGACTACAAATCAATTAAGAACGTGTTTCAACTAATCAAGTTTCAAAAACAATTTCCATTTTGTAGGTGAGGTTTGTACTTACCTGAATTATGTGCTTTCGTTGAGGGATTTTGTACCTCATGAACTTTGAGTCAATTGTTCGCCTATCCAATCTAGAATTTAACTTAGCTTAATAAAAGCTTAACTTTCCATAAGCTATTCTATTTATTTAACTTATCTCACTATGCCTTTCTAATTTATTTTTAGGAATCTAGTTCCAAATCTTTTCTTATTTTAACTTACTTGATTAAATGAGTAACTTTTTCCAAAGTGTTTCCTTTTAGATTATCATTTTACCTTATGATTCAAGCCGTTACAGTTAACCCTTGAAAACATAATGTCTAGCCCAACTCTTTCTTAAGTACATAGTATTGGTTTGGATCTTTGTATCCCATAAATCATAACTCCCACTGATTTGAAATTTTGTTCACACTTATATATACCTCTTATGTGAGGTGCATACCTTTTTAGCTTAAAATTCATACATTTGCCCCTTTAAAACTCATTTGTTTTAAGACTGTCTAAAAATGAAATCGAACCTAACCGGTTTCATTTCAACGTCAACTTCTCAAGCTTTAATTTGGTATCAAACGACTTTACAAACATCATTTAACTCTTTACAATGCATTTGTTATATCCCAGTTAAAACTAACTCAATTATACTACTTGAAGGATGTAATATTTATGAGGTGTATTCATTATTTTCTACGATTCAATAACCTTTAACCTATCTAAAGCGTTTTATTGCTGATATGGCATACAAGTACATCGAGTACGAGTACGTCAAGTATGTAGAGTACGTAGCGTGCGTTGAGATGTTGAGTATGTTGAGTACGTAGAGTACGTCGAGACATCGAGTACGTTGAGTACGTTGAAGCATCAAGTATATCTAGGTGTCGAGTATCTCATATATTGGAGGCATTGAGTACGTTGAGCCATTTGCATACTGGAAGCGTCAAGTACGTCAACGCTTCGAGGCATCGAGGTGTCGAGTGCGTCGAGTATGTCAAGCCATTAACATATTGCGATGTCGAGTACGTCAACGCATCGAGGCATCGAGGCGTTGAGGCATCGAGTACGTCAAGTATGTCGACCCATCGAGGGGTCGAGTATGTTGAGTACATTGATTACGTTGAGTACATTGAGTACGTTGAGCAATTCATATTTTCTTTCATGTCGAGTACGTCGAGTATGTTGAGTATATTGATTACGTTGAGTACATTGAGTACGTTGAGCAATTCATATTTTCTTTCATGTCGAGTACGTCGAGTATGTCGAGCCCAATTGACCCACAAAGAAGAAGGGATCATATTTTCTTTTCCTTAATCATAATTTAAGTAATGTGAGATTCCCACATGTACTAGGAGGTGCCTAATTAGAAGAAAAATGTAAAATGAGCTTTAGTCATCACAGTCTAATCATTTTGGTTCTCCTACTCAAAATGAACGAAACCCTTCATATTTTCTCTCCATTTTCATCCCTTTGAGCTACTTAGAAGGTGAAAAACATAAACCATGGTAAAAACTTCAATCCTTTACTTGATTTTCTAAGTCTCTTGCAATCTAGTCTAATCTGACACCCTACTGCCCTAGAACTACTAGTACTTTAAAAACACACAAATATCAGTCCCAATATGGATTTAGATCATGGGAACAACTAAATTCGAGTTTATGGTAAAAGACTATGATCCAACTATTTGATACAACGATATATTAGATCATGAGTGCTAGGCATCACGATGCAACCATATCACATCTCAATTAGGTGTGTATATTTTTAGGCTTCATAGTTTTGGTTTGTATATTCATAATGATACTATGAGTGCTTTAAGGCGTCCCCAAAATATGTTTTCAAATACCGCTATACAATTACAGCCCGCCCAATGATACGGAACACCCATGCTTTAAAAGAAAAAAAGTATTGCATTATCAGATAACACAAAACTCGGATCATTGGAAACTAAGGCCCTGTTTGGCTAGAGTTTTGTAAATGTGTTTTGAAAACAAATACAATTTTGGTAGACATTATTTGATATATTACAATAAAATGTTTCAACTTTTCATAATTATAAAAATGCCCTTAAATATTTAATATTATATTTTCAGTTTCTTCCTCAATAATCCTCTACACTACCCCCACTGATGTCAATTGGCCGCTAGATTAAAAAAAAAAAAAAAAAAAAGCTCGAAGCTCCTCTCCGTCAATGGAGCATCGAGGTCCATTTGAGCTCCATTGATGGAGATTCGGCGGCGTTGGCAACGATGGAGGATTATTGAGAAAAAAACTAAAAATATAATTATTGAATGTTTATGAGTATTTTTGTAATTATTAAAAGATAATCAAAAGAAAGACAAAATTCGATATGATTTGACATACTTGTCCCCCTCCTTAAAACGTGACACATCATCAAAATACATTTTAAAATACAAAACATATTTCAAAACGTGTTGCCAAATAGGCCCTAAGTTCTACATTTTTCTTTCCATATTATAAATAAAGTCCCATTCTTGTGTTACTTGTTACTAGACGACTAACCAGTTCCTTGAAAAAAATGGAAAAAAAAAAATTCCAACTAAATATTGTGAGAATGTTCTCATTACGTAAAATCTAATGAGTTCCAATTTAAATAAAAAAGGAAAGGGTATTGAAAAGTTATTTATTTTTCAGTGATTTAAAGAAAATAAATTTTGTTGATCATAACATAGTTTTTTTTATTTTATTTTATATATTTATTATATATTTTATCTTTCTAAATACTTAGAACTATAAAATAGATTTCTAATATTCATTTATTTTTAGAATTGATTTTGATTTCTAATATTCATACTAGTTTCTTCACAAGCGAGAATTGTATGATGAATCTTTTGATTCATAATCACCATATAGATTGATAAAGAATCGATTTCTTCTATATGTCGCTCTATTTTTATCGGTGCAGCCTATAATGATAATAATTGATGAATTAAAAACTTTCAATTGAATTTATTCTTTTGATTGATATTTTTTGTTTATCCTATATCTTTCAATTGATTTCTAAATGTTTGAATATATTATAATTTATGTTAAGTTCTTAGAGTTTATCGTAATTTTTCATAAAGTATTTGGTGAGATCTATTGAGAAATATTCTATATCTAAAAGGGAATATTTGAGAATCATGAAATATAGATTACTTTTCTTATTATCAATTGGTTTTAAAATGGAAACTCATATTTAATATGATAATAGAGTTAAATTTCGTACTACACGTCACATAAATAAATAAAAAAATTTACGAGTAGATTAAAAAATAATAACACTGGAAAGCGCATATTAAAAAATATTCTACATTTAAAAAAAATACTTAAAAGTTAATTATATAAAAAATTTATAAACTATTTTTTTATTATTAATTAATTTTAAGATAAAATTTTAAATTTAACTTAATAAATATAATAAGTAGCAGGGAAATGCTGAAAAGTCCACGTGTGATGGTTGATGTGTCTGTACAATGTCTGGGTTTTGACTTGGATGAATATAATAATATATACAAATAATCAGGAAGACAATTTGGAAGAAGTTTCCCACATTTATTATATCAATGATTATATGCAAATACCTTATTATATGCAAAAATTTCAGTAGCTTTCACACCACACTTTATAACCATCTTCTTTTTTCCCTTACCTTCTACTACAAAGAGCTTCCCCGTCACTCTTTTCATACAAATAACTCTTTAAATACCCTTTTGCATCTACACTCTTCAAGTATCCTTCTCTCTCTCTCTCTCCACTAAAACCATGTTTTGTTCCATACTAGAATTGATCAGTAAGGCAGCTTCTAATTCTCTATGGGTCTTCTGTTTCTGCAATTTGATCATAGTCCTCATCATCATTGCGGGCCCCACACCTGGTTCCTCCGAAACTGAAGAGAGCGAGAAACTCAAACTCCCTCTCTCGATCAAACCCGTCACAATTACAAATGATAATAAGCATACATCGATGGCTTTGCATCAAATGTCGAGCGCTCATCATCAGCAAGCACAAGCAGATCATGATAGAAGCATGATTGAGAGCAGTAACGTAGAAGAAAACAATGGCGAAAATGAGAAAGAGGATAACGATGATAATAATGATGAGCTCACAAGAAGAGTGGAAGAGTTTATATATAAAGTCAATAGAGGGTGGAGAGCTGAAATGATCATGACTTTGCGAATAGAGCAGCCACAATTTGCTTGATTTTGGTAGTTGATTAGAAACGAAGTGGATTAAGATTGGTCGGAATAGGATATGTAACTTCTATGACTTTTGTTAAAGGTATGGCGATGGGAAATCTTGAATTTAGGAAACATCTTGTTAATATGCCCTTTGGATTTGAATAAGCTAATTATTGGAGCAGACCGCTTTTACTGTAGTTGGATCTATCTTAACCAAACATGGTATTTTCTCCAACAATCCCCGATTCCCACCATCATATATTAAGCGATGTGTGCTCGATGTTGGTTTGACCTGCATGCATCTATGGGCTAGGCTATAAAGCTATCAAAACCCTGGTTTAATTGAGGAATTAGTAACTTACCAAAAGGGGTCACTTGGTGTAGTGGATATTAAACACTTTCATCAATTCAAATTCATAGATATTTCAGACTAGAAAAATATGTCCCAAAGTTGTTATATTTTTATATATATGATAATAAGAGAACTACCACAGTGAATGAATGTCAGGATATACAGAAGCTGAGATATTAATATCTAAATCCAACTGCACAACGTCGCACTGTGTGTCAGTATCTCCCAGCATAATTTGCAGCATGATGATATACCAGAGGATGGGTGGGTGAATCAACAAATCCGAGAGACCTCGCATGACGAATAATCGGCTACGATCTGGCTGAGAGACCCACACTCCAAACTGATCTGAGCTTGGGTGGAATCGATTTCCTATCCGAGTGGAATCAAGTGGTAGTCTTCGTCTTGAACTGGCAGAGCCGCAGATGAAGGGGATCCTCTTGAACTCACAGACCAAAGGAAAGGAAAGGTAATTTAACGGATTATTTACATGTATGATTTAAATTCACGAGGCTTTTTTTAAATTCCGTTAAATTGTAACGGAATAAATAACAGCGGGGTCTTTTAGTCCCAAAATAAAAATGCTGAGGTTCATTTTTATCTCTTTTAAAATACAGGTACCTTGTAGCCCAAAAACGAAAACAGAAAAAGGCTTGAGCAATAAAATTTCATATTATAAAAGATCTACCAAGTTCAATTTGGTCGGATCCGATCACTCATGAGAGAACAACATTCACTCAAACTGTTCAGGATTCAGATACAAACTTACATCACAACAAGGGAACAGAAGACACTAATTAAACAAGCTACATATACCTAAACTACTACCTTAATCACAAACACTTAACTATCCGGAAGCCTAATGATTAGAACTCCTAATTATATTCTGACTAGTATTACATGGTCATCCCTAGAAAAAGTAGCCTAATTAACTGAAGAGGGGTTGGTTGATTAACAATTAATATAAGACCTCACAATTAGTTGGGTTTGTGCCCTTGGATTCATCTTTGGATATAAAGGCCAGCATCGGGTTTAAAGC
Organism: Coriaria nepalensis; assembly: GCA_027186245.1. Classification (NCBI taxonomy): domain Eukaryota; kingdom Viridiplantae; phylum Streptophyta; class Magnoliopsida; order Cucurbitales; family Coriariaceae; genus Coriaria; species Coriaria nepalensis. The sequence continues at coordinate 6,578,455 of CP114495.1, read as the reverse complement.
GGTATTGTCTCCTAGATGGGAAGCAGTCATGAGGATGGGCTTTATTCCGCCATAGATACCTTTCAGTTCTCCATCAGAAAGAGAAGTGATAGGGGTGGAAATAATGGTAGATGAGTGCTTGATTCGGTGCTTTTTCGGCTTGTTTTCTTGCTGATGACCAGGAAGGAAACTACCTAACACAACCTGGTAGGTTATAAAGAAAGAATTAGGCATATAGATGTTTTACAAACAGATCAGAAAAAGAAAAAAAAAAAAAAAAAACCATTTTTGGGTAAATTAACATCTAAATAAGATTATGAGTATACTTTAAATATATTATACTATGGGTTCAAACTAGGAATCCAATGTGGTCCAAACTGAAATTGAGGTCTAGCATTTTGAATGCAAGTTTACAACTAAAATCTAGTTTGAACCCACATAAACTAGTTTAAAACCACATAGTATAGTCACGGCCCCACATATTCTAACTGAAACATACTTAGTTAGGGCCGACAAAATTTTATCTGGATTACATAATTCATCTGAAATGACATGAAAATAATAATATGTGATTGTGATTGATCGGTTTACAGTAAACAATCTATCTTAGAATTCCTTCTCAATCTTTCACTACCCTAAATTTGTCATTTATGTCCCAAGGAATAAGAAAAATAGGAAATGGTTTTCGCTTACCTGCACAGGACCGGCAGCAACCAAGAGACCAGCAAGTCCGCCACCTACAACTCGACCATCTGGGCCTGCCAAGGAGACGCTCATCCCTCCTGATCTGCTCTCTGTCTCTCCATTCTCAATTGGCATACAAGATCCCGATAATGATAATATCTCAAAACGACCCTGTCAAAGAAAGTGCCAGAATAAGGTATCAATATGAGTTTGAATTAAGTGTTTTCAGTATTATATGATTCTTTCTATGAGCCTGATTATGATCAGTTTTCTGAACACTGTTTTAAACCTCATATAGATGCTAGTTTATTTCTATTCAATATAGTTACCTGACTAATGAAAGAAGCTTAGAAACAGGTATGATTGTACTTGGTCCATCTTTTAACAGCACAGAAGCCATTAACCTTATTTTCTTCCCAATATTTTCTAAGCTTATACTTTTTCAACACCATTGAATCAAATTTCTAACAGTAAAAGTAAATGACCTATGAGAATGGTTAGTCATATCTCTGCTCATAAGCATTTTATTCGTTAGCCAAAGTAAAGATCACTTTTAACAGTCTTCAAACCGACCAGAAGATCAAAATTTCCATTATGGATTAACAACTAGTCAAAAGGTATTTAACTATAAAGACAGCAAATGATAATATAGAATACAAGAGCAGACCCTCCGTTTAATCATCGAGCATATATTGGAAAGATGGTCTGACCTCATATGTTAAAGTACCACCAGAAGAAGTAGGCTGCCTAAGAGTAACATTTGAAATTGTACCATTTGCTGAGAGTATGCAAATAGCTCTAGATCCCTGTTGCGAGAAAGACATAACCTTCATGATAACATCCTGTTATCAGCAAAGACATTAGAAAATAAAATGCCAAGACAATAAAAAACAACAGCAACATTGCCTATTCACTAGCATACATGTTTTTTTCTGTTAATTCACAATATCCTTTTTGAGACATACCTCACCAGCATAAACAGTGATCAAATGAGGAGTAAAATTTGAGCCAACCGAGTATGCAATCTTCCCACCTACAGAAAGGAAAAAAAGAAAAAAGAGAAAAAAAAAAACTTACTCGAATCTGAAAAGATAATCCCTCAATATTAAAAGTTAAGAGATGCCCTTCGCTGACAGCTACTTCTAATCCAGATCTGGACCAGAGTAGAGACAAGAATCCACCAACACTTTACCATCCAACAAATTTCGTCTTAAATTCCAACATTAAATCCAACTCGATCCAAAACATCGCTTTGTACACCGTAAAACCAAGCAACTAGCCGTACCTTTTTAAGATCAAAATTTAAATACAAAAGTTTCCCACCTGTATAACAACTTCCTCCATAGTTCAATAGTAACAGACCAAAAACTATAATAGATCCTTAAAATTTATTAAGTTACCAACAATAACTAAGAAAAAAAAAAGGACCAGACAGAAAAAGGTGATATATTGATAGTGTAATATATTACCTGGACTATCACGCTCATGTTTATGAGTCTTCTTGATCGACTCCAAAGGCCCACCTCTACCCAATTTCCAACTGGTAAACTCTTCGGTCAGAGGAATTGATGCCGAAATAGGCATTGGGGACAATGGTAAAGCTACTTGCCCATCCGGTCCATACTTTCTAGGCCTCCCCCTCCCCCTCTTCTTCTTATTCCCTTCTGTACTCCCTGCTACACCATTGACATGCGGTATAGCAGCAGGCCCCACCATTTCGGTCCCACCCAGTGGGCTGGGATTTTCAGGTTTCAGAGGGGAAGCCAAATTTCTTTCTGGGGCTTCATTTCCCTCTACTTCAGCCCCATAACGCACACTACTGTCTTTTTTCTCCATTTTTGTGTCCACAATACACCCAATAAATTAGTAGTAGTTCATCTGTCTTAAAAAATTAAGCTTAAAACCCTAAACCCTCAAAAAAAAAAAAAAACAAACTTACCATTGATGAAAGTAGAAGAAAATAGGAAACAAGAGAAAATCCACCAAAATTAAAACTGAAACAGAGCTATAATTCCCATTTGAATAAAAGCATATCAGAGGGAAATAAAACCAGAAAAAAAAATGTCCACCTTGAACTCTTACAAATCAAGAATAGAACATTACAGTTGATGCAGTGGCTTTTTTTCTTAAATCTCTAAAGCTACAGAAAATAGACAGCTGCAATGATGATGTTAAACTCGACCCAAAAAAAAAAAAAAACAAAACAAAACAAAACAAAACAAAATTAATACAACATCTAAGAACTAGGGGAAAAATATCGCAAAATTTTCTGAATGTTTAGGGAGATTTATTCACGATGAACTTGGGGTTTTTTGCAGCAGAAATAAATAAAGTAGAAATACAAGAAACAATAAAATTTGGCAAAAATTGTATTAAAATTTTTGATATTTTAATTGCAAAATTTGAAGTGTATAAAATTTGATTAAGAAAATGGTTCACGTCCGTCTTGGAAATTTAATAAAGGAGATTATAATAAGAGGGAAAGTAGGTTGAACACAACATCGAAATAATTATAATTCAAAGTCATATTTTAAAACTCCTTTTTTTTTTTTTTTTATATTACTTTTAGCTCCATAATTTCCTACTATTTCTTATTTATGTATTTATTTATTCTAAATTTGAACCCTAACTTATGGTAGTAGTAATATTGATTTAGTTCATCCAACTAGTTTCTTCACTGCTACTTCAACTAATATTTTTTAAAAATATTCTAAAATTATAAATTTAATAAATAAAAAATTAAATATTTATTTTTATATTTTAATTTCATTTTAATTATTTTATATTTCTCCTTACCCCTCACAACCTCCTTTGCCACCTAATCTCTAAATTATAAAATTTATTTTTCCATACTTTATTGCTCTCATCCTTTTTTGACAAAAAAAATCTATATATTTATTGATATTTAATTAGAAATCGAGATGCACCATCTCAAGATTAATTTAAAAATGAATATAAAATGTTTAATTTATCAAACTAAAAATTTTAAAATATTTCTGATAGTGGTATTCAACATAATGATAGTAAAGGAACTGGTGAAAATAGTTAAAAGAGTATAAGGATCATATTTTTATTTAAAATAATAAAATTGGTTAAAAAATGAAAATTAAATTTTAAGATTAAAAATATAAAAAATATATATATATATTAAATTTTAAGTAAATTTTAAACTTTTAATTTCTTTAAAAAAAATAAAGTAAATAATTTATTATAATTAAGGCTTTAAAATATAACAGAGCACATAAAATAAAGTTTTATTGAAGCAATATCAATTTCTCAATAACGGATGAGTTTTTATTAAGAAAGAGAGTTACTAATCCATATGAGTTTTTGCTCAAATTTCATTATTTTGATCTAGTAATACCCTCCTGTTAATTTAAATTTATGATTTTTGGCTCCTCACGTGAAAACTCATTGTTAAAATATTAATAAGAGCAAAATGTCATAAGGTCACTTCTTATATCCCAGGAGGGAGTAAGGTGCCGCGGAGCCACCTCTTGACTCCTACACTCAATGTTTGTGAACGATATATATATATATAATGTTCAATGATTATGAAAGATCTGTCTCAATGACTTTAAAACATGAATGTGAATCAATGCTGCTTTATGAAATGCATTATTGAAACCATTTAATGAATCTTATCTTTATCGATTTTACCCAATGGTATGCTACAGTTATTACTCTTTGAGTATTATACTCACTTCTTATTTTATTGAAAATCTTTTCAGATTAAAGAAGGAGTAGAGTCATTAAGGGACTAGTTACCTCGCCCAATAGAACTTAGATAATTTTTCTATCTAGTGAATTGCATTTTGGGATGGTATTAGTCGATCTACTATATATTTGGATAGAAAATGTAATAACATAATATATGACAAATATTGTACATACATAAGTTGTATTTCCGCTGCTACGCTTAGTACGGATTTTGTTTATATGGACTGTTTGGACTATAAGTACTAGTTTATGATGAAAGGAAAAGAATCTTTGAGTCTAGATATATTTCACATGTTCCAACATATGAAAGTAAGATAAGTAAGAGGCTTGTAAGGGCCACATAACCGCATATTCCCCACATATGGGTTTCTAGGTATCTTCTATTATGTAATTCTCTCGCCGGTCGCGGATTCGGTAAATTGGGTCGAACAATAAGATAGTCTTAAATTAAATGATGTATTGGTTGTACCTAAACTTAAAAAGATTTTATTGTTAGACAACTTGTTAATAATAATTCCTTTTCCTTTGAGTTTAATACAAATAGTTTTGTTATTAAGGATTAGAATCAACACATCTTGGTCGCCAAGGGACGTAGAAGAGGAAATTTATATGCGCTTGAGGAAGGGTGTCTTGAAGAACTTACTCCAGTTAAATCTCAAAGAGCCTTTCCAATCATATGGCATGGCCGTTTAAGCACCCAAATTTAAAATTCCTTCAAAAGTTAGAAAAAATGAAAGTTATTAATGTTTCTAATTGGTTAACAAAAGATATTTTATGCATGAGTTTCCAATTAGGAAAATGTTGTAAACATTCTTTGAATAAATCTAATTCAACTTATGGATTTCCTTTAGAAAAGCTCTATAGCAATTTATGGGGACTTGCCCCAAATTTTTTTTCTTCTACAAAATTTCAATATTATGTGATTTTTATAGATGATTTCACTCGTTGTACTTGGTTATGCCCTCTAAAAATAAATATGAGTTTTATGATTGATTTCTCAAATTTCATGTTTTTGTTGAGAACCATTTGATAGAAAAATTAAGATCTTTTAAAGTAACGGTGGAGGGGAATTTACATCCACCGCCTTCAAAAATTATTTGATCCAGTGTGGCCTTACACAACAAATGTATTGTTCTAATACGCCTGAACAAAAGGGTTTTACTAAACCAAAGCATCGACACATCGTTCCTCAAACTAATCTTTCATGGTAACCTTCTTTTAAAATTTTAGGTAGATGATTTCTTAACTGTTGTTTACCTCGATAATTTGGTGATGAAACTTCTTATTTTAATCTCTTTGGTAAGAATCTTGATTATTCTAGACTACTCATTTTTGGTTGCCAATATTTTCCTTATTTAAAAACTCAAGGTATGCGTAAGTTTTTTAAAGAAAACTACTCCATATTTTCCTTATTAGGTTATAACCCTTTACACAAAGGTAATACATGCATCCACACACCCACTGTGTTTATATATCTCGTCATGTTGTGTTTAATGAAAATTAATTTCCATATGTCTCATAAGAAAAACCAACTTATATATCTTCTAATGATTTAATACTAACTTCATTTTCTCATTTAGATGAATGGTTTTTCAAGTACAATTTGTCATCATTCATCAAGTGATGCATTGGGCCCTTCACAAAATCCACCTCATCGACATAAATTCTTCTTAGAAATATATTCCTCTTCATTTTTAGAATCAAATGATTCAAACCTCAACACCCCTTCTTTAGAATCTCATCAACCTACTGCTACTCCTCCTAATCCCACATGTAATACCTTACAACCATTCACGTTGGAGACTTCAACTTCATGCCCTCCACTCACCTCACCACAAACCACTCACAATCTTCCCATTTTATCCAACACAACACATTCTCACGATGCTATATCAACTAACTTACCTATTTCTCCTCTCTCTTTTCATCCCACATGTGCAAAATGTCCTCCAACTCATTTAAGAGATTACATTTATACTCTTCATCTCTCTTCCAAATTCGACAACAAACTTGTTGGAATTGTCCCACATCGCTTAAGAAGAAGATATCTTGTTGGTTTATAACTAAATAGTTTCCTTTTCCGCTACAAGGCTTTTTAGGGAAAAAAATAGTTATAATCTAAAATTTAATATGGTATCAAAGCTAGACTTAGTAGATGTGTCCACACTCCGTATTGCAAAGTGCCCCTAATGCGTTATGCCACTTGTTGGGCTCTCAGAATGATCAACCCACAAGTGAGGGAGAGTGTTGGAATTATCTCACATCCCTTAGGGAGAAGATATCTGATCCGTTTATAACTAAAGAGTTTTCACTTTCTCTACAAGTCCTTTTAGGGGAAGAAATAGTTGGACTCCATTTTGCAAAGTGTCACTTATTGGGCCCTCAAAATAATCAGCCTACAAGTGAGGGAGAGTGTTGGAAATGTTCCACATCCCTTAGGGAGAAGATATCTTGTTGGTTTATAACTAAGAAGTTTTCACTTCCTCTATAAGGCTTTTTAGGAGAAGAAATAACTGAACTCTAAAATTTAATACAACTTACCCCTCTTGTCTCCATTGATGAACCAAAAACCTTTAAAAGAACACTTAAGCTTACAAATTGGAGAACAACCATGAGGAAGAACTATAAGCACTACACCAAAATAGAACTTGAACATTAGTCCTGCCCAGCTACAGCTTATAACCTAATAGGTTCAAAGCACGTTTGATTGCAAAAGGGTACACACAAATTCCAATCCTTAACTTTAGTGAAACTTTTAGTCCAGTTGTTAAGCCGACTACTATTTGTATCATCATCTCTCTTTCTATCCATTTCAAGTGGCACCTCAATCAATTGGATGTCATGATTGTACTCCGTAATGGCCTTCTTCAAGAACGACTTTACATGAAACAACCGCCTAGTTTTATGCTCCCAAACTTTCCAAATCATGTTTGCCTATTTCACAAATCTCTCTAGGGTCTCAAACAAGCACGCGGTGCTTGGTTCTTTAGAATTTCTATATGCTTGTTCTCAGTTGGTTTTATATGTAGTAAAGTTGATTCTTCTCTATTTATATATAATCATGGAACTAACATAATTCTCTTACTTATATATGTAGATGATGTCATCATCATGACTAATGCCACATCTCTAATCTCTTATCTTATCCATCATCTCATTAAAGAATTTGCTCTTATGGTCGAACCATAATGAAATCGATCTAATTCGTGTTGATCCATAATAAAATTAATTTAGTTCTTCAACCAGATTATCAATATAAATTTGATTCTTGGACTAGATCAATTCTTGAGAGAGAGAAAGAGGCGGCACTTGTTATGCAGGCAGCTATGGGACAATGGAGAAGATGAAGAAGGGGTTATTTTGTAATTTAAGAAAATATTAGGGAAAAATAGGGGTAAAAAAAATAAAATACTTAATATTATAAAAGTTAAAACATAAAAAATAGATTTTTAAAACTCATTTGGCCACATAGCATGCTTATTAGGAAGTTAGGAGAGAGGTGGGATTAATTTTTCAAATATATAATTATTTAGTAGATTGAGAAAGCTAGTTTATTCTATTTAAATCGTTAAAAAGTTCAGATGCCTCACCTTCCCAAGATGTCATCATGTACGTCTAATTATTTGAATCGGGAATCCCGAGCCAATTGGCTCCTACTTCCTTCCTACTTTATTCGACCAACTATATGGAGTACATCTTGCAAGCAACCGAATCTGGATCCATCTATGTTGGTAAGGAATAAAATAATAAATTAAAAAATAATTGTAAGAAAAAAAGAAAAAAAAAAAAAAAACATATTCACATCATTAAATGAGGAGAATATTTACATGTGATTTTGATTCAATTATAAGATTAATTTAAAAATCCTATTCATTGATTGAAATATAACCCAAAATTAAACATTTCAATCTACAAATACTTAGACAAAGAAATAAATAAATAAATAAATAAATAAATAAACAAAAACAAACAAACCCCTACAACCAGACGTAATTAAGGTTAATTGCACTCAAACAAGGCCTTAGCAGTGATCTCCCTCTCAAACCTCCAAATATAATTCAACCCCACTAAAAGCTCAGTAATGGCAGCTTCAGTCTTTTCCTTATTAGCAAAATACAAAGTCTGGAAAAGCATAACATTATCTGTCTTCTTATCCACCGTTCCTTGCTTCTCAAAGCTCCTTTCACTTTGCCACTTAATCATATTAATAGCTAATGGTGACAACCACCTTAAAATCCTTCCTAATGCTTCTCTCCATTCATTAGCAAGCATTTCATCACTAGCTACAAATCCTACTCCTTTCAATCTAGCTCTTAATAAAAATCTGATACTTTCTGGTAGCATTTCATAAAGATCATCTCTAGCATCGGCTCCCACTAATTGCGGCGATTGGATCATCTTTTCGATCACTTTGATCAGGTTTGCATAATGAAGGGCTAATGCTGAAGCACCTAATGTGGTTGATGGTGGTCTTAGAAACTTTGAATTGGACTCAAAAAACCCATTAATGGCTAAAAAATCTTCGTTGCTTTCTTTCAAGCTAGAGTTTTGATCAGACGGGTGGACAGTAGCCGAAGAGGAAAGGCAAGTTAGAGAAAGATTAATAGATGGGTCTGGTTTCAAACCAAACACAAATTTGATCCTTGACAAAGTTGTGAAAACTGATCTTACTAATATCAAAGTGACAAAATTAAAGCTCTTATTCCATAAAGATCTCTCTTTCAAATAGTTTACCTCTTGTCCTTGCCACAAAATCTTCTGCTGAAGATCTATAATCTTCTGCTCATTTCTATTTGATAATGATTCGGATTCTAATTTTCTTAACCCATTTTCCATTAGAGAAAGCTCATCCATTTCTTTATAAAGAGCGGATGTGGACTTCACATATTGATCCATCTTCTTAATGTTCCTCGCCTCCATTTCTTTCATGCTCGAAACCCATCCATAAGGATCGCTTCCCAAGTTTGAAAACTCGTTAAAGAAGTCATCAAATCGTTTGAGATTCAAGTCCGTGCATCTCTTGCTTATTTGTGACACGGATTTGGCTACGAGTCTAAGATTATTAGCCATTTCAGCACAGGCTAGGCTGAGAAGAAAGGCTTCATCGTTAGAGACGATCTTATGAACTCCATCAAGGGAGATAGAATCATTTCTGAGGCAAATAATGTTTTCGTCTGAGAGAGATTGCCATAGATGAAGCAGCTTAGACATGAGGCTGGAAATCTCAAATGCTAGAACACCAACGTTTGATCTTTTTATTGTTGGTGTTAAGGTTTTTGATATTGCAGTTTTCACCTTAATGAGCCAGGTGCTTTCTGGGGCCATATAGGTTGATCAGTAGAAGAAAATTACTGCCGCGTGAGATTATGAGAATTAGGGAAGGAAGGGTTCTGAAGAAAGGGAAGAGGTTGGCGTAGTTTTGTCTCAGTTGGTGAGTTTGATGAAGAAAGAGGAGTGAGAAACAAAGAAATAGGACGAGAACGAGAGGGAGAGAGCGAGATAGTTGAAGAGGGGGAGAGTTGCAGTGAGATAAGGATAAACAGAGGTAAAACCAAATTGTACTTGTAAGACTCGTGCGATGTTTGAGAGCGTACTAAAGCAGTCTAAAACTTTGCACCAGAAAAAAAAAGAAAGAAAAAAAAAGTAGTCTAAAACAAGATTATAATTATGAGAGAGAGAGAGAAAGATTCTTTATATTTATGGGTCAAAAAGCATGACATAAGCTGACGAGTAGTATTATTCTTTCGGTTTTGCCAAATGTAAATTACCTTGGTTGGTTTAGATAGGCATAGACTAAAATTTTGAAGATTGTTTCATCTATAAATTTTTTTTGTAAAATATCATTTTCTATTAATTCATGTATTACAAAAATAAACAATTTTCTACGAAATCAATTTTCTCTCTCATCAAATGTGATGGGAGGCTATTGGGCCTTTTTATAGGCCCAATCTTCATAAAGAGCATCCTTTTTATAGGTAAATGAATATTGAACTTTTTCCTGTAAGCTTCAAAAGCCCGATTTATGGGTAGATCAAGATACTTAGCTCTCGACTAGTTCTCAAAGGCTATATAGGCAATAAGACGAAATGAATTAACAAGAGACCTTCTTGCCTATAGCCTTAACCAAATCCATTAAGATTATGCTTGTCATTACAGTATATCATGTTCTTGAGATCTAGTAAACAAATGTGATAACCACTTCCTTAACAGGCAATTAGAAAGAAGAGGTTTATGTGATCTAGCCTAGAGGATTCGCATAAAATAAAATGCACAGAGAAGTTATGTGAGCTGCATAGATTGTCAATCTTTGGATTGAAGTAAACTGCTTTGAGTTGAACATCTGTTTTGACTAAGTAATCAAATTGTTTTGTTTCATTGAGAATAAAGATGACATGTGTGTATAAGGAGGTTAGTGGAGGTAAGAGTACATTCATTGTCTAATATATTGATGCCATACTACTATTGAGAATGATATAGGTATGTCAAAATCTATCTAGTTGTAGTTATCGAAAAACTTCTCTATATTTGATATAGGTAAACATCTTTTGACTTCAACATAAAGATCTATAGAGATAGATCTAAAAGATTGTTTGGCTTGACCATTCCACACACATGAGAAAAAGACTAAAAGAGTTTAGTATGGAGGATTTCAAGAAATGACTACTGCCAAAATGTCAAGGAATCTCACTCTCTGAAGGATGTCCCCTAAGACATGTGGAGAGAGAATGCATGAATAAAATAATATATGCTTGGCTATAGGTTATATCAAGTATGTCATGTGATGTACGAGGCCGGATTCAGCCTATGCTTTAAGTATTACGATATGGAATCAAGGCAATTATGGTAAATAACATTAAAATATGGTAAAAAATATTCTTAAGTTCATTGTTATTGAAGGACTAAGGGTATGTTCGAAATTTATGGAGGTTATGAAAATTGAGCGTTTCATAGACTTCATATTCCAATCGGATATCGATGATAGTAAATCACATCATGTTTCATTTTATATCGAATTGGTTAGTTGGAAAAGTTCTAAGCAAAAAGTAACTGAGAATTTAACTAATAAAAAATGAATACAATACTGCTTCAGAAGCAAAAATAATTTGCATACCCTAGCTCTTAGCAGAACTACGAGCTATGAGGCGGAAAAAGTCTATTCCTTCAACTTGGTGAAGGCTAGTGAAATTTTTTACATCTTGTTAGGAGACAGAATGTTGAAACTTCTGCTATATAACAAACTACCGTCGACTAACGAAGTACGTAGCAACGAGTATTGTGAGTATCATGAAGTACGTAGCAACGAGTATTGTGAGTATCATAACACGTTCCATAACTGTAGAAATGATTATTTTGTATTCCGCCGGCTAATAAAGATCAAATCAAGAGAGGGCTCTTGAGCTTTGGGGAAGCACCCACTATGGGCATGGACTAGAAACTCTTTACCACTACAGCCAATGCAGCCATAGATGATCTAAGGAATTTACCCAGCCAAAGGATAGAAAACTTAGGTTATTGCCAATTGCCTACTGGCCGTTCAATGTCTAGCCAAGATTAACATCTAGAACGGTATGATAAATCATGTGGGGATGACCCATCAGGACAAATGAACACTTACTAACCAAATCGGCTGCCTGATTAGTCATCCTTATGCCCCCATTGCCGATCATGTTTACATAAGCTTGACACCCACGACCGGATCTGTAGGAACCCTAGGGACACAATAATTTGATCGTGTGATCATAGAAAATAATCTGAATATTTCATTTCAACGGCTACTATGACGGCCACCGGGTTTGGCCGTTTGTCACAGCCTATCATAGCATTACTTTGATTCCCAGTTCATCCAGATTTGGCAAAAACGGGCATGGTGTTAACACTTGGTTGGCCACCTTGTCATTAGCCAATTCAGACGATGAATCCTATTACTTTTCCATTTGCCTTTACCACTTTAATAGGGCTAACATTCTCATCGTAGAAAACAACTTCTACTATGAAAGAAGTGGTTGCGAAGGGTTTTGCTTCAACCTTGAGTGTCTCAACTTTATCCCTATTCTAAAATAATAAAGCTTTGTATAGGGAAGATGGTTTGCAAAAATTAGAGTGAATCCAATCCCTTTCGAGCAATGCATTATAGAAAGCGGTTGTATTAACTACAAAAATGTAGCCACATATGACTTTATTCCAATTGTCATCTCCAAGGGTAGAATGCCTCGTACTTTTGACATGTCGTTGGTATCATCGACAATCACTTTGATTAGGAGTAAGTCTCTGGCTGACTTATCTAAGACTTTCATCATCAAGAACGGCGGAAGGTTGGCTGCTGCACTATTATCAACCAAAGTTTGGTTGATCAGTACCCATTCAAGGTAGACCTTGATGTAGAGGGGTTTAATGTTGAATGACATTTGATTGGTCAATTATTCAAAGATAAGTTTTTTTAATCTGTCGGCCTTTATTGCAACCTGGACCAACCAAATGGGTTTGGACAATCATGGCATTATTGGCAGTTCAAGAACAGCCAATTCATCCTTATTCAACTCTCTCTCTCCTAGGATTGATAAGTCATCCTGGAAGGTCATCAGCAAGGTGACTATGCTAGAGTCTATTTGAATCGATATGGTTTTGATTACTATATCATTTTCAGTAATCAGTGCGAGAGCTTCTGAAGTGGCCTCTACAAGACTTGGCTCAATAGGCTATACTGAATCTTATCTCCTTCTTTGCCCTTGTATGAGAAATCAAAGTGGTCCAAAAGTGCTTCAAACACACTGATGTGAAAGTTAGCTTCAATTTCAGGAGCTAGGGAAGCCATCAAATTGACTATGTGATCGGTTTGTTCAATAGGATCGGTTTCCTTCTGGTTAGTGGATTAGACAACTACAATTTTTTAGATGGTTTTTCAAGAGTCATCCAGGATGATATTAAGGATTTTGAGTGAAGAAGATGCCCCGCTTTTGCGCAACTTACTGTTGTGGCTATCTTTCACGGCTTGTTCCCACTGAGCGGCCTGCCTCAACTGTCGTTCCCAGGGTTTATGGCTATCAATTTCATCTCAGGAATTTGGTATGGTCCAACCCTTTCCAAACTACTTGCCTCCTTGTTGAGATAATCATCTCGTCTGCTTTTGAATAGCCACTGTCTCTTTAATTGATAAGGCAATATTTTAACTGCTTAGCTGATCAAAATGATAATCGTTCGGTCGACTAATTATTTCCCTTCCTCCTTACTTATTTAGTCATGGCAATCAGCTTGGGAGAGGCATAATAAAAAATGAGAGCATATGAGGGACTGATCATGTGAACAACTTAGTTTATAGGTGCTGCTTAAGCAGGATGTTCGGCCAAAGGGTGTCGTTCTGTCTCACTTTTCGGCTTAATTGTTCTTCAAACATTTAGCTGATCATTAGTGGTGATCCTCCCATATAGACGCCCAATTAGTGAGAGGCCTTAAATTAGCCACAACGATAGCTCTCTAAAGCTCAAGAGACCTTTATCGATTCTTTCTAGGATGTGCTAATGGAATACCAAGAAATCATTCATAAGATGACAGTAAGAATCGTGATACTTACAATATTCCTTACCCCAAACCTCATCGACCAACGACAAGTTGGTCAAGGGGAATCTTTAAGTTCTTATTCTTCAACAATATGTCGATTGACATATTATGTATTATATTTTTTATTACACAATTAGAATAATTTCTTACACATATAAAATTATTTATACTAAGAAAAATATCAGGTAGTACAACCACTATGCACTATCTAGTATCTAATGAATAAATTATGTATTTATGTAATCGTATTATGTATTTGTGTAATGTAATATGTTGTCTTAATCATTATTAATAGATAATATAATGTGTTATCTTATTGTTATATAATGTAATATGTTATTCGATTAATAAATCATGTATTATCTTTTTTATTATACAATTATAATAATTTCTTACACATATAAAATTATTCATACTAAAAAAAATACCACGGGTCTGACCAATTTTTGGGCCCGTGCCTAGCCTAGAAACTAATGCACTGCACGGCCTAAAATGGGCTAGTGCGTATTGCCAAGTCTACTCTCACACACTCAAGGCTCTAGCGATAGCCATTGGGTTCACTCTCTAGCACCAAAGCCCTCTCGCCTTGGACTCCGCCTCTTACCTCAATTTCTGGGCTCCGACTCTCACTACAATAACTGTAAAAGCTGATTTTTAACTACAATAATTGAAAATAGACTTCTAGATCTTTCTATACACATATGACCCATTTTTGAGAGATTGATAAATCTCTCGTTATGAGTCAGAAAATATGAATATTCGAATTATGATGATGATGCACATGTTCCCCTTATTTCTTTATAACTTTTTCATTTCAATTTGATATTATAAATGACCACTTGCATTTGAAACTAGACATCCATATGTTTCCAACGATATATAGCTGGTCTCATAACTCAAAGTAAAATGCTTATAATCATTAAAATAAGATGATATTTTTGTAGACCCGTTTTGCTCAATAAATTTTAATAATAGATTCGTTGAACTCAATGGATCCATGATCATTATAAATTAAATTTGTAATAACTTTTTATCTGATATCGAAATTGCAAATCATCAGTTGCATTTAAAATTAGGATTCCTGATGTTTCTATACATTTATGGAACATTTTCTAGAGATTAGTAAATCTCTCATAGTGAGTGATACAAAATGAATGAAATTTAAATTATGATGTAGATGCACATGCTCCATTTATTTCACTATAATGTTTCCATTTCAATTTGAAATTGCAAATGGGCACCTGCATTTGATCTATGCATCTATACCTTTCCAACGGTATATAGCACATCTCATAATTCTATTTAAAATACTATGAATAATTGAAACAAGATGATATTTTTATCGACCCGTTGTGCTTAATAGGTTTAAGTAACAGATCCATTGAGCTCAATGGGTCCAAGGCCATTTTTCATTAAATTCGTAATAACTTTTTATTTATATCGATATTGGAAACTGTTAATTGCATTTGAAACAAGACTTCTAAATCTTTCTATATATATATGACACGTTTTCTAGAGATTAGTAAATCTCTCATAATGAGTGAGACAAAATGAATGAAAATTGAATTATGATGACGATGCACATGCTTCACTTATTTTACTATAACCTTTAAATTTTAATTTGAAATTCTAAATAGCCACTTGCATATGAAACCTAACATTCATACCTTTCTAACAGTATATAACATGTTTCATAACTCTAAGTAAAACGCTCAGAATTATAAAAATAATATGATATTTTTTTAGATTTATTGTGCTTAATGAGTTTAAATAACAGACCCGTTGAACTCAATGGATCCATGGTCATTGTCCATTAAATTCGTAATAACTTTTTCATTTGATATCAAAATTACAAACTGTCAGTTGCATTTGAAACTAAACTTCTAAGTCTTTTATAAACGGCCACTTGCATAATATAGTAGACAAATATGGTATATTGCACGCCTTATAACTCTAAGTAAAACGTTGGTAATCATTAAAACAATATGATATTTTGGTAGACCTGTTGAGTTCAATGAGTTTTAATAACAAACCTACTAAGCTTAACGAGTCTATGACCATTATTTATTGAATTCATAATAACTTTTTCATATAATATCAAAATTCCAAACAATTGAATGCATTTTAAATTAGACTTTTAGATTTTTCTATACATATATAGTATGTTTTATGGAGATTAGTAAATCTGTCATAATGAGTGATACAATATAAAAGAAAATTGAATTATTATGATGATGCACATGCTCCACTTATTTTGCTATAACTTTTTCATTTCAATTTGAAATTGTAAATGATCACTTGCATATGAAACTAGAAATCAATATCTTTCCAACAATATATACCATGTCTCATAAGTCTAAGTAAAATTCTCAGAATCATTAAAATAAAATTATGAATGACAAACTTATTAAGCTCAATAGGTCTAGAAGGTTTGGAATGCTTTTTTTTTTTGTCGTTTACGTATTGCCGTTTTCATGTAGATGAAAAAGAAGAGTGGATTGATGTCAAACGGATGGTGAAAGGTACTTGTCAGGTGATGAAGGAGAAGATAAAAAATCGGTCATTTAAGTTTGTGTGATCCCAATCGATTAATGAAGAAGAAGGAGGTTGATAAAGGAGAATAATAGTAATAATAATTGAGGTCATTTTCATCTTTCAAATTTTAATTAATATATATATATATATTTTAAAATATTTTATAAAAAGAAAAAACAACTTGAGACATATTTCAAAAATCTATTATTTATAAACCTATTTTTAACTAAACCTCCGTGATTGTTTGGTGACTTTATCTACTGATAGTGTTGGTTTTGTCTATTGATGTATTGATTATCTGCAGATTTATTTTCAATTCAGTTTCATAGTTTTTTTTTTTATATATAATTTAATTTTAAATTAAATTATATATATGAAAATTTATAATCAAATTAGACTTGCCATTAAACTATCACCTTATTTATTTAAAACATATCTTTAAACTATCACGTTCTATAAAGAGCCCCTTAAACTATGAAAAAGTCAGACTTTACCATTTTAATATATTTTAAAATTAATTTTCAATTTCAGATTACTTTTTTTTTTATATATATATTTTTAGACTCAAAATTTTATTCTCTCACTCTTAACCTACTTTATTATTTTAAATAATTTTTTCATCAATCCAAGTCCTCACCATTACGTCCACCAACCCTTCTACCACAGCCGCTTTTTGTTGTCATTGTTGGAAATAGTTTAAAACTATATATTTTATATGTTTTTATATTATTAACTTTTATTTTTATATTTTTAATTAATTTTTAGTTATTCATTCATAAAATAATCTCATTCGCCTTTCTCTGCTATCCCCACTGTCATTTTTCAATACCAAAAAATAATTCTCTCTTGTTGGATTCCAATAAAATGAGATTATTTTAGAGGTGAGTAAATGAAATGATATGATAGTAATAAAGTGGTTGGTGAAATGAGTCTGAATAAGTGGATTTATGAAAAAAGGATTACAAATAATAAAATAGGTTAAATAGTGTAGAAATAAAATTTAATATTAAAAATATTAAAAATATTAAAAATAATAATAATTTAAGGTTCAGAAAAAAAAGAAGAAGATAAAATCTAAAATTTTCATAATTTAAAGTGCTATTATGAAAGAGGGTAGTCTAAGGGGTCTTTGATAATTTGAACGGCTTAATTATAATTTGGCCAAGATTTATTTAGTCCGAGCAGATTTATATCGTCCCTCACCTCTTCGTTTCTCCTCAGTCTTGGATCTTCATCCTTCCCTGGCAGACCTCACCTCTCTTCTGCCCATTCCGCCATTAAAGCTCAGTAAGTTAGATTTCCTCATTTTTCTTCACTTTTCTTGCTTCGATTCTCCTCTTCTTCATTAGATTCTACTTTACTCATTTTAGGGCTTGAAGTCTGAGGCTCTCATTCCATCCACCATTGAAAATATTCCCAATTCAGGTTCCATCTCTGAGCCCTATTTTCCTTTCTTGAGTCATTAAATTTATTGATTTTTCCTCTGCATGGAGGTAGTGATGAATTTCCTTGCTTTTGTTTTCGTTGTTCTGATTTTCTTATTCGGGAAAGAATTAGAGTTGTACTTTACTAAGGATGTGGTTATGATTGATTATAAATTGCTCACAACTTGTTTCACTATATGCTTGAATGAAATAATATGAATGGCAACCGCTTGCTTCTCTTATTTTTCATAGATCCAGTTCCTAAAATGTACTGTGGATGCCTTTGAAAACAAATTTGAGAAAGAGAAACGTATAACAAGTTTAGATATTGGTGATGCCTTTTTTTTATAGCAGCCGTAAGTTTCTTTCATGTGATTGATGTCCTGAATGTTTCATGATTAATGCAATTCTAGAGGTTAGAATTTATTTTGACTTGTTGGAAAAAACTTGGTAAGTAATACGATCCTAGAGCTTCATTGAACTTTAATTTCTTAATGTATTATGTATATTGCTTTTAGGTTAAACAGTTACGCTTTTCTGTTCTAGACACTTGTTTGTTAGAACTTGGTTGCATTTAATTACAATCTTTTCTTTCTCTTTAAACACGGCCATCTCCATAAAGCACCATTTGAGAAATAAAATAATATAATTAATTATAGTTAATCTTTTCCTCTTAAAAATTTTGGAAATAAAACAGCAAGATAACAAGTGGGAAAGGAACACTAGTTTCACAAAGCTAAACTAGATCACCCCTGCTGGTCATGCATTTCACTTGGATAATATAATGTTTATACGAAGCTAGCGATTTTGATAGCTAATTGAAATGCATGTATGTAGCTTTGCTCTTCACTCCTAATAATAGTTATTTACTCACTGCTAATGATATACAAACAAGGTGAGTATTAGCATTGAATACTACATGGCTTGCTTAATTGTTCAAACAAGAAGCAGGAACAACTTGGCTGCCATGGCTGCTGTTATTGTTTGGTTGGAAAGTGTTATGCACATAATCACATGGTTTTCCAATTGCTGTCAAATATTGGGGAGTATGTATGTCAGGAACCAATCATTGAGCCGTAGGTGGTATGTATTGGACTTTCGGACTTTCAAGGTAGGAGGAAGTACATGCTTACCATGATTTATGCAAGTGATGCCACTTGTCATAACACTGCTAGAATGAATATGGGTGTATTTACAAAATTTGTGAGGCCCTTACTAGCCAAGGTGGACTATGTTACACATAAAATATGATGGTAGATGAGCAAGTAGCCTAGACCCTATACGTCCTAGCATACCATGTTAACAACAGAATACTGAGTCATGAATTTGGGCATTCTAGAGAGACCGTCATTTCACACATATATTTCAAGCAATAATTAGTTCTAACCATCTCTCACCCGTGTATTTCGAGCAATAATTAGCTTGTATCCTGAATTTGTGAAGAGAATCCTGTGTTTGTCTACGAGCAATCCGACAGAGGAAACATATATTTAAAATTTTTGGGCAAACTTGAACTGCTCATAAATTTTATCCAAGATCAAGGTCATGCATAATTTATTCGTAATTAGACAGAAAGTTCAGAAAATCTCAGGAAACTTGAAAGAGAGATTAAGAATAATACCTTTTTTCGGTTGTGAACTACCGAAGCGATCAATATTCTTCTTCTCTCATTTACGCTCTAGGTAAGAAATTTGTACCACTCTTCTTGTGCTCCTCATTTTTTATATCCATTTAAGTAGGATCTCTCCGTTATTTCCATTTTCATTCCCATGTAGTTTCTTCTCCTCAGGTCTTCATTTTCTTCATCTCCTTCATTTCTTCATTTTATTCTTCATTTTCTTCGCCTCTACCTTCTTCCTCTTCAATTTCCCCGTCATTCTGTAGTCTTAATTTTCTCTATTTCTCTCTCCATGATATTAGATATTTTGGCCTGCCTTGGTGTTTGTACATTGATTATAGAAGATTTGCTTATAATTTATCCTAGGTGCTGACTCCATTATTGGCTACATTCTTGCTTTTGGTCCTGAAAAATGAAGGATAGTATGCAAGTCAAACACTCTTTTTGATCTAAGAGAGTGATTGTAGGCAACATGCTTGGTCAATTGCCTGTGAGAAATCAAGCATATTGGGGATAACGCTTGATTAGATTCAAGTAGCTTAACGTCTAAGATATAAACTATTTGTAGATTCTTAAGATCTAAAGTGTTTGTAGACATAGGGTTATTAAGAGAGGACATTGATAATCTGATATGACATTTATATAATTTATCTTTGTAATGTCTAGGATAATTGATCTCATGACCATCGATATTTGATAATATCAAGATAACTAGAGAGGTGTTTAGTATAGACTAAATTCACCGAACGTGATCACATAGACAAATCTCAATGGCAAAAATACTAGATGTTAATAAGATTCATTCGGTGACTATAGTGCATTTGATTTCAATACCTGAAATCACTATGAAATCTTATATGATCCTTATATGTGGGATTATATACTTTGACATCACTGGGAAAAGTCCTAGTCAAGGACTACAAAGGGTGAACCGTTTGATATTTACTTGTTGATTGTGCTTTATTCACATGTTCATGCTGTCATTTTCTATTTTCTCAAGTTTGGCTTACAAACATGAGAATTTGAAAGAGTGTGTTTTGATCATTTATTTAATTGCTAACACTTAATAAGAGAAATATTTGACATTTTTAGGTTTCAGAATGTTGTTTAATTATGTAAATAACCAAACAAATTTTCTTTACTTTGATTTCAAGAATTAAATCTGAAAACAGTTCAAACCAAACAAATTGTCACTGCAAAACAATTATAAAATGTGATATCTTATAGTGCAAGAGAGTCACTTTAAGAAATGAATAGTTAGCATTATATGATGTCTTATAATCTGAAGTTTTGGTTCAGGTGAAAGAGCCAACTAGTTAAAGAAATGGCAGAAGGCGATGAAAACTTGCCTAGAGATGCAAGAATTGTAAAATCACTGCTAAAATCCATGGGAGTTGAGGACTATGAACCTCAAGTTGTTAATCAATTTCTAGAGTTGTGGTATCGATATGTTGTGGATGTACTCACAGATGCACAAGTCTACTCAGAGCATGCTGGGAAGGCTGCGATCGATTGTGATGATGTCAAGCTCGCCATCCAATCCAAAGTCAATTTTAGCTTCTCACAACCCCCTCCACGAGAGGTAGGATCGAATGCAATTTTGTTTAGGTATATGGAATGGTGTCTTGATTTGAGGAATATTTTAGTGGGCAGTTGGGACATGGGAAATGAATCGGCATTTCAGATCATTGCTATATTATATATGAAAGGTGATTTTAAATAAATTCTGACATGCATGGAAATAGTGTAAGTTATTTACGTGTGATTCGAAACTTAAATAAGTGTCTGCAAATTGGAGCTTTGTGGAAATGTGAGGTACAAAGAAGTTTTGTCGGATGAGTGGGTATATTTTGGAAATGATCCTATTGGCTTTGTTCCGGTTCTTCGCGTGAAAAAACCAGATTGGATTTGTTTTGGTTTCTTCGCACAAATAAATCAGATTGACTTGATTGGTTTCCCATGAAGAAATCTGATCGATTAGATCGAATTGTTTTTTGCAAGAAACTTGATCGATTTGATCGGTTTCTCACCAAGACTGAACCGATTCAATCGGTTTATTCATGAGAAATTGGATTGGACTTCCATTTTTTGTAAAGAAAAATTTGATCGCTTTTCGTTTTTTTTTCTTCGAAGAAATCATATTGTTTTTTTCGTGGCAATGCTTGGTGGCAGACAGAAATCGTGAGTTTATTTTGAAAAAAATTAGAAATAAAAAAGAAGTTATAGGGAAAAAACAAATGAAATTACTATTGATAAGTTAAGTGGTTGTTCTGAAATAAAAATTCACTATATGTATAAATGTTTATTTTCAAGTCTAGTGGATTGAATTGGTTAATATTGGGTCGGGTTGACGATTTGGATCTATTGAAAAAATTGGGAGTTCATTATAATATTGGTTTCAATTTTGTGTATTCATTATAATTATAAAACTCTTCTGTGTTCATTATAATTAAGTTTGGTTTTTGGGGGTTTATTATAATTTTAAAATGCTTTGGGGTTAATTATAATTTATTCGAATTTTTGATGTTAATCAAACTGTCTTAGTTTTAAAATATTTGGTTAAATCCTAGTTTACCCGTAAATGTATGAGTTAGCGTGCCCTTTCCTATTTATTTTGCTTTCTTATTTATCTAGGAATTTAATATATTAGCTTCCATATTAATTGTATAATTTTACATTCCATAAAATGGGCTTGTATTTATATATTCATTCAGTCAATTGTTAATTGCATGCACTTCAATTACTTGTTGAAAAGGGCCTGTAACTAAAAGACATTCGGCTTTTGCTATAACCCCTTTGAATCAGCACAGTATCATGCAGGGTCCATCAAGTAGCATTTCATCAGATAGGAACCAGATAAATGCTAATAAGTCAATAATGAAGTTCGAATAGTGAACTTTCGATTGTAAGCCATATTTGGTTTATGTGCGGCTGTTTCACTTTTCTTAATATATAGATGAAAAGATTAAAATTGTTTTTAGGTCTGAGTACTCATAAAGCACTTAGATCTCAAAGAAATGTGGATCTGCAGGGTAAGTATCCACTTCAAAGCTTCTTATATCTGATTTATCCTGTTACCCAGGTCCTTCTGGAGCTGGCCAGAAATCGGAACAAAATTCCTCTGCCAAGTTCGCTAGCTGGGCCCGGAATCCCCCTCCCACCCGAACAGGATACATTGATCAGCCCTAACTATCAACTTGCAATCCCAAAGATGCTAACCTCCCAACCAGAAGAAATGGAAGAGGATGAAGAAGGTGCTGAGGCCCCTACTCCTTCCCAAGAGCAGAAGACTGAAATTCCCCCACAGCATCCTACGACGCAAAGAATATCTTTTCCCCTTAGACGCCCTAATTAACTCATGTTTGGTATTCGAGTATCTAAAAGGTGTTATGGCAATACCACTAGGATGACTAGGAGGGGATAATTTTTGTTTTTCTTTTGCTCTGAGGAAGAATTAAGACGCTGCTATATCGTTGTATGTATTAACAGTTTAGTTTCATGCAGATTTATTTGTTCTATTTTCGGTTGATATGATGTCTTATTTTCGAGGTTATTCCACGAATTAAGCCTTCTTCAATTGTTTGTGATGATAATTTATACACCATTGTTAGATTTCTTCATTTCACCGGCAAGTTCATCACCATGATGGTAATTTGACCGAATGGTTAGATCACCTTAAAGCCCTACTTTTTTCGTTATTTGGATTTGAAATTACAAAGCACAAAACACATGACAAGATTAGAGAAGAATACTGCAATGAGACGACTAGTTTGTGACACAATTGAGATTTCCAATATGAAATTTCTTGCTTTTTCTCTCCTCTGACTTCTTTCTTTTGCTATTTCTGATCCTGCTACCAAGAGAACAAGAACGATTTCTATTTGAGAATACGCGCAGTAGAAGATAACATGCTTACGTTAAAGAGACTAGTCCCAAGCGGTCTGCATCAGATGGAGCGTCCTATAATTTCTCCTGCAAAATGTTCTTCCACGTAACAAAAACACCATGGGAACTTTGAGGGTCCCTAACCCAAATCTTGAACAGTCTTATGCAAGTCCTCTGGTATGGACAAAAGTTCCAACCGGTCTACACTCCAAAGCAATCTCCTACAAGTTATCTAGTAATCTCCTAGAAATCAGTATGAAATCTAAAGAGAAATGTTTCAACCGGTTCAAATCTCGAGTGATATCTTGAAAATCCTTTAAATGGGACTTTTTTCATTTTTTAAGAAAATTTGGGTAGGATTTGGCACACACTGTATCGATTTTATTAATTAAAAAAATAAAATCAATTAAGTCAATATCCTAACATAAGGAACTCTTCTTCTATTATTTGCTAAACCCACCCTAACAGAATTAAAAAAAGAATTCTCATAAAAAAATAAGTTAGACATATTAAAATTTAAATTACAGATAAGTTACAGCAAAATTTAAATATAAAATATAATTTAGTATCACAAACTTTTGAAAATCTAATTCACATCAAAAAAAACTTTTAAGAAGTATAAATAAAGTCAAATTTATATTTAATTATTCAAAAAATTAACTAAAAATTAAATTTTTATTTTTATATTTAACCTCAAAATTTTAATTTTATATTTTTAATCCATTTTATTATTATTTTAAATTAATTTTTTTTCTCTACATACATACCACTACCTTCACAAACCACTCCACCGTTGCCATCGACCACCCATGCCAGCCATTTTTGATGCCACTAACCACTACCATCGACTATCACTGCTGCCCCCAACACCGATCCGTGCTGCTGGGACCACTACTAACACAACATCAGTTACAAATAATAAAAAATGGTTATTATACAAAAAAGTTTAGGAAATATTTTCCATGTGTGGTAGTGGAATCGAGTTCTAACAAATTTTCTTTTGTGTCCAAGAGTGCCGCAATTGTCATACTTTCTTATCCTCCGTATTGTTTTCCCAGGTCGAAGGAATATGTCTGTTCCTGGGTCTTCCACTCAGTCGATGCATGTTGGGTGGTAGAACTTGAGTTAACTGGATAGATTAAATGCACTCCCTACTTGCATGTTATGTTGACTGTCTGTGTATCTTCGAGTGTTAAACCAAGTTGTCATCATCTTCCCGATACTATCAAGCAAGACAATAATTGGATATTCACACACATCTTTCAACATAATGTTATGTGATTCAAAATTATTATTTTTCATTATGTCGTATCTAAGATCATTGAAATGAGTTCTTCGCCAATGTTCAAATCCAGCCCTCTCTAAGTACCTTACAACACGGGGTTGTTGAGCTCTGATCTCATCAAAGTATGGGTTGAGTTCTTGCAACAAACACCAAATTGGCGGCATTAGGAACAAACACCAAACACCAAATCGTGAGTATTAGGAATCTTTTCACGTAGCCTAGCTAAAAAAAAAATCCAGGACGCTTCGTTTTCTAAGTTAACTATACCTCATGCTATAGGATAAAGCTATTTATTATCATCCCGTGCGGTTGTAGTTAGAAGCATTCTTTTGCATTTGTACTTCAAAATGATCTCATCAATACAAATAACCCTTTGTTTGAATTAAAACCCCCTGATGAATACTCTAAAAGCTATTAAAAAAAAAAGAAACTTATCTCCATCTGTCATCATTTCATTTACAACTCCCAAATTGACCATTTTCATGATGGCTAAGTACAATGGCAATAATGCGTAGCTTTGCTCAGCCGCACTCCAAATAATGCAAGGACCTTATTTTTTATACCCTTCAATAAGTAATATTTACCTTGAGATCATTAAGGGCAAAAGCTTTTATCTAGCCCGGTCCTGAACACTCATTACACCTTTATAAATATATAGAACATGTCGTCCAATTCTAGATGCAGATGTTTGTCAATGTCTGTTTTGCCTAAATTTAAAGGAACTGGTGTGCTCATCTTTCCTATAGCACTGGGCGACACTGCCAATTTGGATTTATACATACAATAGAAAATAAAGTCTTATTTGTAGTCTTGCCTTTAGGCCATTCTTAAAGGGAAATGATTGATTATGATAAAACTCCACTCCACTTGATTGAGAAGAAACAATCGGAGCTAAATTGCTTCGATTTTCAGGAAGCTCGATAGATAGTGGGTACCGTGGGCTAAGTAGCGAAGAGAAAAGTATCGACATAATCACAATCACTCACTTCTTCAATTTCATTTGCAGGTTGTGGAAAGTCCTGAACAAGGGATATCAAATTCCAGTTAGCTAAAGTACAAAACACATCAAGTATATGGGAGGTAAGTAGTGCTCCCTCAAAGTAGTCCTTTGAGTATATATATTAATCAAGATTGATTTCATTATTGTGACAATGATCATGTTCTTGCTCTATTCTTTCACTATCATCATTCTCGTTCTCTTCATCCTCATCATCCCCATCCTCATCTATACACACATTCAGACCATCATCTTGATATCAGTCACTATAATAATGATAATCTATAAAATTCTCATTTTCATTATTTCCAAGATCAGGTACTTCAGTGTGTCTAAGATTCTCATAACATTACTAATATCAAGTACTTCAGTGGATCTAACATTTGCATAAGAATTTGGAGGATAAGGTAATTGATCAAACTATTAAACATGTGTATCACTTATGCTCTTCGGAATCAACGTCGCATATAATAAAGATCTACTCAGATCAGAATGCATGTGGACCATAAACGGCTACACGTGATCTTCATTTTTTATAAAATATCAAAAGATTATATAAAGGAGAATATAGACTTCGGTTTGCATGATAGTTCCAAGCTAAATTCATTACAATCAACCTTGATAGAAATATAGATTACTCAAACAGCTCACTAAAACTTATGATAATTTCAACCACAATACCTGTCATTCTCGATGAGCCGTTCAGAAACTAATATTTCAACTTCTTTGAGGTATCACCCTACTTCCACTCTCCATAGAAGTATCCTGCTAGGAATACAAATGGCATTTCCAGTTTTGAAAAAAAAAAAAAAAAATTTGAAATCAATATCTTGATGGGATAAACAAAAACAAACCGAAAATGGCCAAAAATCCAGACTGAAAATACAAACTTGGTGAACCTCAATGGACGAGGAAATTCCAAATCCATTGAGCTTCAAAGGTTTGGGACCATTGGAGATCAACAGTTTGGTCCAGGCCATTGAAGATCAATGGGTTTGGAACCCAGACCGTTGATCTTCAAGAATGCTTTTTTTTATATTTATAGAACGACTATGATGTCACCTAGATTTACCAATCGTCAAATAACTAGATCGTGACCCATTCATTTGCCGTGGAGCAAAACAAAAGCGCGAAAATATAAAGAACAACAAGCATAATGTATACACCATTAAAAGACAATATAAAAGTAGAAAAGCTGCGAGGAAAAAAATATTACTAAAATGAGGCATGATCAACTGATACGCCGAAACTTTGATACTTTTGTTAAAGAGAGAGGGCCATTATACAAAAGCATTTAAAGTGAGTCTAGTTTATAAAATTTTATTCTTCATTAGGCCTTTGACCTAAACGCCGCCAAAAAGATAGTTTTTTTTTTTAATGGCCAAAGCAAAAAAGAAAGAGATTAGTAATCAAAAAATTTATAGGGGAGAGAGAACGAGAAAATCGAAGGAGAGAGATCGGAGAAAATAGAATTGCATGCTGAGAGAGAAACTAAAGAGGGGAGAGGCGTCGCAAAGCCGAGCCGACCCGTCTGACTTTTCAACTCATTAAATGAAGTGGATGATTTTCGTCTGCACAATCAGTTAAGATTGCGTCTAGACCGTAGGTACGGATGGTTCGGATCTTTATCCATCCAAACTCCCAAAATACATTCAATTCACGCAAAATGCAGATTACCTGAACTCCATTTCAATACCTGAGCCAATGGAACATATGTCAACAAGGAACCTTTCAAATTTAGCTCCAACAACCACTTCTCTCTTTCAGGACTTTCACCGAACACATCTCTCAGTTCTCCTCCTCCTCTTCTAAATTTCTCAACTCATCTTTATCATCATAAAAAGACCCCCTCAACAAAGGAAATAGGTATACAATAAATTCATTAGAACAAAATGACAATACATACTACGAGTTAGGGACTCTTCTGCCTTGAATTATAGGATGTATATAATAAATGAGCATTGAGCAATAACGAATAACAAACGAATGAACAGCAAGATTCCAAAAAAAGGAGAACAAATTAATTTCATCATCTATAGCCCATTTACAGAACACCACCCTAGGAAAACAAATAATTAAACTCCACTCTGCTGTAACAAAAGAATTGGGGAGAAAATTAGATAGGAAAAAAAAATCCAAAAATCTGATACTAAGATTTGTCCTAGATCTTAAGAAACTGTTTTCTTTTGAATACCAAAAAGCCAATCACACCAACTTGAAGAATTGCTGCAATACCCACAAACGCCAATCCGATATTCTTTCCCCAATTGATCCCGTGCTGAGGTGGTGGGGGCGGTGGCTTCCTCCCCCTAGGATGATTGCTGCGCCACCTGTGGCTTGGTGATGGAGGCCGGCGGCGAGGTGGGGGTGGGGGTGGAGCTGGAAGAGCTGATAGCGGCGGAGGTGGCGGTGGAGGAAATGGGGTCAAAAGTGAAGGGGAATCGAGTAAAGTGGGCCCATCTTGTGTTTGGGATTCTACAAGAAGAATAGTAGTGCTTAAGAAAAAAAGCCCATAATAGATCGGTAATGGTGAAGGGCGATCCATGGAAGAGAGCAATCAGTGGATGATTACTTTCAACGAAACTGGGGATCTAAGTTTGGGATTTTAGATCTTTCTAGCATCTGGATTTAGCTCAAAAACCATGCTTTCAACTACTACTTTTCTTCAGTGCTCTAGATTTAGGGGCAGAGACCTAGGGTTTCTGGATCGAAGTTGTGTTTTCGAACTGGATCTCTCTGAATACCCACTCTTTTGGTGAATTCCACGAAATAGGTCAACTGGGTTCGAACCCAATTGCGTGATTTCTTCGTCTCGATTGCGGATTAGGGCATTATGAATATGTATGACTATGGACCTTCTTGACTATTTACTTTGGGATTTCTTGACTAATAAGAAGGATGGAATAATTGGTCAACACGGAGGTTGAGAAGAGGGAACTGATGTGGCGAATGAAAGTCTGGATTGATTGCACTCACACTTATTGTGATCAGAAATGAAGGTGAAAACGAGAGGAAAAGTAAGAGAAAAAGAAAATGGGAGGAGGCAGAGTGGAAGAGTCTACGCGGGTTCCAACGTTAGTTTGAGCGTTCCAACGTTGGTTTGAGACGCATAACCAAAAAGCTTCTTGATGTATTTTCATCGAAATAACTTTTATAGATCTTTTGGGCAAATTAGAATTCACTTCTAAGATTTTTTATCCCCCAAGGATTTACAGGGATGAGCGTCCCACCGATCCAACCTTGGCGTCGGAGCTGGTTAATCAACCGACTCCGATGATGAGGTTATACATTATTTAGGTAAGTTGGATATTCGTATTCGTATAAGAATATTAAGGGGTCGAAAATAATCTAGTTCCTTATTAAAAAGATAATAGGTTGAATTAGATTGGATAATAAAACTCAAATTATAAAGGTCATTTTTCTCAATCCCGATAGGAATCCTAGTACCGATATCAGTTAGACCGGGAAATAAGAAAGTAACATCGGTTCTTTATAGGTAACGGGACCGATTTTGATATCGGTACAATTATATATAAATAAAAAAATATATATAATATAAAAATAAAGTGATTAAAAAAATAAAAACTTAAGTAGTCAGAGACATTTCTGCCCTACTCTCATCTCCCTCACGATCCCTAACCTTATGCCCTAATTTCATACTCTCTAAAAATCATGAGCTCTTCACTCATGTCCCTCGCGATCCCTTTGCCGCTATCGTCTGCTCTTGTCGCCGGTAAGCCTACCTTCTCTCTTCTTTGTCTTCTTTTTTCTCACCATCTTCTTTCTCGCTATTGTCTACTCTTGTTTTCGCATATAGAGTGAAAGGTGCAGAGATTAGGTTGTTTTGGCATTTTGTACGGACCATTTTGTAGCCATGGTCATGATTATATGCTTATAGCTTTTTCAAAGGTTTGTATCTGCTCAAGACAAGTGCTTCTAGAATTCTTCCTTTATAGTAACTCGAATGCTTTTTACAATTTTACTTGTGTTTGTATTGAAAATGCTTGTTCTACTATTTGATAAAACCAGAAAATGGTTGACATTTTGTGTTAATTCCATTTGGGGTTGACCCCTCAACCATCAATTGGAGAAGATCATTTCTGACATGGGGGAATTGGAATCACTCAAATCAGATTTGTGTAGATCAAGTTATGGTGAAAAGTACAGAAGATGTTCTTGATCAAGTAAAATAGCTTTAGGTGCAAGAAATTGAAGAAATTTGAATTCTATTAGGAATTTTGAAGATCTGGCTATTGGATGAAGTTCAAATGATCGATTGTAACATGTTGGTGGATTTTTGCAATCTGTTTTCCCAAACTTTTGCATACTTATTGTGTTTGTTTTCATTATGATTTGGTTTGCATTTATCAGCAATATGGACGCGATTGTAATCATACTTCCAAGTATGGTGATAGATGTCTTAGATCATGTAACTTTCTTTTTATTTAAGACTTGTAAAAACATTGTTAAAGTAAATGAAAAGTCCGAATTTTTTTTTTATAGAAAACTGAAAAACAGAGTTGCTCTATTGTGTTCTTGAGTTAAATCTGTTATAGCTCATCAATTCTCATTTGAGTACTTGTGTTCAAATTCTAACATAGTATCAGAGCTTACTAAATATTAGAGGCCTGCATACAATTCTATTTTTTCCTTTCCAAAAACTCTTGAAGCAAAATAGATTGAATTCCCAACTACTCAGTCGAAAATATGAAATGTCTAACCCCAACCAAGTGAGTTTGCCTTCTCCACTAATGTTAACTAGAAAGGACTACCACATATGAAGTGACAAAATACATAATTATCCGATTGCATTTGATATGTGGGAAGTAGTAGAGGAAGGGTATGAAGTAGAGGATAAGGAAGCAAACCTCATGGTCACTCCACTCAAGAATGACAAAGAGAAAAAGCAGAAAAACATTAGAACAATCATAGTGCTCTAATTAGCCATCTCAAATGAGATATGCATAAAATTTCATGGTATCAAAAATGCCAAAACTGCTTGGGACACTCTAAAAGAGGAATTCCATGGTTCCAAAAGAATGAGAACTGTGAACTTGCTAGTTGCAAGGAGGGATTTTGAAGCCTTAAGGATGAAGGAGGATGAACACCTTTAAGCTTACATTGAGAAGCTAAATGTTGTTGTGAGTCAGCTAAAGATTGATGGAGATCACATATCAAAAAGTGATATTGTTAATAAGGTGTTGGTGAGTCTACCAAGGAAGTTTGATTCAAAGGTTGCTGCCATTAAAGGAGTAAGGATCTATCCACCTTGACTCTAACTGAGCCATTGGGATCTCTTCAAGCCAATGAGAGGAGACACTCAAATAGGGACTCAGTTCTTGTTGTGGGTGCTTACCAAGCTAAGCAGAAAAAACCCTAGAAGAAAGAGGATTAACCTAGCACTTTTAGAGGATCTTTCAATCATAACAAAAGGAAGAATTTGACTTACAACTTTTGCAAGAAGACTGGACATCTCAAGAAGTTTTGTTGGTCCAAAAATAAACCTCAGCAAGTGGTTTCAACATATTGAGAAGGAGTGCAAGACGAAGAAGTTTTAGACAAGTCAATATTAAGCCACTCAAACCAGTTAAACAAAAAGAGCAAATGAAGAGTAGCTTTTCATAGCTTCCTTGTTTGGAGAAAGGGTAGACAAAGATGAATGGATCATTGACAATGGCTGCACTAGTCATATGACCTTCAACAAAAGCCTAATTCAAATGTTGAATTACTCAATCAAGACCAAAGTTACCATTGGTAATGGAGAAGAGCTTAAAGCTTAAAGAAGAGGAACAATAGTTGTCAAAACTGATGATGGAGTGAAGATCATCAAGGATGTTCTGTTTGTACCAAACTTAGATCAAAACTTTCTAAGTGTTGGTCAAATGATGAAGAATAGCTACTTCCTGACATTCAAATAACAACATTGCACCTTTGAAGATTTAAGAGGAAATGTGATGGAAAATGTGCAGGGATAGCATAATAACTGCTCTTTAAACTGAAAGAGAGACCAGCACAGAGACAATGACAAGGAAGGATGAATCTTGGCTGTGGCATAAAAGGTTTGGCCATGATGAGATGAAGAAGATCATCACTCTAAGCAAGAAGAATTTAGTGGAGGATATTCCACAACTGGAAGCTCAGAAAGGTGTTTGTGAAAGCTGTCAACAAGGGAAGATGCATAGACTGACATTTCCTTAAAATCAAGCTCATAAAGCTTTAGACAAGCTGGGAATCATTCACACAGATGTTTATGGACCATTAAAGATTCCATTCTTAAATGATAGCAAATACTTCCTGTTGTTCATTGA
The DNA here is from genome assembly GCA_027186245.1 of Coriaria nepalensis. Taxonomy (NCBI): domain Eukaryota; kingdom Viridiplantae; phylum Streptophyta; class Magnoliopsida; order Cucurbitales; family Coriariaceae; genus Coriaria; species Coriaria nepalensis. The sequence goes on along the minus strand of CP114495.1, from coordinate 6,546,465 downwards.
TGATCTGGCCAGATATAGATGGATCTGCTTCATGATGAATAAGTCAGAAGTGCTAGACAACTTCAGAAGATTCAAAACCATGATTGAAGCTCAATCTGAAAAAAAGGATCAAGATCCTAAGATCAAACAATGGAGGGGAATTCAACTAAGCAGATTTCAATCGATTATGTGAAGAACAAAGGGTAGTGCATCAGTTGACAGTGCCCTATACTCCTCAACAAAATGAAGTGGTTGAGAAGAGAAATATGACTGTCATGGAGATGACTAGAAGTATTCTATCAGAGAAGAGGATTCCCAAAAGATTTTAGGCTAAAACTGCTGCTACTTCAGTTTATCTGCTAAATAGGCTACCTACCAAGTCTGTAAAAGATAAAACACAATTTGAGGCTTGGTTTGACTTCAAGCCTAATGTTTCCAATCTGAGGGTGTTTGGATCAACCTATTTTATACATGTTCCTAATGCTAGAAGGGACAAGTTGTCTGAAAAAGGTTGAGTAGTGTGTGTTTGTTGGGTACAACTCAAAAAGTAAGGCATTTAGGCTATATAACACCCCAAGTCAAGCAAAGTCTTGATAAGCAGAGACATTACTTTCAATGAATCTAAGTATCAAACATAGGATCATGACCATGATCATTGTGATGGTGAACCTAAGTTGCTGCTAGAAAATCAAGGTTCAAATGATCAAGAAATCAATGATGATGATAGTGATGATGAACCTACTGTTCCAAGGTTCAGAAAATTTAGTGAGGTGTATTAGAGATGCAACATAGCTGTCTTTGAGCCTAACTGTTTTGATGAAGCAAGGGGAAATCAAAATTAGGAAAATGCAATGGAGGATGAAATTGCCATGATCAACAAGAATGCAACATGAAGTTTATGCAGAAAACCAGATGGTAAGAAGGCCATTGGTGTAAAATGGATTTTCAGGTTGAAGCTGAATCTTGATGGATCAATAAACAAGCAAAAAGCAAGGTTGGTTGTCAAAGGCTATACATAGCAACAAGGTGTTGACTATGGTGACACATTTGCACTAATTGCTAGACTCGACACCATCAGATTGCTCATTGCAATTACTGCTTGCAAAGGGTGGTTCATATTTCAATTGGGTGTTAAGTCAGCCTTCATGAATGGCTACTTGGAAGAAGAAATTTATGTTGAGCAACCTGATGGCTTCATTGAGAAAAGAAATTAGCATCATGTCTACAGGCTGCACAAAGCTCTCTATGGCCTAAAACAAGCCCCTTGAGCTTAGTATGATAGAATTAACTCCTACTTGATGAGCAAGAAATTTCAAAGGAGTGAAAGTGATCAAACCTTGTATGTCAGCTAATCAGGTAACTTAATTCTGATTATTTTACTCTATGTTGATGACCTTTTGATCACTTATATTAGTTTATTAGTTTGAATATGTTGAAGATATTGAAAATGGAGAATTCCAAGCCTGTGTCCATACCTCTCTCTATTAGTGAGAAACTCATAAAATGGATGGATCAGGTAAAGCTTATTCCACTCTTTTCAGAAGCTTGGTTGCAGGATAAATGTATCTCACTACCACTCGGCCAGACATCATGCATGCCACTTATTTACTTTCAAGGTTCATACATGAGCCAACTTAATATGATAGAGGAGTTTCCAAAATAATCCTTAAATACTTGAAGGGTTTAAGTGAATATGGTTCAAGAAATCTAAAGTTGATCTTCATGGTTATGTGGTTAGTAATTAGGCCGAATCAGTGGATGATCTCTAAAGCACTAGGGGATTCTATTTCTCTCTAGGATTAGAAATGTTTTACTGGAGCTCTAAGAAGCAACAAGTGGTTGCTCAATCAACAACCGAGGTAAAATACATTATTGATGCCTTAGTTGCTAATCAAGCTGTGTGGATCAGAAAAATCATGGAAGAAATGGGGTTCAAGCAAGATGGTCTAACAATCATTCATTGTAATAGCATGTCAGTAATAGCAATATCTGAGAATCTAATTCATTTTGGAAAGACTAAGCACACTCTTATCAAATTCCATATGATTAGGGAATTGATCAAGAATGGAGATATAATGTTGGTTCATAGTATTTTTGAAAACCAAAATGCTAACATATTCACCAAGGCATTGATGAGCTACGAATTTGACTTCTTCAAGTCAAGGTTAGGGGTTGTAAGCAAAACAAGGTGGAGGGGTGGTGAAAATGCTTGTTCTACTATTTGATCAAAACTAGAAAATGGTTGACTTTTTTGTGTTAATTCCATTTTGGAATTTACTCCTCAACCATCAATTGAAGAAGATCATTTCTAACTTTTTGGAATTTGAATCACTCAAATCGGATTTATGTAGCTCAAATTATGGTGAAAAGTGCAGAAGATATTCTTGATCAAGTAAAATAGCTTTGGGTGCAATAAACTAAAGAATTTGAATTCTATTGAAAATTTTGAAGATTCAGTGATTGGATGAAGTTGTAATGATCGATTGCAACATGTTATGTGAAGGAATTAAAGTCATGTTATGTGAAGGAATTAAAGTCATTTTGATTTTCAATGAACCGTTGGTTATTAATGACCATAGTTGGTGGATTTTTGCAGTGTATCTTTCTAGACTTTTGCATACTATTTGTGTCTGTTTTCATTCTGATTTGGTTTGTACTTATTAGCAGTATGAATGATATTGTAATCATACTTTCAAGCATGGTGATAGATGTGTTAGATCATGTAACTTTCTTTTTATTTAAGCCATGTAAAAATATTGTTAAAGTTAATGAGAAAAGTCTGAATTTTGTTTTTAGAAAACTGAAAAACAGAGTTGCTCTATTTTGTTCTTGAGTTGAAGCTGTTTTAGCTCATCAGTTCTCATTTGAGTACTTGTGTTCAAAATTCTAATAGTTCGTTGATTTAGAATCCAGTTAGAAATGTGGCTTTGCTCGATTTACTATTAGGCTCATGTACACCAAATTAATAAGATTTTAAAAAAATATAGTCTCTTTTTTATCTCATTAGTTAGGGAAGATTTCAAAGTATTTGTGTACTTTTTCTTGTTTTCTTCTAAATCAGTCACATCTTTGCCTTTCTGTTGGATTTTCTTTCCCTGATTTTATATCGGTTTCGTGACCTCAGAATGTTTTATGAGGTAGAGTATGGTAATTGATAATTTATTTGGAATGATCGTTTCTCTTGATTCTTTTATCCTTGCAAGGAGAAACTGTAATTGTAAGTTCAAAATATTTTTAAACTAAGTATAGTAATGAAAAAATAAATATAAACTGGATCTTTTTAGTAATTTTTAAAGAGGCTTTTTTTAATAATTTCAAAAATTAATAGGAAGGGGTCGACACCTTCAAAATGTGCATAGGTCAATGGGGTTGATGCTTTCCATATTCTAATGGGTTGACAAGGTCGACTACTTACATATGCGAATGGGTCGATGCCTTCAATATGCGAATGGGTCGATACGGTCTACGCCTTCCATATGTGAATAGATCGACATGGTCAACACCTTTAATATGCAAATGCATTGACCGGGTTGACACCTTCAATATGTGAATGGCTCGATGGGGTCGACACTCCAATACACTAAATAGGTCGACGGGGTTGATAGGGTCGACAGGATCATTAGGGTCAATAGCTTTAATATGTGAATGGGTTGACAGGGTCGACGCCATCAATATGTGAATGGCTCAATGGGATCAACCCCTCCACAATATGTGAAGTAGTCGATGGCTTGACAGGTCAATGAGGTCGACGCTTTTCGTTAGCAAGGGAGATAATGTGGGTGCCATGCACGTTAAGAGAGCTAGACACAGTAGCTTAATCGTCATTTATTTGGATTAGTCATCATTAAAGAGTAGTCATCAAGACATGTGGCATTTACTTATCATAATTATACACTAAATGACATGACTAATCTCACTTTCTTTCCACTATAAAAGCCACATTGTCCATTCATTAATTGTGAAATCAACAAGAAAGAAAGGAAAGAAACGGAAAGAAAAGGAAGGAAAAAGAGAAAGAGAGGAAAGAAAGAAGGAAAAAGAGAGGGAAAGGAAAGAAGAGGGGGAAATGAAAGAGAGAGAGAAAAAGGAAGAAAGAGGGAAAACGAGGAAAAAGAGAATTAGGAACTTCAAGTTCTCAATCCTCTGTAAGACTTTGTAACTATAGTCTCATTACAATACAAGAATATTGTTTGTTTGTTTGTTGTTGTGATGCTAAAATTATTTGAATGATTTTTATGTTGATTTGAGGGTAGTCTAATAATTAATAAGCATGATGAATTGAAGACAATATTTATTGTGCTAAGGTTAATGTTGATATTAAGATTACTATTGATATATAGCATGTTAAGAAGAAATAAAATATTACAATGCTAAAAATGAGATTGTGACTAGTATGAACTTAATATAGCATGATGGCTTAAGGATAATATAAGCTTTGACATCCTATAATTAAATGCATATGTTCATACTTCTGATCTAAAAGGAGTTAATGTTATGCTAAAGTAGATAAAGATCATGAGCATACATATGCATAATATTAAAGTGAGGTGTTGTCGTATCATAAGAATGATCGATTTTAGATCATAAAGGACCCCAAATAGTGTTAAAGAAATGGTCATAGCGGATCATTGCAACGGTCATAACGGATCACTAATTAGATATCAGTTGCAATGCCGGCGGTAACATCCTTAGGGCCCAAGTATATAGAAGGATAGGAAATCATGCATGCTAAATATAAATCATAAAAGCATTAATTTAAAATAATCATTAAAAGATTAATATATGTGAGTAGGACCCTAAACTTACTGAGCTTCTAGCTCACAGATGTTTGACCTTGTGTTGTAGAAAATTACAAAGATAAAGTTGTAGATTAAGGATAAGGTGAATGAAGAAAATCAGTCTCATGAGATTATACATATGGGACACGACTTATGGAATGGTAAAAGTCTGAAACTTTAAACCTCTTAAAAAAGCTTATATATATGTATGAATATATATATAGTTTTTGAAAAAAAAGAAAAGAATAGTTATTAGTTAGAAGTTTTGGAATTAATTTTCTATGATAAGGATTTCAGTTATATTTTGTAAAATGTTCAAATTATTATACCATTTCTACAAGAAGGCTTTTAAGAGTTAAGTTTGAATGTAACGCACCTACTAGCTATGCATGTTTCCTCCCAAAGTATTTGATAAATTGAACAGCTAGTATGGTGGGCATTACAGTTTAGTATTAGAGCCCTTAGCGATTTGTAGACAAACCCCATATGTACAAGTCACGGAGGTGATTTCTTCATTCATTATAAGTATAGGTTATGATTAACTTTATTTTAATATTTCATATTTAAAGTATATATATGAAATATTCAATATCCGATGTGTTCTTTTAGATTATGGAAGAATATATGAATACTCTTGGCGTTACATATGTTGGAATGTACCAAGAACTTATAAGAAGTCAATGTAGAATGGAAGTGGTAGTGGCTTTCCTTGTGGCCGCCCTACCAACCTTCGAAGGATAGGAACATTTACACCATTGGATATATCAAATTGAGGATATGTGCATATTGGCAGATGTGACAGATGAAATATGGACTAGATTGGCTATATGCCAATTAAGAGGTGATGTCAGGACTTAGTGGCATGAGACGACTCTAGATGCCAGAGATGTCACATGGGTTGAGTTTCAGATAAGGATACTAGCCTGCTTCACAGCCCATAATCCTAGAGAACCAGAAGAAGCCCCAAAAGAAGATCTAGATGTAATGATAATATACCTATGAAAAGTAACTGACTCGTAGAGCTATGCCTAACTTGTAGCCTTAAGACAATATTTTTTTTTACAGTCCGACTAGTATAGACTATTACCCCTTTTAATAGGGTAATTTTGATGTGATATTTTGATATGTATATAGCTTGATTGGCCTTAAGTAATAGATGACCAAATTTTTGTAATGTAAATATTGATCAAATGAATATAGAAAAATACGAAATATATTTTCTAGCAAAACTTGTCTAAGTATGAAAAAAAGGGAGTTTTCATACTTTACATTTCTAGGAGATCAAACACCCTCCGCCCAAGTATACACATCACAGAGGATATACTACAAGTCCAATCAATAACCCAAGTCCAATCAATAACCCAAGTCAACAAGAGTTGAACGAGTTACGAAATCTAACTCGAAGACAAAACAAAAAGAATAAGTTTCAAGGTTCGCAGACATAGGAAAAACCACTTAGCCAATGTAGTAAGTGTGGCAAAGGTCATATTGGAGAATGTAGAGCTGGAACTAAGAAATGCCATAATTGTGGACATCGGGGACATATTGCTTAGTTTTACAATAATCCAAAGAAGATCGAACAGTAGTAGGAAAAATCTAATGCTAGAGTGTTTAACATTTTTCGGAACGAGGCAGAAGTGAGTCTGTTTACTATCATAACAGGTCAGATTCTTATTTCTAGAATTCCTGATTTTGTTTTAATGGATTCAGAAGTAATGTATTCTTTTGTTGCACCAAGCTTTATTAGTAAAATTAAGTATCCCATAGACCAACTAGCTGAGGTGTTTAATACAATACTACCCTCAAGAGACGTATTAATGTCAACTCATTGGTTGCGAGCCATATCAATGAACAATGTGGAAGTATTTGTGAATATTGTAATATTATATATGCAAGATTTCAACGTTATATTAGGAATGGACTGGCTCTTAAAAATATAGCACCACAATAGATGATTGAAAGAAGAAGATGGTATTCAACATATCGAGAGAAGAAAATTTTGAATTTATTTGAAATTTAAAGAGAATCCAGATTCTGTTAGTATCCCCTATTAAGGCAGCAAGACTGTTGAAACATGGGATTCCTTGCTAGCAAAGTGGATATGAAGAAGAAACAACAATTGAAGCCTAAAAACATTCCAATAGTCTGCGACATTCTGGAAATCTTTCTTGAGGAATTACCAAGACTTCCCCCAAATCATGACATCAAGATCATAATAGATCTAATACCTAGAATAACGCCACTCTAAAAGGCCTCGTATTTATGGCACTAGCTGAATTGAAAGAGCTCATAATACAGCTACAAGATTTGCTCGACAAAGTTTATCATTACAAAGCACAAACTGAATCACAACAATTATGTTCAATGGTCTCATTCAATAATGATGTACATCTGTGGCAAAGGCAAGGATGAATATCTATCTGGTGAGGTAACTAAACCAGAAAAAGATGATCCAAAGTTTAGAGTATGGAAAGCGGAAAACAACATGGTCATGTCATGGCTCATCAACTCCATAACTAATGACATTAGAGAAAATTTTCTATTATATGAAACAACATAGGAGATCTGGGAAGCAATTAAGGAGACCTACTCTAACAATGAAAACAACTTGGAACAGTTCGAGATAGAGAGCAACCTTCATGACTTACGGCATGGAAACTTGACTTAACTCAATACTATAATGCTCTTACCCGCTACTAACAACAACTTGACTTGTGCGAAGACATCCAGTAAGATTTTCAGGACTTCAAAGGTGGCCGGTTTAGGATCCATCATAATATCAAATGATTTTACTCTAAACTTAGTCCTTTTAGTTCTAAATCTAGATTGCAACTTATTATCCATTAGTAAACTCACTCGAGATCATAATTATGTTACTAAATTTCTACCATACTCATGTGAATTTCAGGACTTAGATTCGGGAAAGACGATTGGCAATGCTAAGATGTACTCGGGGCTCTATCTACTTAAGGTGTCTGATCCTCAAGAGGACGGTTGCAAGTTAGATTGTTTAGTGTCTAGAAGTGAGGGTAATCCTCATAGTCAATTTCCTAAAGATAGTCTAGTAATGTTATGGCACTTTTGATTAGACCACCCAAACTTTATGTATCTCCGTAAATTATTGCCATCATTATTCTCTAATAAGAGTTCATATATTTTTCAGTGTGAAATCTGTCAACTCTCAAAACACACTTAAAATACATTTCCTTACGAACCCTATAAAACAACCCAACATTTCTCCATAATTCACAATGATGTATAGGGCTCTAGAGTAAAAACTAATACGAGTGCATGTTTATTCATCACCATAATAGATGATCACACAAGACTGACATAGGTGTTTCTCATGAAAGAAAAGTTAGAAGTGGGCTAAAATTTCAAAAATTTCAACTCTACGGTTCAGACAGTTTCAAGCTAAGATACAAGTTTTCAGATCTGATAATGCTAAAGAGTACTTTACATCATCTCTTAACACATATCTACTGGAACAAGGAATTGTCCACTAAAGCTCATGTGTAGATACACCTCAACATAATGGGATCGCAGAAAGGAAAAATAAACAGTTGTTAAATTTTGCAAGGTCACTCATGTTATCATTCCATGTCCCAAAGCACCACTAGGGTGATGCCATTCTCACCACAGCCTATCTCATCAACAGAATACCCTCTCGAATCCTTAAATTCCATTTACATACCTCATATCATTTGTTCATTTCAAGGTATTTGGCTGCTCGACTTTCATCCATGATCACAATCTGACTAGAAGTAAACTTAATCCTAGACCAATCAAATGTATTTTCTTGGGATACTCATTCAATCAGAAAGGGTACAAGTGCTACTCTCCTAGCACACAAAAATACTACAGCTCAATGGATGTAAACCTTTTTTGAACAACTTTTTTATCCCAAAAATGACATTCAGAGGGAGAACCACTTTATACAAGAATATTAGCTTTGGGACATATAATAGGGATACCAAACTACCTCACCATATCCTCCTAGAGAAGAAGAAGCCATTCACATAGGCAACCTAGACAGTTTCGTATAGAATCTTGTTCCTCATCGCCATCCTACTCAAAACTCTCCTCCACTCCTAGACATTATTCAACACAACATTGATCTCATTACTTACTCAATAAGGAAAATAAGGCAAGTGGAAACAGAACCCTTAGTACATCATGAGCAGATCTATGAGTCAGACTTTGATCCCAAGCAAAATGAAGACCTTCAAGGTAACACTAATTCAGACTCTTCTCCTACCGAGTTAGAACATGATGATATTAATTGGCCTATTGCATTAAAGAAAGGTGTTAGATCATGTACAAAGCACTCTATATGTAATTTTGTGTCCTATCAAGGACTATCACCTAATTTTAGGGCATTGGTGTCTAACATAGATGGAATCCAAATTCCAAACAACATATAGGAAGCATCAAATCTAAAAAATGGAGAGTTGTTATGTGTGACAAAATTCAAGCACTAGAAAGGAATGAAAAATGAGAAGTCAATAAATTATCATTAGGAAAGCATCCAGTAGGGTGTAAGTGGATATTCACAATGAAGTACAAAGATGATGGGAATATAGACAGATTCAAAGCTTGGTTGATTTCCAAAGGCTTTACTCAGTCTTATGGAATTGATTATGAAGAAATATTTGCTCCAGTAGCAAAACTAAACACTGTCTGGGTCCTACTTTCACTAGCTACAAATCTAGATTGGCCTCTTGACCAACTGGATGTCAAGAATGCATATCTAAATGGAGATCTAATGGAGGAAGTATATATGGACATTCCTCCCGAGTTTGAGAAATCGGATACAACCAATAAGGTATACAAACTAAAAAGGTCACTTTACGGACTCAAACAATCACCAAGGGCTTGGTTTGACAGATTCACAAAGTTAGTCAAAAGACATGGATATACTCGGTGTCAATCTGATCACACACTGTTTGTCAAAATTTCTCTCATAGGAAAGGTTGTTATTCTTATTATAAATGTGGATGATATTATTGTAACAAGAGATAACGAGGAGGATCTGAATAGTGTTAAAAAAATTTATAGCTAAATAATTTGATATAAAAGACTTGGGAAATCTCAAATACTTCCTAGTATTGGAAATAGCTCGGTCTAAGAAGGGAATTTCGGTATATCAAAGAAAGTATGTGTTGGACCTACTAAAGGAAACATGATTGATGGGATGCACACCAGCAGATACTCCAATTGACTCAACCATACAATTGGGACTCAAATAGGACAACACATCAATTGATAAGGGCATATACCAACGTCTTATTGGGAAGCTAATCTATTTATCTCATACTAAACCTAAAATTGGTTTTGCAGTGAATAAGGTCAGTCAATTTATGAATTGTCCAAATGAAGAACATATGGAGGTTGCTTACAACATCTTGAGGTACCTAAAGATAACACCAAGAAAGGGTTTGTTCTTTGGAAAAATATCAAGTAGAGATATTGAAGTTTATATTCATGCAGATTGGGCCGGATCAATCAAAGACCAGAGATCTACCTCTGGCTATTGCACCTATGTATAGAGGAACTTGGTTACATGGTGAAACAAAAAGAAATATGTAGTTTCACGAAGTAGTGCAGAGGTAGAAGTTTGAGCTATGTCTCATGGAATATGTGATGGGATATGGTTAAGAAGACTCTTAAAAGAATTAAAATTCTCAGTTGACGAACCAATGAAAATGTTCTGTGATAATCAATCTGCCATCAGTATTGCAAAGAATCTAGTACATCACGGTCAAACTAAGCATGTGGAGATCGATCGCCACTTTATAAAAGAAAAGGTAAGTGAAGGGATAGTCAAGATACTGCAACCAAAGTATTTATGACTATTACTTTTTACAGTGTTAAAAGCAAAATTTCACAGCATTGCTACAGGCCTGGTACCACTACTGCCTCCGCAATCATCACACTCTCTCCACAAGTTGTCAGGATAACTTAATCAAATTCTTACCCTTAGTGCCTATAATATATAACATAACACATGAGCTTTTGTTCAGCAAGTACAAACATAACTTACAAAATAGTTGTAAATGCATATGATGTATAAAACATGTAATATATGATAATCTTAGGTTCATACTTTTCGTAAAGATTATTATGTATTTCTATCTTACTCTTTCTTATACATTCTTACTTTTTCTTTTATTTGGGCCCTGTATACATACTAGTTGAGCACTCGACCAATGGAAAGACGGAGGAGCGATCCGATCCGAACTTAACTATGGTCTTTTTATGCCTTGACATGCATTAACATAACTTATCGTAATCCCTTCTTCATTGGGCCTTGACCCTTCCTTTGAGGGTGGGTACGACACAACTTGATTTATCTTAGTTCTTTATATCTTCATGTACCTCTTAATTTTCTTAACATAAAATATGAGGTGAACTTTGTATAATGCTCATGAGTGTATATTTTGTTTCAAGAATTTTCTATAACAACATCTATAACAATTATAGCACTCATAACAATCAATCATTTCATTACTACAAATCAATTAATAACTAGAGCAACCATGCAATCAGTAGAAATAACTTATCACATTTCAAAACAATTTCCATGTTGTAGGTGAGGTTTGTACTTACTTGGATTCTAAGCTTTTCTTTAAGGATTTGGTATTTCACGAACACTAGGTCCGTCGTTCACCTATACATTTCTCATTTATTTCTAGGAATCTAGTTCTAACTCTTTTCTTATTATAATTTACTTGATTAAATGAGTAACCTTTGTTCCCACTTATTTATGCCTCTTATGTGAGGCCCATAATATTTTTAGTTCGTCATTCAATCATTTATCACATCCTAGTATATTCTGAAATTTTGAATGTTTCAATTTCAGTTTTAGTTTCCTTCTTTTTTATTTTCTATTTTTAATTATCTAGATTTAAGCTCTGTTTCTAGCACTTGGTGTCCTAATATATTTTTAAATTTTCAAGATATTCTCTATGAACCTTATTAAGATACTGTAAAAATTTCAACTCAAGATTTGTAGATTTGCCTCTTCAAAATGCATTCGTCTTAAGAGTGTATTTTATAGCAATTGTCGACCTGTTGACCCATCGACCTATCGTGTACTTTGCATATTGGAGGCGGCGACCCCATCGACCGTTCGCATATTAAAGGCATCAACATCGTCGGCCCTTCGCATATTGAAAGCGTCGACCTTTTCACATATTGAAGGTTAACTTCTAAATTTTCATAACTCCTCATTCCGATGTCTTAAAATTTCAAGTCTTATATCAATTTGAAGGTTATGACATCTACTTTTATTGTAAAGTTTCAAAATTCCTTATGAACATTATCATGGTCCAAAAGTGTATAAGAGTACTTACAGGTCTCTGTTCTAACTTCAGTTTCTTACATACTTCATGTTTAAGGTACATAATTTGGATTTGGTGATTATAATTCTATTTGGGTGTTTTGTTTGGTTTCATTTTTTTTTTAGATTGCAACTTAAGCATATAAACTATCCACTAATCTTACCTATAAACCTTGATCTACCATTGTTTTTTTCTAGATCTTAATGATTATGCTAGATTTAGTAATCCTCTGTATATAAATACACTACAAATATTACATTTCTTTGTACTTGTTATAGCATCAAATATTCATTTAAAGTATAGTTAAACTAATTTAAAATTCTAAAGTTAGAAAGAATCCAATAGATCCATATAAGAGAAAGTAAACATACTTCTCCGAATTGTGAAAGGTAAGCAAGGTGGAGGTTTTCACAAAGTTGATGATTGCTTCTTTTGTTAAGTATCGAAGGAAAATAACTAGAAAATGAAGGAAAGCCTTCGTCATCTTTTATTAAGCTGGACCGATAAGTGCTAAGTGTCCAATTACTTAAGCTTAAGTGGTACTCCTATATGGCGTTAAGGATGACTCATCTCGTACCAATGCTCAGTGTGTTGGGTTGTGGTGTCAATGTAAGGTGAAATTTTATTACTTAAAAATGTGTAGCATAATCACCTACTAATGAGGCGGTGAGAATTACACTGTTAAGAAACTTTATATATATATATATATATATATATATATATAGATACTTATGCATTTTATCGTGCATGTATATGTATATGTATATATATACATTTTATTTTTAATCTCTACTATATACTTCATGAGTTTTAATTATTTAATAAAACTATACTACTTCAAAATTAATTAGTTAGAATTTATTTTACATATCAACTATATAGATTGTCTGAAATTTATAGGGTTTACATTTAATTCAAAATTGAAATATTAGATTTCTCTTCAACTTGTTATGTCCATTATCCATATATTTTATAACGACAAAATGGTGAATCTTATAAAGTATATAAAAGGGATACAATCATAAATAACAAACTTATGTAATTTTCCTATGGTGATGGTGCTTTTACATAATATATTATAGAAATTTGGTGAAACAATGAGTGAAAATAAGTAAGATGAAATTATACATCCTAAATTATAATTTCGTCACCGAATTTTTATTGTTCATTTATTTTCGTTATTGAACTTTTAAATGATTAATTTTCATCTTTTAATTTTTCAAAATATTGCATTTATGTTCTTAGAGTCAAATTTATAATAATACTAGAATTAACATGACAGATCAAAAATATTATTAATATCCTTAAACTGATTGTTATTAAGATTTTTAAATTATAAAGAATGAAAAATGAATGATAAAAAATAAAATTTCATTGAAATTTGTGAACTAAAAACACAAAAAATTATTAATTTATGAAAATATTAAAATTGATTAATGATATGAGATGTTTTAATAATATATATAAATTTTAGATGGTATTTTAAATTTATAAATTTGATTATAAGGATTAAAATGAAATATTTTGAAAGCTTTAAAGAAGAACTTAAACCCATTTGGATCTTAACGACGAAAATAAAATAATAGTAAAAGTTTAGGGATTAAAGTGATAACTAAATTATATATATATATAAATAATTTGGAAGTTTGGAGCTCTTACAAAATATTTATTAAAAAAAAAAAATTGAACTATTTATCATTTGGTTTATTATTACTCATTTTGAAGAATTAATTTCATTCTCGAAATATCGAAAATAATGGATGATGATTGATAAAAGGAGAGTAGATAATGGATAAGAATTGACAAATTTTGGATTAAGGTATTCTCACCCTTTCCTTATTAAAAACACGTAAGGAATGAAAATTTTTAAATGAGGTACTGCTCTCTATTTTAGAAAAAGATATTTTTACTCATTTTCTTTTCCTTTTCCTTCTTCTTTTTTCCACTTCCTTTTTCGTCTTATATTCACATAATCTTCTTCAGTTCTTCTTTGCTTGATTTCTTTTCTTCATGTCTCGAAGTTCTTTTTCTTTCGATATCTTTCTTCTTCCTCTTAGATCTGTAATGTATCTTTATAATATCTGTAATATTAGATATGCTCAATTAGGGCTGATGGGGAAGGTGAGGAAGATATGCATGCCATGATGGAAGCCAATAGAAAAGCTCTCACCGATCATTTCGTGGCTGACAACACGATGGATCTCACATCCTCGAAAATGGAAAATAGCATTGGATATACTGATACGGAGGGTGAAACAAGCAAACCAATAAACAAGAAAAAATTAGCATGAGATGACATAGATTTGAGTGCTTTAGTTTTTAATATCTATTACTTTATTTATTTTTTTTGGTACTTGAACTTAATAGGTTTGTTTTCAAACCTTTTTTTAAATGATTCGTAAGAATTGCAAATTTCAGCTGCCAATATCAAGTTATCGTAACTCTTTCTATATTTCCTCTGTTCAAAATGATGATTTGTCGTCCATGTGTTGATTTTGACTTTCTTTTTTTTAACTATTGTATCAAGATATTCAAAAATCAATATAAATATTCAATCGTAAAAGTAATCAATATCAATATCATATGTTAGTTTACTCTACGGATTGAAGGTCTCATCAATTCACCGAGTAAACTAGCAGTTATGATACTCTACATATTGAAGGGCTTATCAACCCATCAAGTAAACTAGAAATTATCATATTCTACGGATCCATAGGGCCTTCGATCCGTAGAATATCTCGTCGAGTAAACTAGCAATTATGATACTTCATAGATCAAAAGTCTTATCGACCTGTCGAGTAAACTATAAATTATCATACTCTATGAGTCGATAGAGTTTTCAACCCATAGAGTATCGTAATATGAGGCTTTTGACCTGTAGAATAAACTAGCGTCGATATTGATATTGATTTTTTAATACAATAAATGATTTTCAATAACCATGAGGATACTAATGGAAATGTAGAAATGTTGTATTATTCAATTCAAAATGTTGTGTTGTTGAAAATTTGAAATTTAGAAAATGTAGACTTGTACTATTGTTAATATTTTTATTTGTTACAATGTCAAATTTTCATCAAATATAAAAGTAAGATTTTTGATCAAATCAATGAAAATCTAATTTTGTTACATGGCAGATAAGAAGTATACAAAGAAGAAGAAAAAGAGAAAAATCGCAATTTGATCCTGGTTATGTGCCAAATGAAAATTGAAATTTTCTTTTTTATTATTGGTATAATTGTCAGGTTATGTAATATATTAAAAATATAATTGTAAAAATAAAAATCTTAAAAATAATTTTCCTACCAAGCATCGAAAAAAAAAAATGAAGAATGTTCCCAAACAATAAAATAAAAATATAATGATTCTAACTTATTACTTAATATTCTCATTAATACTCATTCCAACCTATTAATTCCAACCTTTCTAACCTTCCAAAAGAGCCCCCACTCATTACAACCACTTTTTTATTATTTATTTTTCATAAAATGACATGACATGCCCATCAACATACCACTCCTGCAAAAAAATATTACATCAATCCACTCTATGGACTTAAACATCACAAAAAACGTGACAAGAATTAAAAAGCATAATTTTGAAAATATATTGTCAATAAAATTAACCGAAATATATGTAACTTTTTCCCATCTCTAGCGTATACTCCAGTAAACGCATTCCCTTTAGATTACTCAAACGCATTCGTATTAGATGGACCATTAAATAGTTACCCTTTAGACATCCTTTCTGAATTTATATAATTAACCAATAAATTTTAATTCTCTTTTGCTTTTATAGCAATTCATATTCTTCATTTCTCATGATATTACAGCAATACAGTGGTAAGCTGCAGATATAGCAAAGATCAAACTATGGAGTTCACAAGATGACCAAACTACTAGAAAATGAAACCTGTATTAGCTTGATTGGAACCCATAAAAATAAGGAAATATTACAAATAAAATAAAAAATTAAGGACCGATTTCTCATTTTCACTTAAAAACAAAGGACCGGCAAATCCCCTGCAAAAGCGACCGGATCTGTGAATTATATGCATGATTTAATAGAATCCGTCACTTTCATGACTTGTTATCTCTTACATAGCCTTGAGAATCTCACTTCTTAGTGATTTCAAGTATGTAGTTCATCAATTTTATCCTTTCATTTTTCTAAATAACCTTCCAAGCAAAGAAAATTAAATCCATTGAATTCTTTAACGAAATTGAATGGAATTCTTCTGGATTTGGTACCACTGAGCCTTATAAGATCAAGCATTGATTTGAAAGAGGGTAAAAATAAAATAAAATAAACACACACACAAACATATATATATATATATATATATATATATATAACACAAGGCTAGCAATGCTGCATTCTTGATTATAAAATTCAGGCAACAATTTTAGGCATCCTAGTTATGAAATGATTGAAGATCTAAAATTGTAACAGCTTGGTTTTGGATTACAATGGTGTAACTCGAAAATCTCAGAATAGGAAACTACAAGTTCATGGTAATATTGCACTACTTAGAAATCAAAAGTTTAATGGTCCAGGACTCATAATAAGATAAATTCAAGAGTAGATGAAAGCACCTCAAATCGCAGTCCAATATGCTGTTTTAAGACTCTGGATCAGCATTGTGCCAACCCTTGGTGCAAGGTGTAATTTCCATAAATTCATCGAATTCTTTTACATGAATATCACAACATTTCCACTGCAAAAAAAATGAATATGCACAAATAAGATTGACCCATAAACGGAGCTTAGTAAGAGTGCAATATGAGGATTTGTATTGTACCCCTCTCATCCGATCGTGAAAAACAGCCGGCCCAGGATGGAAACAACATGCCGTCTCATGGTTGTCTATCTCTTTGAATGTTTTATCACATCCCTTATTTTTGCAGACCTGGGGCTCGTTTATATCTACTACCTTTTTAATGGGAGTAGAAGAAACCTGAGTATTTGTACTTCTTTCAGAGGGTGTGATACTAGCTTGAGTTACAGGCTTAGCTTGTGAACCTAGAACACAACTTGCTTTAATATACAGAGCAATTACAATCACACACATAATGAAGCTCACTAAGCAACCATAGAGAAGAGGGAAGGAGGATGGGGAGGGGGTTGGATTGTCAAAGTAGGTAAATCACAGAATGGGAATGGATTGTACCACTTTCCCTTACAGCATCAAAAATAATAATAATAATAATAATAAACAAAAAATACAAATAAATAAATAAAAACCAGTTGCTAAGAAATTGAAGGGTTCTCCTTGATTTTTCTTTCTTGATATCCATTTTATCATGCTTCAAGACTTTATCGTCACAACAAATTGATAAACTTTCTGAAAACATTTATGCTGCAGAATAAAGCAGTGAAAGCATAGAAATGGAAGTACCATGATCTGAGCAAAAGAAACCTTGCCGGCACCGAGAACATGATTCTTTCCCTGTTCCATCATTGGCTGTGGAAGGAATAGCAGGAGCAGAAACTGGTTTCCTAGGTGCAGTTACTGGCTTTTGTACCACTGGCTTTTCTGTTGTATGTTTACCTATCTTACATCTTGATTAAGAAGAGAACAATGAGAGCACTGAAATCCTGGTACCCTTTAAAGTAGTTATTTTTATGTGTACAAAAAATTGAACCCTCAGTAGAATGTATCAGTCTATAAAATATATACTCAACACAATTTGCATGGGCATATAAAATACTGTAGTCAATTAGAAGGTTCAGCATGCTTTACAGAAATGAACTATTTCACACATGAATAAACGTAAAATAACTGGAAATCATTCTCAATTCTTCGCATCATTATGAAAGTTCTGTGTTATTGTAGTGTTGGGCAGAGCATTTTTCAAGTTTCTCTAATCATGCTTTTGGTTATTGGCATGTCCATATCTGGAGTTCTCCGCAGAATGTAAAGAACTTGATTCAATTTTACCATTTTTTTCACATTTATCATTGTATATTTATGGAAGAATCATTAAGAGGAATACAAGAAACAAAATTTTAGGTTGAGCAGGAAAATTGAACAGAAAAATTGCAAACTAAGTGAAATCACTGCAACAAACAACAGTAGCACATTTAACATGGACAATGCTAATCTATAGCAATTATGAACACGGAAGAGTAATATTATGCAGCAGCAAAAAAGTCTTACGCACTTAAAGGAGGCTTGGAAGGAAAACAGACTATCGGAAATACAGAAACTTCTAGTCATATTAAGAAAATAATGTTAAAATAATATTAATCAAGTCTAATATGCTATTCAAGGGAACAAATCAGAAAAATAAAAAGAAATAAAATATAAGGATCTCATTAATGGAAAGGGAGATAGCACTTACCCTGGAATTTCTAAAAACAAACTAAAGTCATGGCTTCTCTTCTTGCAACAACTCCATTGTTTCATCCCATCATGGAATAAAGGCTGCACATATTTTTGGCTCACTTATGAAAATGAAAGAGCTATCCAGGAAACTCAAAGCCATAAACAGTGGAACAACAAAAGATAGAAAAGACTTACACCCTGACAGAATGAAGAGAGTGATGAAATCCATCGCCAGAGCCAAGGCACACAAGACAAATAGGTGACTAGTGATCGATACATAATGTAAAGAACAACAAATGGGAAATCATAGAAAGTTGTTCTTTTACAACAGGCACATCAGTATCATCAAATGAATCCAATGCCCATAGCTGTAAATACAATAGTAACTAGAAAGAAAACTTAAATATAGGAAGTTGTCATAATAGTGAAATTTCAGGCATGTCATGCTTTTTCCATCTCTATCATGTGGTGTAATGAAATGCTATATTTCTTTACAGGGCATTTGATAAACCTCAGGCCTTGGTTGAGACATCTAAAGCGAAATAGAAATATCAAAAAACTTGTTGAGGCATGCATTTTGAAATTTAGATAGCTTCACTCTTAAAATATGTCGGTTTCCCATGGTGATAAAATCATTTCTGAATCAGATGAAATGCTCTAAAAGAGACTGGACCTTAGTTTTAGTACATATTCAACCACCATAGCACTGTATAAGACATACATAATCCAACTCCCAAACTAAAATAAAACTTAAAACAAAAAGCCCCGCCCTTTTTATAGAAATCGATATATACATCCAGAGATTACTTCAGTCTAAACAGAAGGAGCATAATGCTTTACAATCCAAGTCTTATTACATAACGGATTATACGAAATTCAAGAAATCGTACATATACTGGGACGATAGTCATGCAAGAGAGGGAGAGAGAGAGAGGGAGGGAAGGAGGGAGAGAGTACCGAATCATGGTACTGACAGGAACCTTCAGGATTGTCATCTTGAGAGAAGAAAGCATTGCATCCAATTCGCTGGCACCGAACCCTAGCTACCTCCGTCTCCATTTTCCGTGTGTGAAATTAAGAAGAGAGTAAGAGTCGAAGTTGCCAAAGACCAAGAGGAGGAACATGTTCGGGCTTTTTTGATTGTTTGATTCCTTCCGAGTAACTTCTAGAAAAAACCACACCAAATATTATATTTATTGTTATAATTGTCTCTTGTAAATTTTACGGGTACCGCGGTATTGACGTAAGATCCCACGAATTTTTTATTTTGCTAAATTGGTAAAAATAAAAAAATAAATATAAATATATATATATATATATTATCCGGTTAATATCTATATAATTTGAATTTAGGAAAAATAAATATAATTTAGTTTAGTGGTACAAAGGCTTTTACTTCTATTGTTCAGTCCCGTAACTTTATTTTAAAATTTCTTCCTTTGTATTGCTCGTTCAATTCCTCAATCTTTTTGTTTTTTGTTATTTTTTTTTTTTTTTCATTCTTTGCTTCAAATTTTTTACATTTATTAAGAATAAATCATAATTTTCAAAAATTTTAAAGGTATGTTTAATGTTTTTTACTCTTTTTACTCTTTTACTTGTTTACTTTTTACGAGTAACGTGGCTTTTTCATTCCATTCCTTTGTATATTATAACTTTTATTTTTATTATTTATTTTTACTCAATTAGAGTTACGGTCAATTAAATTTTATCTGAGCTGACTTTTACTCTTATTTCCGCCACTAGCTAGATCACAAATTCATAAAAAGCTAACCAGATAGTCATGAAGAATGATGAAAGAAAGATGAAGAAAGATGAAGAAGGATGAAGCACGGTGAAGGAAAGATGAAGAATGATAAGGAAATATCAAGAAAGATCAAGGAGTATGATCACGAGCTTTCCTAATTTATTACCAATCCCTACCTCTTCTTCCTTATTTCATTTTACTTTCACCTATCTGCAAGTCTTGGTCATGGAGACTAGCTTGAGTTTGAGTAAGATCAATTTGCAAGGTATAATCTTTTAGTGATTAAAATTAGTCTTTTATATAGGTTGATGCTGAACTTGAAATTATACAAATTCAAGTCGTGATAGTGTAGTTAGATTTTGGGTTTACTCTATGCACGATAAACTAAGAAGCCACAAATATATATAAGACCTGTAATTTTTATTTATCATTGGAGTAAATAATGTTAAAAAATGTAGACATGCAAATAAAAAATAAATACCGTAGAAGTAATATTTAAAATTTATTTTGGATCACATTCTAATATACATAGCTTCTAACATGATCGATTATACAATAATTATATCACATATAATCTTTTTACAGAAAATACATTAATTCTCATCAATATCAAAATCAATATTAAGTTAAAAGGGATACCTATCTCTTTGAATAATTTGATACAAAACTCTTCTCTGATGAGATGGGAGGTGCCCACTTGTTTGCCTCTAACCTTAGTCCTCACGATTTATTTCACACAGTTAAGTTTCTATTTAAAGTTTCAACTCATAAAACAATAAGTTCGGGAAAAGAGAATAGAAAATACTCTTTTCTCTTTAGGGAATTTTGGCCAAGATTGGTAATGAGCAAGCATGAATTCGGCCAAGCTCTTAGATGGTATTTATAGGCACAACTAGGTTACAGTTTTTTAATCACATTAGGTTTCTTAGTTGTCTAAAAACTCTTATTACGTTAAGTTGTCATTTATCTTAAAACTATTAAAAGATAAAATTAGCTCAAACCTATATCATGGTCGGACACCCTATTGGGTATAACTCACAGATACTTAATCAACTATTTGATTAATTAGGCACACAAAAATCCAATTAATAATATGACTTATTAACCTTTTAGGTTCCAATTATTAATATGAATATTTATGACACTTTTATAATTAAATAAAAGTTTTAATATAATTTATTAATTAAATTAATATCACACTTAGTTGTGATAACAGAACTGTATGATATTGAATTAATAAATTAATAATTACCATTTTTCTATTATAGTTAAATTATAAGTCAAATTATCATTTTAACTCTAAAATAATTTTGGTATATTTTTCCCTTTTATCCGACAAAACTTTAACTGAGTTACTCCAAATCTAATGCGTATGATCGATTAGGTTCTACATCACGTTGGTAGGAGGATTTCATAAATACCCTTATGATTTTATTTAATTCCAACTTAAATAGTTAACTTAATCATCTCATAATTAAATAATTTCAAACCTCTAAATCAAGATTGACTTCTAGCAAAATGTCGAGACTACTTGAGAGATGAGAAGTACCATCTTCTGAACGAACACGTTGTGACTATAGTATGTTACAATAACACTCCTTCCATCTTGCCAATATACCGATTCGTCTTAGGGTATGGTTTAATTATTAAACCCTAATAGACAAATCATATAAATCATTATATGTTTATTGAACATTAACAGTGGATTCACATAATCTCATTTCATACTATACTACTATGTAAAAAAATTTTATTCAATAAAGTATATAATTCGTAGGAACTTTTTCCAATCATGGAAGCGATGGATTTTCTTTTGACCGCTCATAACCTTCTCGCACAATATTTTATGCCCAACAATTCATCCCATGTTCACCTATAGCTAGGGCTAACTAGAATGATGTCAAAACATGAAGCCATGTACTTAAGGAACCATGGTGTTTCAAGTCTAAGGATCACATGTAAAATAATCACTAGATAATTCTCATTAACAATCACTGTTAATTACCATTTATAATTATCTAAGTATCACATTCAACACCCTCAGTCTTTATTAAGCACTTACGCAAGTATCATGGTGTTCCACTAACATCACTAGCTACAAGATCAGCCACCCTAATAATTAGGTGATAAGCTACATTATCTATTCGGATCAATCGATGTCCATTCTTGAGATCCTACCACAATGAACCGTTTGTATCTTTAGAGCTTTTAGCGATTTGAGTCTCTACTAGCATAATCTCTATCATGATCTTCAAAATGCATAACTCAATATTAGACTTTATTTTGATATGCATTTATAGAACATATAATATTAATTTTGATAAAATCAATAAATATGATAAATAATAACTAACTTTTATTTATAACAATAACTAATGTCTTACTAATATTTACACAATGATAGTATTACATGAAGTATTTACCCCATTTGATCAAAATTTGATTATCTTGACGGGCATGTACTTTTAAATACTTATGTAACTTCTAATATGGTACTAAATTTCATGTTAGCTTAAAACCCAGAAGGCACAATACCAAGTTTGAAAAGCTACAACTTTCATTATACTTATTCAAATTAAGCAAATCATATAAAATATGAAATCTTAAGATGTTAACTTTCAAATAAGGCAAGTCTTAAAATTTTTGAATGATCCTATGCTAAGATATAGGTAAAGAATAAAGTCGGATAGATTTAGTTTCATGTTTAGACAATTTAAAGGTAAATAATTTTTTATGGGGAAAATATATGAATTTTGAGCCTTAATTTTTTACAGTTTCTTTAAGAAATATTAACATAGATACCGTGAAAATTCCAAAATTTTTGGAGGATCCCAGAGGTTAGAAATGGGTCTTAATACTTGACCCTCAAACTGAAGAAAAACCTAAAATTGCGACTATAATGAATAAATTTAAAAGACATGTAAAATGATTTAATTTTGAGCTGAAAATTTTATGGAACACACATAACATGTAAAACTAAATGTGTGAAAGATTTCAATTACTAGCAATTATGGTCTTTGAGAGAGAAAAATTCCAAACCTAGACTGGGTACTTAAGAAACAAAGTAGCCTAAACATTTTGCTTTCAAGGATTACCTAGAATGACTTAATTGTAAAGAAAAAATGATAATCCAAAGGTAAAACTTTAACAAAAGTTACTCATTGAACCTAACAAGCTATAACAAGATTTTTAAACTTAAAACAATTTCAAAGTTAAGAGTTGGAGTTTTCACAAGTAAGATTAAAATCTAGAATACGAGAATAAGTGAGAAATATATAGTTAGATAAACTAACTAAATATAAAATGTAATAGAAAGTTAAGCTTATATTAAAATAGGTTAAATTCTTGATTGGATAGATGAACAAATTACTCTTTGTCTAGGAAATACTCAAAATCCTTCAAGAAAAAACATAGAATTCAGGTAAGTACAAACCTTACCTATAATATAGAATCTATTTTTGAAACTTGATGAGTGATGATTGTTCATGTTTGCTAAGTTGTCCACATAGTTTGATTTATTTGGTCATCATGTATTGATTGATTCATATGAATAATGTCAAATCTATTATGATTACTACTTCTATAAGTTCCACAATAGCATATACACAAAAGGGAATCATGTAGATAGTACCTCATAATTCATGTTAGAAAATTAAGAGGTATAGGTGGAATAAAGGAAATGAGATAAAAGATTTAAATGTCGTACCAACATCTTTAAGTAAGGGCCGAGGCTCGAAGAGATGGTTATGTTAAGTTATCTAAGACATTTGAAGGCATGCAAGGACCTTTAGCAAGTTTGTATCAGGTCGTTTCCTCATCTTCCCATTAGTCGAACGCGCATTTGGTACGTACACAGAGTCCAAGAAAAGAAAAAGTAAGAAAGTACAATAAAAAATAAAATTGAAACATGCAACGAGGTTTGCATAAGATATGAGTTTTTAGGTTGTTAAATGTTACATGATTCATACATCATATGCATCCATGTCCACATCTGTATTGTGAGTTATATTTTTGCTTGATTGGCAAAAGCTCAAGTCTTACTTTCCATGTTATATGCACTAAGGATAAGGAACCAATCTAGCTTCCCTGAAAGACTTGCTGCGGAGGTGCAATGTCTGCGGAGGTGGTAGTGATACCGGAACTAAGTTATGTTGTCAACTTCTGCTTAAACATTGTAAATAATCATGTCTAGATATATATATTTTGGAGCATTGCAAGAACTCGGTCATTATTCTGGAAAGCCTTATAAAAATTTTGAAGTCCCCCGACTGACTAATCATATTTAGTGGTACATTTTCTAACTAATTTGAACATGATGAGTTTGCTACAAGCATTGAAACCTTTTTAATGTCCAAAAATTAAAAGTAAAATTCTCAAGCTTCCACTTTATTAGAACAAGATCTTATTTAAGAATTCAAAATTAAAAAAAAATATATATATATTTTTTTTGTATTCTCAAGTCCTTGACGTGAAGTTCTTTAGTTATATAAGTAATGATCTGAATAACACGGGTCATTACAATTGAGACTCTCGGTCATAAGATAAAAAATGATTTTATTTTTATTTAAAGTTAAGACAAGTTGCCCAACAAAAAAGGAAGAAAATTAAAGTAAGAAGAGAAGAAGAAGAAGAAATAACATAAAAGGAATAGGGATTATGCTAAATGTTTTCTTTTTCTTTTTTTCTTTAATTTTTTTTTAAAATTATCCGGGACCGGTACTGTATTCAATATAAAAAATCAATATCGGTACTGGGTCCAAAACTAGAATCCTTTTGGGACAGTAAAAAAAATCATATCAAGCAAAAAATGTCATACTAATCCGTTCACCAGAAAAAGTGGCCGTAACAACTAAAAATGTCTAATTTTGGCTATGTAGGAACTAAAATGTTGGCCCGAGATTACATAAGAGACAAAATTATAAAAATTGAATTACACAAGGCCAAAATAGTTAAACCTATTTATTTTTTATAAAATAAGAAGTTTTGAGCATTTGGTAAAAGTAAAAAGATTACTAACTGACTTTTTTTAAACTAATTCTTAAGGCTTAATATTTTTTTTTTAGAAATAACCAACTTTTCTACTTATTTTTATAGGCATAAAATTGAAGCTCGAGTCTTTTTTTTTTTTTTTTTGAGAGTGAGCGAACATGGTTTTTTTTTTTTTTTGCATGATGTGATGTGTCATGTGATCTTGCTATGCAAAAATGTCATTCTAACCCACTATCAGGAAAAGTAACCAATATGATTAAAAAGTAATTTTGACAATACATATAATAAAAAATTTATTAGAACCTATATAAAGATTAAATAAGAGATCAATTTATAAAAATCAAATTACACAAGGTTAAAATAGTCAAACCCACTTATTTTTATAAAATAAAAAGAATAAAGCATTTGGTAAATAAAAAATATATATATATATCTCTGTGCAAATTGTTTTTAAGAAATAAACAACTTTTTTGCTTATTCTTATAAACATCAAAATAACTAAATTTCGTACTTATTTTTACAAACTGATTTGACAAATGAAATTATTAAAATACCTATAATATAATTTCTTTTTTTTTTTTTCATTTTTTGACCTTTATGAAAGGAAAATTGACTATTTTATCCTTGTGTAGTTTAATTTCGTAATTTTATTCTTATGTAATCTCCGACAAACTTTTAGTCTATATATAGTCAAAATGAAATATTTTAGTAATTTCGGCTATTTTTTCCAGTGAGTGAGCTAATTTGGTTTTTGTTTTCTTCCATGATGTGGCATGCCACCTCATTTTTAAGAAGAAAACATGATGGGGCATGCCACATCATGCATAAAGCATCATGCTAGTGTCAGCATGCTACATCATTTAATAAATAAAACATGATGTGGCATGTCATGTCAGCATACTATATTATGCAAAAATATCATTCCAACTCACTAGCCGGAAAGGTGAACAGAATAACTAAGAAGTTATTTTCATAATATAAAGATTAGTTGGCCGAAGCTTATATAAGGACGAATTTATAAAAGTCAAACTATATAGAAAAAAAAACAGAATTAACCTCTTATTTATTTAGTAGGTTTATTTTACAAAAATTGTAGTTCGAAAAAGTCACACCAAAGATTATATTTATTTGTTAATGGGTTTAATTGTATTTTTATTTATCATGTAGTTCAATATTTATAAATTATCTCTTGCAATTTTTTTAATCATAGCTTATTGAATCATATGAATCATATCATTAGTTTTTTATCATGCAGTTCAAAAATATTTTCAAAAGATTTATCTATAATTTAGGATAAAATTTGAAAATATCTCTTTATAATTTTATGGGCACACCATTGACGATAATTAGATGGAGTAGTTGATCTGAGATTTGATTTGCAAGAGCCAAAACATAAAGTGGAAGTATGGATGAGGAAGATGAAATGGCAGTGACAATAGGAGTGATGCTATGTAAAGAATACTTAGAGAATTGAAAAACTAGCTCTGATACCATGTAAAGAATAGGGAGAAAATTGGAAAACTCAACCCAAGTTTTATTGATATTTGATAGAGCTAATTTCAGAGAGTCAATGTAATTTACATTTAGTGAGATTAGCCGAGTATGGAAATGCTATAGGGTAATGTATGCAATAGTTGTATATGCAGAATTATGATTGCATATTAAGGATAAAATTTCATAGATCAAGTTAATTTGCAGTCATGATTTTCTTGAGATGGTGGTGAAGATAATTGCCCCGTTTCTTCCTTTATATATGTTTCACTCCCTTTTGAATAGATTAATTTCCTTACTTTATTGGATCTTGTAACAATGCTTATAATCTTTCTGTTTGAATATAATTAGATATGGGAAGCATTGATGAAGCGATCCAAATCGTGAGGAAGCTGATGAAAAACTGTACTCATCATGATGAAGTAGAAGAATCAGTACATGTCTTAAAGCAATCGTCGGGAGAGCTCCAGGCACTCGCTAAATTGAAGAGAGATGTGGAGAATTTGACTAAGGAAGTTGAACAACTTGCTGAGGAAGTATAGTCATTAGAAATGATTCTTGCAAACAGAGGTATCATGTTTGAAATACCCAAACAATTGGCACAAACTACAGCCACGGAAATGGTGACAAAAAATGATGGAGCTTTTAGTGGCTTACGATGAAGTTAGAAAGATTGGAGCATATGATATAAGCGGAAAACAACTATCATAAACATTGTCAATAACATACTTCTAAGAGATCTAAAGAACCAGTTTGATTATGTAATTTGGGTGTATGTATCAGCATCATCTGGAATTATGAAATTATAATATGACATTGCTCGTCAATTATAAAGGACGATGATGGAACAGCTTTGTTGTCTTCATCCTGCTACGTGAGGAGAGGTACGTATTAATCCTTGATAATATATGGGAAGTATTTCATCTTGATGATATAGGAATTCCTTAACCTTCTATTGAAGGTGGATGCAAGTTAGTTTTCATTACCATATCACTTATTGTTTGCGACTTTATGAAATATCATCAAACTACTGAGATAGGCCACTTCGATTTTGAGTGAAGCCTACTTTGTGTAAATGAACGGTCAAAATTGATTTGGATTTTCCTCCGTGAGAGCTTCGAATCGTTATATGGTACACTCAAAATGATTAATGGGTGAATGAGAAATTGAATCTCAAAGTGCAACCATTGGAATGGTTTGAAGGAGAAAAAATGAAGGAAGAAAACTTTTGTCCTACATTAGAAAGGGGAACAAATGGGAGAGTGTTTATATAGAATTGCACATTTGTTAATATGTACTAAAATATAAGCTAGAATACTCTCTCTTGCGTGTGCCTACAGGGATGGTGCAATTCCATACCGGATCGGGCTTAGCTTATGTGTGCCCGTACTTGGCTTACTAGCGGCAGCTACTACAACTACAATGGTGGGTGGATCCAAAAAAATTAGTTGATATTAAAATATTTAGGATGAAAGTTAAATAAACAAAAAGTAAAATTTTTTTTGAGTGGATAAAAATAGAATAAAATAAAATTCTTAGGACATAAGTGAAAGAAAAAAAAATGATGATATGGCACGATAATCAAGTTAAAGAGATCTAGCGGTATCGGTTGATGGTGGAAGAGGTGGAGTGGTTGATGGAGGTGATGGTAAAAAGAATCAAAGATAAAAAAAAATAATTTAAAATAATAAAATTGGTTAAAAAATAAAATTAAAATTTAGGGATAAAATTGAAATAAGTATTTAGTTTAAATTGTAATAAGTATTTTAAAATGATAAATTATAAATGGAATAGGTATTATTTAATTTGAAATTATAAATTGTAAATGGAAAATGAGTTATTTGAAAATAAAAAATTAATTTAATTTGAAATCATCAACATCAAAACTCATTTCTATTATTTTAAGGGTCGGCTACACGGATATTTATTCTCCAAGTTATGTGATATTCTTACATATTATCACATAATCCAAGATTTAAGAAATCTTTATTTACCACCTTCTCTACCCCTCTATCAACACCATCCACTTACCTGCCAATCTAAATTTTTTCGAACTGGGGCCGAGTTTGGTCGCCTCTACACATGACCAAACCATGTTAAACATCTCTCCCTAATCTTATCCTCTAGATGTGCTATACCTAGGTAACTCCTAATATTTTCATTTCTAATTCTATCCTTTCGTGTTTTACCATACATACATCTTAATATGCGCATCTCTGTTAGCATCGTCTTATGTATATGTTATCTCGTAGTGGTCTAATCTTCGAACCATTGAGCATAAGTGGTTGAACGATCATCTTGTAACACTTTTCTTTTAATCTCATAGGCATGCTTCTATCATATAAGACTCTTGATGTTATCCTCCATTTCATCTAACCTACTTTAATCATATGGTCTATATCTTCTTAAATGTCTACAGTCTTTTGGATAATAGATCTTAAATAGCGAAAAGCTTCACACTCTAAGACCTTCCTACCATTAACCTTGATTGGGTTACCCATACTTCAAGATTCGGGAGCAAAATTGCAAGCGAGATATTCCATTTTTAAGTGGTTAATTTTAAAACTTCTACTCTCTAGAACTTCATGCCACCTATCTAATTTACGATTTACACATTCTTTAGTTTCACATATTAAGACGATATCATCTGTAAACAATATATATTGAGGTATCTCATCCTAAATATATTTTGTTAACTCATCCATAATTAACACATATAGATATGGACTTAAAGCTAACTTTTGATGAAGTCCTACTGTAATAAGGAATTTACTAAACATCTCACTTATTGACTTAATAGTAGTTATAACACCTTCATACATATCCTTAATGACCTCGATATAACATTGGAGTACATTTTTCCTTCTAAGTATCCATTATATTAATTTAATAGGCACTTTATCATAGGATTTCTCTAAGTCGATAAATACCATTTTTCCTTCATACATATCTTTTGTTTTTCTCTATATTTTTTAATCATTTTTCTAATGAAGAAGATTGCGTCTCTAGACTTACCCGATATAAAATCAAATTGATTCTTTCATACATTAGTAATGCTTCTAAGTCTCCGTTCTATAACTCTCTCATAGAGTTACATTATATGACTCATAAGTTTTATCCTTCTATAGTTTGAGCAATCTTGTATATCTCCTTTGTTATTATAAATTGGTACCACAATATTATGCCTCCATGATTCCAGCATTTTCCTAGTATCAAAAATCCTATTGAAGAGCCTAGTCAACCATTGGATCCTAACTTCCCCTAGACACTTTCATACCTCAATTGATATCTCATTTGGTCTAACTGTCTTCCCTAGTTTCATCCTCTTTAATGCATTTCTTACTTCCTTAGCATTATCTCTATGATGAAACACTAGATGCCTTCCTTCTTCCATCTCCGATCTCTCTACGTTTAACCCCCCTATATTTGTCCCATTGAGTAGGTTCTCGAAATAATCCCTCAATCTACCTAAACTAACTTTAGCCTATATTAGAACTCTACCATCTTCATGTTTAACACATCTAACATGACTTGGATCCTTAGTTTTTCGATCTCTGGCTTTCATTATCTTGAAGATGTCTTTCTCCACTTCTTTTCCACCTAACCTATTATACAAAATCATCATACGGTCTCTTCTTAGCATCCTTTACTGCTTTACTACTTAGTCTCTTGGCTAATTTATACAGATCATACGATCTTTGGTCTCTATCTTTTTTTCAATTCCTAAATCGTGTTTTTTTTTCTTTAATGACTTGTTACACCTCATTGTTCCACCACCATGTCTCCTCATCATGTCCTCCCCTTCCTTTAGCCTCTCCAAGTACTTCTCTCACCCCACTCCTTATATGGTTAGTTATGTCTTCAAAAAATTGAGAGGTATTAATCTTATCCATACACCTTATGTTCTCACATCCTTCTAGAATTAATAGACTATCTAGTATCTTCTTTCTAAGAGTCTAACATACATCTTCTTTCATAGTCCACAACTTAATTCTTGACCTAATCTAACCTCTATCTACTCTATCTCTACTCATAAAACAAAAATCCAAGATCAATAACTTATGTTGGGTCGTCAAACACTATCCTGAGATGACCTTACAATTTTTATAGCTACCTAGGTCTTGTCTCATAACAAGAAAGTAATCAATTTGACTTTTATTATTCCCATTATCAAAGGTTACTAAATGATTCTCCATCTTCTTATAGAAAGTGTTTACTATCCCAAAATTACTAGCTAATGCAAAATTTGGAATTAGAGACCCCCACATTATTTTGAATCCTAAAGCCTTGACCCCTATGAACCCTCTCATACCCGACTCTATCCTTATTTATATGGCTATTTAAATCTCTACCTAAGAAGATCTTTTTCGAGAGAGAGATTATATTAACTACCTCTCCCAAAGAGTCTCAAAATCCTTCTTAGTCTCATCATCTAATCCCACTTATAGTACATATAATCCTATACCTGAATTTCCTAACAACAACTACTGCATCTCTATAGACTTTGTATAGCCCTAATCTCACCCCATTCCTCACTTTAAAGTAACATCGAACACACACATATATTCTATTGTGTGTCAGTTCAGACAATCAAATCCCAGACTGTAAGAACAATATACAATTCTGATGATCAGGAAAAAGCACGTATGCATGTAGTAGACAACATGATTTTGCATCGCCTTCCGGTTTCAGACAACAACATGCGAGTTGGTAAACAATAATAATGCATCATTGTTTTGCGGTTTTTTATTTTGGAGGCAAGGATGGTAGTGGGTTGATTAATGAAAGTGAAGGTAGGACCTTAAGAGTATTAAATGGTAGTGTCACGTGATTTTTGCCTTTATGCTTCATGCATGGACCGCTATTTGTTTTTCTTGGTCAGCTAATAACTAAAAAAAGGCCATTCACTCCTTTTCATTTCTCAAGCCCATTAATGACCGTTCATGCATCGTCAATATTTCATCCTAATTTCTAACCTCATCGTCAGTAGCTACCTCAAGCGGTACTTATGGGCGGGCATGGAGTTAATTTGGTCACATGTAAGGTTTTACATTCCTTCTTTTTAAGACGTAAATTGTTCAATGTTGAGATGCTAAATGGGTATGTATGCCCATGCCGGTATAATTGTTTTTTAAGATTTTATTCCTTTATTTTTAGGTTAAATTATTATTTTTATTCTTAAGTTCTTATTCATTTTTGTTTTTTAATTTTTAAACATTTAATTTCGTTTTAAATATTTTATAGTTAAATTTTATTTTTCTAGTCATTTAATTGTGTTAATTTTAATATTTAAAAAATTTAAAAAATTAGTTTTAAAAACTTTTCTTTTATAATTTTAACTTTAAAGATGAAAATTGAATATTTAGAAAATCTTAAGGATAAAATTAAATTATTTAAAAATTTAAAAACGAAAATAAACCATCGATAGAAATATAGAGATGAAAATGTTAATTTAACTTTTACTCTTAACTCAATTATTCAAAATTTTCAGTAAACAAAATTTAAAATTAATATAAAGGTAAGAAGTAGGTAGTGTTAAAATGATCAAATGAAAAATTACGTACCATTCTATTGACCTGGTTTGCTTGCTTAGCATGTCAAGCCATCCTTTTGTTTATATTTGGCAAAGCACAATTTACAACTACAATAAAAACTTTACATAGAATTTGTTAGGGTTGACCAAAGTTTCACATTTTAAGTTTCATTATATATACTTTCAGAAAAAAAAAAAAAAAAATTCCATTCTTTTATCCCTCAAAGCACTACAACTATCCCATCTGAGAGAGAGAGAGAGAGAACTTTCTTGAGGTGTAAACCCACTCCTATGCTTATTAACATAGTGCTGCTTAATATCAGAAGGAAGAGATGTTCCGTCAAAATAAAAACTAGTAGAATGGCTTACAATATTCGTTTAGTCATGACAAAATTACATTCTCTATATACTTCAGTAAAATATTTCAACCAAAACTAGATAGTGTGCCACATAGATCTAACTAAACCATCTATACAAACATTCACCATAGCTTGCACTAAATTTAAAAAAAAAAAAATATATATATATATATATGATTCCACTTCCCAACAAGCATGTGTCAAATACATTAGTTAAATACTAATCATATTCTAAGCTTACTCTAACTCTAACAACACTAACCACTTCTAACTATTCTAATTGATCAAAAACAGAAAGAGAAGGAAAGAAACGCTACAGTACACATGTTGATTTATATAGTCAACATCCCCCCCTCAAACTTAAGGTTTAAAAATGTCTAAAACATTAAGGTCGGAAAGTAAGTAACCATGTTGTTTGCTTCCAAGGGCTTTAGTAAGAATGTTAGCAGGTAGCTCTGTTGTATGCAAATAGCAGTCTTTATAAAACCTTTTTGAACTTTGTTGCGTATAAGATGACAATCAATTTCGATATGTTTTGTTCTCTTATAAAAGACGAGATTAGAGAAAATGTGAATAGCAACCTTATTATCACAGTAAAAAAGGATAGGATTCGACATAAGGACATGAAGGTCAAGAGGAAACATAACTAACCATAAAAGGTTAATTAGTGTACCATTTCGGTGAAAGAAATGATTAGAAGAACATCTTAAAATAAATTAAAATGAATTAAGATTTTCTCCAACTTTATTAATTAAATTATGATATCACTTTGTTTGTGATTTTATAATTAACAAAAAAAATAAGCTTAATGCTTAATTTATGTGAAAAACATGCTTAATTAAGATGTTTTAGTACTTCTAGCAATTTTTACTTGAAATTTTTTATATGATGTTATATTTCATATCATATATTAAAAAATTTAAAAATATTTGATTTTTTTTTTTATATAACATGACATATTATATAATGTAAAAAATATTACGTCAGTTAATATAAAAAAATGGTTAGAATGATTAAAATATTTGGTTTTAATTATACATGAATTAAGAAATGTGATAAAAATTACCTAAGATGAAAAGACCAATTCACTCTTTAAATGAATCTCAAACTCTTATAATCATGTAGTTAATTTTCATAAAGAATAGGTGAATATATATATATATATATATTACAAAATGTAATGGAAACAAAGAATTTAACATTTAAAAGAAAATCTTATTTTCTTGAGGTAAAGTAAATAATCTACAGTTATATAAATAATAATAAAAAAAGTAAATATTAATAATAAATAATAAGACTATACAAATATAAGGACACCTACGTGGTTGTGGGGACGGAGGTTTCCTCCACAAAAGAAAATCTTCTACTCTCCCCCCTTCCCGCTTCTTATTAAATCTCACATGAAGTGAGAGAGAGAGAGAGAGGGAGAGATCACATGAAGTGAGAGAATGTAGAGTGAGAAATTCATACTAGAAAGGCAGAGAGATAGAGAGAGAGAGACAGAGAGGCAATTAAGGGGGAGGAGTTCATAGTTATCTGACATGGATTCGCCGGAGAGAAACCAGATTGGGTCTGCTTCCTTCTCTAAGTTCGAGGTGATTGATTAGTTCTTTGCGTTGGTTTTTTTTTGCTTTCAGTTTAATTGGTCGAATTGGGCTTTTTAATGCATTTTGAGGTGGTTAAGCTTTGTCTATCACTGCATGTGCTTGAATTTACCTCTGAATTTCGCTTTTGTTGTGCTTTGATTCAGTGGGTTGTGTTTGATTTGCTGAACTGAGTAACTTCGGCCTGTTTAATCTGATCAATTGATATATATTTTCTTTGTAACAAATGATTTCTTCTGAGTGGGGGGGTTTCTAAATTCTGAGACTCTCTCTGGGCGTCTACCTCTTGAGATTTTGAGCTAATTATGACGTCGGTCTACTCTTTTGAGCTTAGTCTTTTGACTCTTTTCTATCTGAAGTTTGAAGGATTTTTGTGGTACATTCTATTTCTACAGATCTCTTCAGAAATATATATATATATATATATTTTTTTTTTTTTGGTTTTCTCTTCATCTAATTCTCCTTTGCAATTATGTTTTCAAGTGTTACAATTATCTTCACTGAAAATTATTATAAGGTTACAATGTTGTGGGCCATCCAAAGGTTTTCATCTTCTTTTCTTCCCCAGAGTCAGAAAAGACCACTAGGAAAAAAAAAAAAAAAAGGTTAAGATCAGGTCTGATTGGAGTCATCTCTTTTCCGGTGCTTCTATACATGAATTATGTATTTGTATATTTGCCTAATCTCTTGCCAATTCCTGTGAGAGAAAAAAAAAGGTTTAATTTTCACTATGTCCCCTAAAACTAGCTGTTTTTTCCTTATTTGTTTTTTTCCCCCCTCCTCCTTTTCGTAACGTCGGCTCATAATTTGACTTTAGGACTCTATTCATCCCACCAACTTTAACTGATACCCTTAGACTCCATTTATCACTATCCACATTTTGGCATTGTTTGAATAAACTTTATGGTGACCTGAAAAGGAAGAAAAACAAAGACTGTGTATATATGGGAGTAAGGTCTTGAGAACTTACCTCTTTTTTAATGGTTCTTAGTTGTTGTGGATTTACGTTTTGGTCCTTGCCTGCAAACATAGACCAAAGTCCGAAACACGAATTATGTTAGTGTATTTGATATTATTGATTTCAATTTACACTTTGTCAACTATATCGATGCTTTAAAATGTTTCTTCAAATTGGTGCAGGATTCCCCAGTTTTCAACTATATCAATAATTTATCTCCTATCAAACCCGTCAAGTGCATACACATTACTCAATCATTCAACTCGCTTAATTTTGCCACCCTTCCATCCATTTTCACTTCCCCACATACAAATTCTCACAAGGAATCTAGATTCCTAAGAAGGTAAAAAATAAGTGTATTAAATCATTAAAGTCGCTTAGTTTTTCCTTTCATAATTATTTATCCATTATTATGAAAACTACATTATTTTATTAAGTCATTTATGTTTTGCACTTTCTGCAATATACTCCCTTTTTTGTGCGTTTGTGGGTTCAGGCACAATAATGGCCGTTCAAAAAGAGAATTTTCTTCTGAAGATGGGAATAACTCAACCTTACAAAGGGAAAATTTTAAATCAGAAGTTTCTATTGATGATGCTTTTGTGGACCCACATAGCGAGAAATCCTCCGAGCTTGCAACCGAACTGAAACAAACCTTAAAATATGATTGTGGTAGCCCTGATTGTGGCTTATCAA
This sequence comes from Coriaria nepalensis, assembly GCA_027186245.1. Classification (NCBI taxonomy): domain Eukaryota; kingdom Viridiplantae; phylum Streptophyta; class Magnoliopsida; order Cucurbitales; family Coriariaceae; genus Coriaria; species Coriaria nepalensis. Next base: position 6,510,660 of record CP114495.1, on the reverse strand, counting down.
GTGATTCTTGTGTTATAGAACCTTCTAAAGGCAAAGATGTTATACAAAGACACGAAGGAACAGCATATCATTGGGATACTATGATTTCTGATGCTGCTGATCTCTTGATCTTCAATTCACCCAATGGATCAGAAGCTATAAGGCTAGCTCAAAGACCACTAGATGGTGTGATGGGATTTTCTACAAGTCTAATGTCACAATATGTGCCAAATGACAATAATTTAATGCAGGATTTGCAAACTGATGTTCTGATCAGTTCCATTGAGGAGCATGACTCAAAAGCGTTTGGGCTGAAAGAAGCAGAGCAGGCTGTAGATAATAAGGTGGCAATGAATCTTGCATTAACTTCTAAGGCATAATATGAAATCAAGTGTATTGCTTTCTAGAATAGCTAGAGTCCCACTGATAAAATATTCAATCTTACGAATAAAAAAATTAATGATTAATGTTACTTTAGGCAATACTTTTAATTGTTGTTGGAAGATCTGTGAATTAAGGGCTAGTTGCTTTAGTGGTTTTCAAATTGAACTTTGGTAAATCAAATTTTTTTATTATTGTGCGTCAAACTGGATTTAATCAAATGTGCATTTTTGAAAGGAGCCAATAAACTCCTATTGTTTCCTGGATGATATATATGCTGCACATTTTTAGATTCCATGCTAGCTTATGGTATAGGCTATAGCTGCTTTTCTATATTGATCTTCCCATGTTGATCCTTTCTAAGGTTTTATCAAGTTGTGATATATCATCGTGTTGTATTTCCTTTCAACCATCAATTCTGTAGTATATTTCTCAATGGTCAACTAACATTTAAAAGTGGTTTTGTCTGTTTTCTTCCAGCGTGTCTCTATTACACATTGTGGTTTGAGAAGGCGCTGTCTAGATTTTGAGACAGTCATCTCTCGTACGAAAACCTTAGACAATGGCTCAAATTGTAATTCTTCCTTGTTATCTCAATCAGATGAGATGGTGGCCCCTAACAATAAGTTACCTAGCACTCTTCCATTTGGCAGTGATTCATCTTGTCGTGTTTTACCCAGAATTGGTTTGCATTTGAATGCTCTTGCTGCAATTTCAAAGAATAGCAACAATGTCGATTCTGAAAGTTTTTCTTATGGAAGGCAGCTAAATTTACCTCATACAATCCATCAAGAATCTCTCTCGATTTCAGTCAGTTGTGAAAGAGATATGGATCCTGCTGAGAATGGGATTCAGCTAGAGGAAGACACTTCTTTCAATCAGAATAGCCCCAAAAGGAAGAGGCATGTTTGACTATATAAGTATATGAATATTCTTAATAAGTCATTTGTTTGATGGTAGTAAAAAATTTTAGTAGTTTGTTACTCGTGCGGCTAAATTTTGATTATAAGAATGTATTTATATGCAGGCGTAGGTTGGACAATGCTGGAGAAATTGAAGGATGCAAACGATGTAACTGTAAAAAGTCCAAATGTTTGAAACTGTAAGTTGCAACCTTTTTTTTTTTTTTCTCTATTTATGATGATCCTTACAATTTTGAAATCTAATAAGAGGACAGATAAGTCCTTGTCATCTGAACTACTTTTCTGTTGCATCCGAAAATCAGTTTAAAAAGTTTATTTGGGTTCTTCATACTCCAAGAATATCTCATCACACAGTCTAACCATCATACTGTTTGCCCAAACTGCATTTTTCCAAGACTTCAATTTCAAAAGGGTTTGCTAAATGCACACTTGGGATGCATTCAGGTGATAGTTTGAAACTAGAATTTGGTTAAATTGGAGGTCTGAAAAATGTATTTAATTTTAATTTTTTATTTTTGTGAGAAATTGAGTTTGCATTTGAGTAAGCAATTGAAGCAAACTGTGGGGTTTTGAGTCCAAAATTTAACAAAATGGCATTATGCTTCAGTTTCATATACATGTCCAATTTTTAATGGGTCACTTTCAGTTTGAGTTGTAATAATCATGTTGTAAATATGCTTGTGATAACTTGATCGGTCACTTTCAGTTTGAGTTGTAATATCATGTTATAAATATACTTGTAATAACTTGATCTTTACTCTGGTACAGTTATTGTGAATGCTTTGCTGCTGGTGTATACTGTATGGAGCCGTGCTCGTGCCAAGAATGCTTCAACAAACCTATTCATGAAGATACGGTTCTTGCAACTCGCAAGCAGATTGAGTCTCGGAATCCAATTGCATTTGCTCCTAAAGTGATTAGGAATTATGATTCAAGAACTGAGATTATTAGGGTCTGATTATTTCATCCAATGTTCTTAATTTAGCTGGGAGATTATGTTAAGAATGAGTTTAATCATCATTAGTTGTCTTTTTTCAGGATGAACAAAGCAAAACCCCAGCTTCAGCTTGGCATAAAAGAGGATGCAATTGCAAGAAATCTGGTTGCTTGAAGAAATACTGTGAATGCTATCAGGTTTTTTCCCACCATCATTTATGTATATTTTATGCTCAGTTTCATTGAACTTTTAATTCTAGGATAATTGCACATCATCACACAAAAATTATACAATTACCAAAAGACCTCCTTATGGAGTTTGATTTGGGATCTTGAGCCCCAATTGTGTGTATAAAAAGGAAAAAGTCAAATAATGATAGAATGCATTAGTTTTTCTTCTATGTCTTGTGGTGGAATTCTAGATAATTTTCTCTCATTTTAAATTTTAACTCACCAAAAAAAAAAAAAAAGGGGAACAGTTCGAACTGGGAAAAACTGAAATATTAAGGGTCAAGTGTTTAATTTTCATAGTACGAGTAAAAAAGGAGGGTGATGTGCTATTATCCAATCCCCATAGGTAAAGGGACTTTGTATAAAGATTAATCTTTCATATTCTAAGCTTTTAGATTATCATGTTTAATCTAAATTGATTTTGATGGTTTTCTTCTTCTTAAAGGGTGGTGTTGGCTGCTCGGCTGGCTGTCGATGTGAAGGGTGTAAGAATGCATTTGGACGAAAAGATGGTTAGTATTTATTCCTCTTGGTTTCACATTAGAGAAGCTTGCTGCTTTATTTTTGCTATGCAATACTGAGATTTTTTCACCCCTTATCTGAATTCTTTCAGATGCTATAACTGGAATAAGAACCAAACAAGAACAAGAAGATATAGAAGCATGCAGAAAAAGTGGGGCCGGAAAAGCCTTACAAGGTATCGAAGTTCCAAACAATGAAGAGCAAAATCTTCCCATAACACCATTACATCTATGCGGGTACATTCCTTTAACCATTTTGTCAACTAATAACTTAGAGTTTGCATTTGTACTGAGCATTCGAAACCTGCAATTTGGGTAAATTAGAGTTTTGAGACCTAAAATTCCCAAACTGGAGTTTTAAATACTCAATTAAGGCTCAATTTAGATAGACTTGTTAAACTAAACTGACCTTTAGCAAAACTTAATTTAGAATAAGAGATTTATAATATTTTTATTATAATCTGTGTGCAGGACAATGGTTCAATTTCCGTTCTCATCGAGGAGCAAACCTCCACGTTTCTCATTTCTCAATGTGGGATCCCCTTCTGGATTGTATGCCAGCCACAAGCTCCAAAACCAAAACATTCTTCAATCAGAAACCAAGTCTGAGAAGCACATGCAGATGGATTCAGAGGATGAAATTCCAGAGATTCTCTGTTTGGATTGCTCTCCTGGAATTACCATTAAGACTTCTTCCCCAAATAGTAAGAGAGTGACTCCACCTCAGCCTGGCTTTGGATCGTCTACCGTCCCGAGGATTGGCCGGAAATTGATTTTGCGGTCAATTCCTTCTTTTCCATCTTTCACTCCACGGGACTAAAGGGTTTTTTATTTATTTTTTGTTAATTAAGATTAGGATTATCCTGTGAGCTTTGTATAATAAAAATTGTTCAATCTTTATGCCCCGACTCTTGTATAATAGTCAACGGTATGCCTTCATAAGACCTCGTAAGCAGTTCCAAGGAAAGAACATTTTCTTGTTTCAAGACCTCGTTTAAGGCTCTATTTGGCTAAGTTTAGCGGAAATAATATGTAGAATAGTGAAATAAAGTGGATAAGAAACGAAAGTGCTGTCAAATGGAACCTTTTAAGTAGGTTAAAATAATGACTGGAATTCTTCTAGCAATGATAATAAAGGAGTTACATCAATATCATGTTTGGTTAGCTTATGGACTCAGGAGATATTAAGTGAAATCATCAGTACTGTTACTTGGATGAAAGGAAAAAAAAAAAAGGAATGAAAGTTTGAAATCAAACCCAAAAGGAACTTTGAAAGGTTTTTAGGAACTTTGGAATGAAAACCCTTAGACCCAGGTATACTAGCGATTTCAAAACTTCCATTCATGGCCCCTAAAATTTAAAAGTGAGAATTTGTGAAGTTGGCCCACAAGTAAGTATGCGTTAAAACATTAGGCCTATTTAAAAAGTTTTTGTGAAACTGAAATTTTTATTTATTTAATTTTTAAAAAATATATTGAATGATTATAAAAAATATAAAAAAGGGAAGGCAATTTTTTATTCATCTTCATTCCCTTCCATCCAATATTTCATCCTCAGACGATCTTCAAACGGTAACCAATTTTCAATCACTTCATCATTGAATAATTATTATATATAATTTTATAAATAAAATTGATCATTTAATATTTATACATCACATATATAAATATTTTATAGAAAAATATAATAAATCTAATAAATTTAAATTTTAAATTTAGATTAAAGTGTTATATTAACTCAATGAGCAAACTAATAAAATCGTTCTTGCAATCCAATTGTAAGGAAAATTCAAGACATTCACATGTTCATCCTCTAATCGTAATACAAACTATTTGTTCCCTCAATTAGTTTTTTATCTTATGATTTAACTCATGAATCAAAATGCTCTGAAAATGGATGAGAAAATCCTCTTTTTTTCTTTCACTATTTTGCCCAAGAGGAGGAGCTTGTAGCTTAGGATTCCTTATACCATTAGGTTTCCTTAACTTAAGGAAACAATGGGTTAAACTCATATATTATGTGGCCAGCCAATACTATGGGTCATAATCCATGAATTTTAATCAACCATTTAATTAATATGACCCATAAAAACTTAATTAACAATTTTGGCCAATTAACTTTAATATCCAATTGTTAATACGAACATTTAAGATACTTTTATTATTAAATAAAAATTCATTTGTAATTTACTAATTTCTAATTAAATTAATGTCACACTTATTTGTATTAGCAGTACTGTATGATATTAGATTTAATAAATTAATAATTACCATTTGCTTTTAAAGTCAAATTACCATTTAAGGGATTTTACCCTTAAAATGGTAACGATCAGTTTTTTCAATTTCTTTGACGAATCTTAAACTGAGTTACTATCGAATTTTATGTGTGTAACCGATCAGGTTCTATATCACGTGGTATGAGGATTTCATAACGATTTATATTTTATTTAATTCATAATTAAATTTATTTAATTTAAAACATATTTTTAATTGAACAATTAACTTAATTATTTTATGATTAAATAACTTAAACCTCTAAGTAAAGATCGACTTCTAATAATGTGTCAAGACTACCCGAAAGATGAGAAGTATCATCTTCTAAAAGAACCTCTTGTGACTATAATATATTTACAATAAATGATCCTTCTATCTTTGTCAATATCATGACTCGTCCTTGGTTATTATTTGACTGTTAAGCCTCAATACACAAATCATATGAATTATTATATCTTTAATAAACATCGATAATGAATTTACAGAAATTCTTTTCATACCTATTACTTTGCAAAGATTCATTATTTAATAAAATATATAATTTATAGAATCTATTTCCAAATATGAAAATGATTGATTTTCTTTTAATCACTCACGTTCTTTATGTACAACATTTCATTCTCAACAAACCACTCTATGTTCAACCTTAGCTAGAGCTAATTGGAATGATATCAAAGCATGAAATCTAGCACATAAAATACCATGACGATCTCAGGTTTAAAAACTACATGTAATATAGTCACTAGATATTTTTAATTAACAATCGGTATTAATTACCATTGAGAATGATCTAAACATCATGTTCAATGCCCTTAGTCTCTACTAAGTATTTACATAATCATCATGATATTTCACTAACACTAATAACCTGAGATCAATCACCCAAAATATCTTAGGTGATAAACTAAGTGGTTGTCTATTCGGATCATCAATGGACTTCTTGAGATCCTATGACAACAAATAATTCGTGTCTTAAGCTTTAAATAACTCGAGTCTCAATTAAAATGATCTCTATTATGGTCTCTAAAGTGCATAATTTAAAATACTGAATTTTATCATGATATGTATTTATATAATATAAGATATTAATTCCAATAAAATTAATAAATACGATAAATAATAATTGATTTTTATAATGATAAACACTAATAATTTTTATTATCTTGTTAATATTTTCATAAAAATAATATCACATAAAATTATTTATATCAAGTCAAAACTCAATTAACTTAACATACATATACTTTTACTATCCTAATTTTTAAGACTATTAAAGGTTTCATTCTTATTTTAGTTTCACCCTTCTTTATAGACGTGTCAGATGACATTAAAAAAGATGAGAGTATCCCTTTCTTTTGTTGCAATTCCATTTTTTGGAGTCTATTCATTTTTAAAAGAAAAGAAAACCTACTACTAATAATAATAATAATAAAAGATAAAAATAAATAAATAAATTAGGATTAATCTTCAAAATTTTATATAAATTAATAATTAAAATCTAAAATATATTATAAGTATAATAAATATTTAAAAATTATAATTAAATTATAATTAATACCCAAAAATTTTTAAATTAAAATTAACATCCAAAACTCAGCATAAAATTATAATGAACCCTAATTATTTCAATAGATCAGTTCCTAACTATTAATCAGACTAATACGATCTGAAAATTTAAAAAAATGAATTTTTATTTTCAAACCCATCTCTTAACTAATCTAAATTAATTTTATTTATTTTTCTTACCATAATTTTATATTACAAATTTTCTCCAAAACTTTAGGAAAAAAACAAAAAAAACTCCATAGTTATGGAGCCCGAGCTTCATAGCCATGGATCTTCGCTCCAAATCTGGGCTCTAAGACTATCGAGCTTTGAGCTCCATAGACCTAGAGTCTGAAGCTCCATCGACCATGGAGTTCAAACTTCAAAATCATGAAGTTTTTTTTTTCTTGAAAATTTGGTGAAAATTTGTAAAAAAAACATAAAAACTACAGTAAAGAAAAATAAATAAAACTAACTTAGATTAATTAAAGAAATTAATTTGGAAATAAAAATTCATTTTTAAACTTATGAATCAGATTGAATCGGATTAATAAAATTTAAAAGTTCATTATAATTTTATATTGAGTTTTTGATATTTATTATAATTTAAAAAATTTTAAGTGTTTATTTTGATTTAAATTTAATTTTTAAATATTGATTATAATTATAATATTATTTTACAATTCATTCTAATTTATGTAAAATTGAGTGTAGAGGTGTCAAAAATGGGTCGTTAGGCCCGGCCCGCATCACACTTTTATATTATAATGATGGTTGATCGTTGTTAATATTCAAAATTAATTACCTTAGACCTTGGTTTAATTTATAAAAAATAGTGGATTAAGGATTAAGATTAATGATAAAGAATTGAGATTAATTATAAGAAAATTATGGATAATGGTAGAAAGAAGATTAATTCTAATTTAGAGTATTACAAATTAGAAGATTAGATAAGAGAGAGTGTGTGTATAAGAAAATGTGAGGAAGAATAGAGTGAAAGATAGATATTTATAGGAAAAATTTAAGTGAGGGAAAAATTTAAAAAACATTATATGAAATGAGTAAAATAAAAAAAAACTATAAAAAAAATTAAAATTTTAAATATGTAACCGGACCTAGAACGTCGGGCCAGCCCAACGTTTGAAAGTTTATCCAAGCCTGGCCCTTGCTTGAGAGCCGGGCTTAGTCCAACCCTTACATGCGGGCCGGACCTAACCCAATTCATTTAAAATGGTCCGGGTTATACTTCGGTCCGGGCCGGGCCGAAAGCACGGGGCATTTAGACGCCTCTGGTTGAGTGTGCTAATGACAGTTTCCCTAAAAAGAAATTGCACTGCTTCATTTTCTACAATTTTCAGACTACTTGCTCCTCACGGTGTCGCCAGTAGCTGCTGGTCATTGAATAGAAGCCCTGCAAGACGAGAAAGCGATCCAGGAAAAGTTGCAGATCGTAAAGAAGAAGAAAGAAGAAGAGGAAGAAGCAGAAGATGGAGTGCGTCTTTGGACTAGTAGGCAACGGGTTCGCCATTGTCGTTGCCGACACGTCGGCGGTACACAGCATATTGGTTCACAAGTCCAATGAGGACAAGATAATGGTCCTCGATTCTCACAAGCTTGTCGCCGCCAGCGGCGAACCTGGTGACAGGTTTCAAATCTGATTTGCTTTGTTTATGATTTTAGGTTTTCTTTTTTCCTCCGAAATTAGGGATTTGATTAAGCTGTATAGTCTTTTTGGGTACCGTGTGAATATCTTAGGGTTCAGTTCACAGAGTATATACAGAAGAACGTTGCTCTTTATCAGTTCCGGAATGGGATCCCATTGACCACTGCTGCTGCTGCTAATTTCACCAGAGGGGAGCTCGCCACCGCTTTGCGAAAAGTAAATAATTAATAGTGCTTTTATTAATGTTAGCTTTGGAATTTTTTAGGGCTTTAACTTCTGAAGAGGATAAATTTCAATTAGCATTGCTGTTTTGTTCGTTTGGGGGGGATTTGAATTAGGTTTATTTAACTAATAAATGCATCAATCTATAGTGAAATGCTTTTGTTGTAGTTTGGCTATCTTTGATTTACGCAAAAAATTGATATATACAGTTTCTATATTTCTATGTGCTAGAAATCCTTCCCATGCTTTCTTTCCTGTACTAGGAGGTGCATTCATTTGACTGGTATAAGGGGTGTTACAAGATTGGGATAAAAGTTCAAATTAGTAGACCTGATCTAAACTTCATGTTATTTCCTTTCTGAATTTATGGAGCCTAGGGGCTCCCAAGAAATGTCTTCATTAATTGTCATGCTGCATACGATTATATCATGATATTGTCTTAGTGGCATTAATTGATGTTGGTCAATTGAGCCACATAAAAGTGGGTCTGTAAGGGTCAATTATTATACAGTGGTCAAAATGATATGTTCTTTGAACAAGCAGTGTTGTCAAAAGCGCTAGGATTCCCTAACATCCTAGGCCCTAAGCGGTCACTTGGAGTGAAGTGAGGCCCCCCTAAACTATCACCCTTTTAGACTTAGCCCCCCTGAACTACCATGTCTTAGAAATACTCTCATTGAGACCATCATATTAGACTTAATTCCCTAAACTATCACGTATTAGAATTATCCCTTAAACTACCATTCAATTAGACTTACCCTCGAAACTACCATGTATTAGAAATACCTCCCTTAAACTATCATTGTGTTAGACTTAGTTCCTTTTGCATTTCGGAGGGGTTAAATCTAACAAAGTGGTAGTTTGAAGGCTAAGTCTAATAATGGTTGTTTAAGGGGGTAATTCTAACACGTGATAGTTTAGGGGGTTAAGTCAAATATGATGCTAGTTCAAGGGGGATATTTCTAAGATGGGGTAGTTCAGGCGCTAAGTCTAAGAGGGTGGTAGTTTATGGGTTTGGCCTTAAAACAGTATAATTAAAGCAGAAAAACATAACCTATAATGAGATTAGTCAAATTTAAAATAACAAAAAGAATGTAACTAAAAATATAGTAATATTTTATGAAATATATGCTAATTTTTTTGTTTCTAACTAATTTCTAAGTTCTAAGCAATAGCCCAAAAAAAGGAGAAAAAAAATAAAAACAAAACTTGGAAAATACCGTTATGAAATCTAAGATGCATTAGTCTTTATCGAAGTCCATCATGTCATTGTTATCATCCTCTATGCCATCATCTTCCCCATCACTACAAGCATAACCCTCTTCTTCAATTTCATCTGAATCAGCTTCTTCCTCATCAACTTCTACTCCGGAAGTTGAGGCCCTTGTACTTGTTATAGTTTTCTCTCTTAGACAAGTGGATGTTCTACTTTCTCTGATTCCCGATGCCCTTTCCAGATTGCCACATGTCAATTCCTCATAACATGCCAAGTACTTATTATAGATTGATTATATATGCATTCAAATTTGTTACTATGTCTCATACTCCTTTAGTCCTGAGATTTTCTGGAATTGAGTACAATGATGGCCCACTGACTAAATTCTTTGTAGGTAACCTGAGTGCCCTTTTCCCTCATAGTTGGTAGCCTGTGGCATTAGATTTCCCTAATTTGGGTCTATTCAACCCTTGATGATACCTTTACAAACCTTAGCCAACCAGAAGCTTTCTACGTTAATGTAAACTGAAAAATCTTATGCACTTAAGTTGGATTATCTGTTGTTATAATTGTAGTGCAAATGAGAATGGATAACCTTTTCGCATTAGCATGAAGCCTTAATAGTTAACACTGAGGGAAATCATTGCGGTTAGTCCAACTATCATTCCTACGAAATGCTCCAAATCCCTCTCTCAATCCGAATTATTGAATAATGCAACTTGTTTATGCATATTAATTGCCTTCAAATAAATCGGCTTTGTTTTCCTTGCTTTTACCTAATTGTAATTTCCTCATTAGTCGCAATGGTGCTTTCTCACTAGCATTTTAAGGTTGAATTTCCTTCTGAGCCGTGTGTCAGGCTTAATTGATTCTCTATAAAACAAACAGAAATTATCTGGCATGGTAAGAGGGTTCTCAATAGCAAGTTCCATAGGTAGTTTGCACATTCTCATACAAATGCAGACTGATTGTTGCATGGACCTGGTTCTGGGTGTGAGCCTAGACCAGACTAGAAACATGTCAAGTGGAAAGTGCGAAAAAAAATCATTCTACTTTTCTGTCATCATTTCTGACCAGGTCCAAACAATAATTTTTCATTGTTTTGGTGAAATGGCCATCATGATTTGGTAGAGTTTTCAGATTGAAAGCATAAAGGAAGAGTGTATTTAAGTTTCATGTCCCCACAATCACAACTCAAGTTCCTAAATGCAATATTGTCTGAATACAGTCACATGAAAGATTTGTTCTCTCTACCTTACTGATTTGTATACTTTTTATAAAGAGGGCTTTCAAATTCTAATATTTGAATTGAAAATGGATATAGAAGTATTCTCTTCTGCAATTATTATGCTATTAATTATGACATTTGATTTTCAGAACCCATACTCTGTGAACATACTTCTAGCCGGGTATGACAAGGAGACCGGTCCATCACTCTACTACATTGATTACATTGCTACTCTTCACAAGGTTGAGAAGGGAGCTTTTGGTTATGGGTCCTACTTTTCACTTTCCATGATGGACAGGCACTATCATAGTGGCATGTCAGTAGACGAAGCAATCGACTTGGTTGATAAGTGCATTGTGGAGATCCGATCTAGGTTGGTTGTGGCCCCACCAAACTTTGTGATCAAGATCGTCGACAAAGATGGAGCAAGGGAATTTGCTTGGCGTGAGTCCGTGAAGGATGCTAGCATTTCTTCTGTCTGAGAATTTTGTTATTTATATGGTTTATGTTTTTGAATCGGGAAGTACTTGATGTTTGAGTTCTTTCCTCTTACCTCACTGGTACTTCATAGTTTGGGAGAACTAGTGTAAATCCTGAAGTTGAATTGTTTCTTTTAGTCGAGAAAAATTTGTAGATGTAAGCTTAACAGATATCTAAATGTGGGATCCGGCCAGATAAGCTACTCGACACATCCATGCAAGTATAAACAAAAGCCAGTATTAAAAGTCAGTTTGATAAGTTGAATCAAATAAAGCTTAACTTGATTCTTACTTCGATCGAGTAGCTGTGTTAAGAGTACCAGACACGAAACTATCATTTGGCCTAAAAAAAAAGAGTGCTAAGAATAATTTGCACCTAAAATTAAAAATAAATAAGTATAATTTAGTATAAATAATTTTTGAAAGTTTAATTCATCTAGGAAATTTAAAAAAAAAATTACAACTGAAATTAAATTTTCTGTTAAAATTTGATTTTCTGTTTAATATTTCATGTATATATTTTATTTATTTATTTATTTTTAAAATTTTAATCCATATTATTATCTCAAATACATTTTTTTTATGCATCTATTTACCACTATCTCCACAAATTACTCCACTGCCGCCATCGACCGCCCATGTTGCCAACCACCACCGTCAACTGCTGCTGCCGCCGCCAACCACTGCTGATGCCAACCACCATTGCCGAACATTGGTGCCATAGACCATCACTGTCGTCCACTGCTGCCACGAACCATCATGGCCGTCAACCACTAATGCTGACTACTTCCTCCATTGATCACCACTGCCGACCCCCACCATTGCCACAACCGACCCTTGCCGATAGTGCAGTAGTGGCAGTTGGCAGCAGTGATGGTGGCAGTCGGCGGCGGCGGTCGGCGGTGCAGTAGACTACCACATTTTATAAAAAATTCTTCTAAATTATTCTGAAGTTCAACTTTTTTTTAGCTGCAAAATTTCTATTTTCTTCCCCTAATTTCTTCTTTTATTTTCACCCTAACCCTATTGGTGGAGCTTGAGCTCCATTGACTGGAGCAAGCTCCAAAGACGGAGCTCGAGTTCCATTAATGAGGTTAGGTTAAAAAAATAAATTAATTAAGAAAAGAAAGTAGAAATTATAAGGGTAATTCGGAATTTAAAAAAAAGTTTTAAAAAATCAAAATAATCTTGAAAAAGGAAAAGTCTAACTTGAGAATAATTTAAGGTATTCTTTATAAAACATAATTATTTAAAATGACTCTTTAAAATATGATGATAATTTTAAGAATATAAATCTAATTTGACTTTTATTTTATTATTATTTCGTTTATCTTCTTTTATCTTTTAACTATATAAGGAGTTTGTTTTGATTACATAGTCTCGTAGTTTTGCTACATAAGTAATTGTTGTTTATGAAAGGGACTCTGAATTGATAAATGAAATAATATTAGTTGTTTGCAACTCTAGTTCCATCTTCTACTACTAACAATGAGTTTTTTGACCAAGGGTTTGAAACAATTGGTATCAGAGCCATGAACTCGGTAAGTTATGTTATGTGCAATGACTAGATCCAACTGTGATCATATTGAAGCTCTTAAAGAATTCCAGCAGGACATGCTCCAAATTTTGCAGAATTCCAAGGAGGGAATGTAAAGATTAGAAAAATCTTTGAATGAAGTAGTGAATCAGTTATGTAATAGTCATGTTGAATGGCAACGTCATCACAAGGATCATCAATGCTAATAGAGCCATTCTAGTCACTCTTCCACCTAGTAGCCGAGATCACCATATGTCTCGTCCACCACAAGTCCTGAAAATAGAAGCAAATAATCATTTGATTCAAGCAGTAGCAGCGATAATTATTGCAATTCTCACTATAGAAAGAGAGATATTTCTGAAAGGGGTAAAGATGGAATTTATCAAGTTCAACGGAAATGATCCCCCTTCATAGATAAGCAGGGGGGGTAAATAGGTCATTTCCTTTTAGAAGATCCGTTTCCATGAACAAAAATCATATACAACATATCCCTTGGATGAAGATGCCAATAACCGAGAAGAAATTGGTGGCTGGGTTTACTTGAAGTTGCAACCATATAATCAAAGCTAAATATATTTTTTCGGGCACATTACAGGATGTAATTTTCATATGAAGTGATGGCAAAACAATTTAGAGTAGTAGCATATCGCTCTGCTATTCCTAAAGACACACGAGTACATTTGATTTTCTATGTCTCCTAATAAAAAAAATTTGTTGGTTACCTATCTAAAGCTATTCCTCTACTTCCACAATTTGACGATGGAGGTGCACTAGTGCTCCAATTCCTCCATATAGTAGATTATAGATGGGTCAAAGACATAGAAATAAGAATTTAAGAAGTGTTGGTCTATTGGGAGCAACTACTAAGAGAAGAAAATATTATGGGAACAAGTCGATTTCCAACTTAAACCTTAAGGACAAGGTTCCACTTTGTAGGGGAGAGTAATAATAAGATTATGATAAGATTATGCCTTAGAAACAGCTAGAAATCTAAAAACAAGATCGAAAGATAGTGGACTGCCAGAGACTGAAATGATAACTTCCATTAATAAGTAAGAATAATAGAATATAATACATAGTATTCAAATGCTATAACTATTAAATTTTTTAAAATCCAACTATTAAAAAGTCTTGTATAAGAAGAGCAAACTTCTGAGTTATAAATCAGCCATATAGTTTGTTACTGAACGATGTGAGATAATTCTGACACTTCTCATCACTTGTGAGTTGATTATTCCGAAAATTCAAGAAATAGCAAAATGCATGATGGATATTTTGCGAAATAAAATATGGATATATTTATTAAGTCTGACTCTGATATTATATTAAAATTTTAAAATTCAACTATTTCTTCTCTTATAAATTTTTTTAAAGAAAAAATAATTAGACTTCAAATAATATAATATCTCTCTCCACCGTATAGTAATTATCAATATTGCATGTTTTCTTTAAAAAAATTAATGCATCTCTTGTTTTACCAACCTTGTTTCTTCATTTCATAATCATTTCAATAAATATTTTCATAAATACATAGGCCTGAATTGAATATTTTAATTTGAACTTGGATATTTTAAGAAACCATGGCAAATAGTTAAAAGTCAAAAGCTTGGGAGAAACCACAAGGAACTATCAACTTCCATTAAAATTCAGCTATGCTTTAAATGCCTGTTTGGAATGTTTTATTTAATGAGAGTATACTTTTGTACGCAGGTGTATATATTATATTATATAGTCACCTAATAAGTTAAATATTATTATAATTATATATTTTTATATATTTTGTTATTTATATATAAGTATTATATTTATAATTATAATAAAATTTAATATATCTAAAAAATATTTAGAAAACAAGGTCGCAAGAAAATAATAAATATTAAAAAAAATGATATTGTTATTTGGAAGAAATTTCGAGAAAATGCAGGCTTGATCAATAAATATTAAAAGGAGCATATGTCAAGTCAATGCGGGCTTGATCAGAAATCACAAGGAATATATCATGTGACGTTTAAATTCTGAGTCAGAAGGATGAGCACGAATCTACAAACGTTAATTAACGCGTATACGTACAACCAGGGTTAGACAAGTTCTCATCGAAGGATTATAAATACTGATCTTAAGATATAACCATCCAATCATACTGTACAACATATATTGCTCTCTAATCAATTCTCATCATGAGCTTCTGTTCTGGAACAACTTTTTACTGTGTATTCTGCACTTGCTACACTATCGGATTCCTCGTCTCTATCTTCACCTTCATCTTTTGGCTCATCTTCCTTCCCCAAGAATTAGATTTCAAAGTAACAGAATCCATTCTGACCCAATTTGATTTCAACCCGACGAACAACACCCTAAACTACAATCTCGCCATCAACATCACCATTAGAAACTCCAACAAAAGGGTTGGTGTGCACTACAAACGGGTCCAAGTGATCGGAATTTACGGCAAAAAGAGGTTTGCTAGGGTTTATCTTGCCCCATTTTACCAAGGTCACAAGAACACGAGCATGTTGCATGCGGTTTTGAGAGGGCAGGAAGTCGTGCCATTTGGGCATAAGGAGCTTCCGAAATATAATAAGGAGAAGGGTGTTGGGATTTATGGGATTAGGGTTAATTTAGCGTTTAAGATAAAGCCCAGATATGGCAAGTATAAGTTAGCTGGAACTTACAAGCCTCCACAAATTGAATGTAATTTGAAGGTTCCTCTAACTAGTAATAGTACTAGTACTAATGGAACGCTAGTAGCCGGAGCAGGAGGTTTTAGGGCTACTTGGTGTCAGAATGTTTATTTCTTTTCGGACCCTAATGATGACTAATATATGAAACTTGAATTGGCCTAAGAAGAAAGACAAATGATATAAAATATTTAAGACTGTGTTTATGTATATGATTTGCATGATGCAAAGTTTTCTTAATGTCATGATCAACTTGCTTTATTTTTATCTTTACTAATTTTTTGTATGATATATTTATGTCCATGTATCATCATATAACTAAAATTGCTTATATATTTGTATAAGTATTTATATTGGTTTAATAAATAATCGGGATAAATTTTATTTGTCAATTAAATTTGAAAAGTAATTTCTTAAGTAATTTACATTGATGGAATGTATACTTAATGATATTTATGACTTCATAAGAAACTAGACATCTCTACTTATAAAAGAAACAAAGCATATTGTAATCAAGCAATCGTCAGAGGTGGAAGTCAGAGGCAATGAATCAAGGTATGTAATTAATATCTTAAAATCATATTTGCGAAAGTCATGAAGTTTCAAGTTCTATGATTTATGGTTTGATGTTATTAAATATGTGAACTTATATTTGATTTAATGATCTAACATTTTTCACTTGATCGACCATACTTGAACAAGTAAAAAAGTGAAGGATTATTTCTTACACTATTTCTATACTCTTACAATTTTCCTAACAAATGAGAAATTCTTACAAATTAAAGAGAAATACTTATACATTAGCATGAGTATGATTCATGTATTATTTTTGTAGTGTGGCAAACGAAAATTTTGTTAGTGCTCGATGACTTGCTAATGAAGTTTCAGGTTGGATTAATTAAGAGTACTGGCTGTGAGTTTGATTGAGAAGGAAACGAATTATTAAAGTCAATTAGCTTGAGCAATAAGGCAAATCTCAATTTCCATTAAAAAGATGATAATTAGCATAATGTGAATGATTCAACTAATTCTGGTAAAAAAAAAAAAAAAAAAGAATTCCTCCCACCAATTTCATATGTATATTGCGATGCCGAATGAATTTTTTGGAATATTCTCTTTTTGAACCCTTTGTTTTCCATATTCCAAAGGCATTACTTATCATGAGGTAATAGTCATCATGAGCTGATGGTGCTTGGAAGACTTCCAGAATATGCTCCTTTCCTAGATGACTACTAATTTCCAAGATAACTTTTGAGTTATTCTCAAAATTAGGATAGACTAAATTCATGTATGCGAAACTTTTGGGTAGTCAGATGAAGAAATCAAACTTGTTCGTTCAGTTAAAGACATTGAGCTTTTCTTCATAAGTTTTCCCAAACTTCTCTACGTGCTGGTTAAAAATGTCTTTCCAATACCTTTGGTCTTCTAGGGCAAGGATTGTCTCGAACCAAAGTCTTTTATCTTTATTTTGTTCGGAGTTGAATAGATCTCTTATCCTTGTCACTAGGTGTGAATCGTCCTAGTCTTCTAATACCAAGATGTCGCTATGGGCTACACATCCCATATTCGATAGAGTAGGCAACTCAAGTCTTACCAACGGAGTAAAAGTTTGTACTCTGTAGCGGGGTTGATATCAATACCCTTCTCTTCAAAGAATTTCTAGATGCTTTGGAATCGAGGTAGTGGAGTGCCTGGCCCTTAAAAGATATTCCTTCCCACAGAAAAACTAATCTCTACACTGTCATTCACTCTTTCTCTAATTTGAGATAAATTTCTCGGTGGAGCATTCAGCTCTGGAATTGCATTCTCTGAGACCATTTCTTAAGGAATCAACCCTTTCCATTTTCTAATATTAGGGATAACAACATTGTCCTTCTTAGGATTTGTAATGAATAAGGTAGTCTCCCCTGGTTTTATGCTTTGAGGGAGAGGCTGCCTTTCTAGAATGAGACTGCTCATCATCTTATAACAAATTATAGATGAGACAAATATGGTCTGACATTGATTCCATTTCAAACCTAGACATATGTAGATTCAGGATGAGTGTCTTCATTATGTTGATGTCTATTAGAGATAGACAGAAATCTGAGTAGCACTCGAAGTACAGTGGACCCTTTCAGGGATGATTCCACTATTCCCAGCAAAGAGTGATGATACCGCTTATGCCTCTTATCTCTTAAGGCAATAAGGGTGTAGATCTCTAGGCCAAGCCTAGTCATGGGTCAGATTCCCACTTGTACCATGCCTAGAGGGATGAATTTATATCTAGTTTCCTATGTTGCTTTAACAGATCCTTGGATAACAGTTAGAAAGATTTATGTCTGGTTTTTATTAGGATTGTATCTTCAACCATTTTGATCACAAAACATGATTTTCGTGAAACACCTCCAAACTTATATATTTTGGCCTCCAAAATATCGGGTATATACTAGTTGGTTAAACCCATTTCCCTTTCCTTAACCCACTTGGATTCTCTTGATATTATCTCAGTATTTTTATTTACTGAGTCAGATTATGCAGTATGAGCTGGAACTCCCTTTGTAATTGGAGTTATGTATGACAAAGAAGATGAAGAGGCAGAAGATGATGAAGATCATCTGGAAAAGAGCTTCCTCAGAAAACTAGCCACGGTTAAGATCATTTTCTGTATATGAATATTGTCAACGGTTTACAGAACATTTATGCGACATAGGGATTCGAAGAACCTTCTTGTACTCACTCTGTATCACTTAACAATCGATGATTCTAAAAACCTTCCTCCCACGACTACTTTTCACGAGTTGGCTCTAATACTAGGATACTCACAAAGAAGCTAAGAAGCGAAAGAGAGAGAATAATGGTGTGCGGAAGATTTAGAAAACAAGAGATAAGAAGAAAAGAGATTAACACAGTAGGTTGAATGAGCATACTACTAGCAAAAGGATTGATGGATTAGGAGAGATAATGAACAGTAAGTTTATTTAGTGAAAGATTACAATTACAAGGATGTTCTATGAAGAAAATATCAAACTAAAATTTGATGTTGTTATAGGAGCTTGCAAGCTTCATTCGGACGATTTAGACAATAAGAGATAGGAAGAAGAAAGGAGATTAAAACAGTAGGTCGAATGAGTATATTACTGGCACAAGGATTGATGGATCTGAGAGATAATGAACAATAAGTTTATTTAGAGAAATATTACAATTACAAGGATGTTTTGGGAAGAAAAGATCAAACTAAATTTCAATGTTGTTACCAGGAGTTCCCAGGATTCCTTTATACAAGTAAAATACCGCGTGAAAAGATAAGATTCTCTTTCACTAAAGTCGTAAAGCTAAAAGAAAAAGTTAAAGCTAACTTTACTTTATAAAGCTATCATATATAATTTCTGAATAAGCTAAAAAATATTATGAAATTCAAAATAATTTTTGAAAAGAAGATGCTTGTTGTTGGGTATGCGTGTCCTGAATTTTGTAGAGTCAAAGTCCCGCAGTAGCTAAGACAAATGAGGATTAGAGGATCATTTTACCTTTACCTTTATTCTGTCTTTTTGATAGAGTATTCTTTTAAAAAAGTATAATAATATAATTATTATTATATTATTATATTATTAATCAGGATGTTTGGTTCAATAATGCTTCCTAATATTTATCAACGACATTGGAGAATCATGAGCTTGTTACTAGAGACCAGGGACATTCATGATTCAACTGATGATGTAGTGTGTAGTATGTAGCTTGCCCTATGTCTATTCTCTTTTGTTCTTTCCTTTTTTTTTTTTTTGAAAGGTCTCTTTTGTTCTTTCTCTTTAACTCTTTACACACGTTTTGTAATAAGTTGGATAAAAGTCCAGACTAATGAATTCATAATCTTAACATACACTTCTGCCTAGTTTGTCTAAAACAAAAAGGATCTGGATTCGGTCGTAGACCGTACAAGGGTTCGGACCGATTCAAGTGTACAGTTGGGATTGATCACAATCGTATGGTGTATATCTCCAACAGTAAATTAAAATTTCTGTATTTGAATATAGTAAATCAATTCCTAGTGTAGAACTCTTTCCAAACATGGTAATTTGCTCGTTTGAGAAAACTTCCCAACCTTGAAATTTGATTTAAATTATTCTCAATTATCTATCATTTGAGGTTTTAAAACAAGTTATACTTTCTTCTAATGCCAGATCACTACTAAGAGCCTCCAGCTTTGAAACTTTGAAAATTCTTCCATATGTTCTCTCCATTAAACTGACTACAAAGTTGGCCACCCACAAAAACCGACCCATCAAATAAGAAAAAGAAAATTCCCAAACAAAAAGGCTAATTAACCACCAAACAAGCGAATCTCTACTGGTTTGAATACCTCAAAAATCGAAAAAACATCCCTTAAGAAGAAGCCACTGACAAAGTAGACAAAGTTTGTTCACCTACATTATCCATCTTTCATTTTGTCTCTTTCCCCCTCTTGCTCCCTACAAAAACCCACATACCTCTCAATACAAATCATCAAACATTCAAAACTCTTCTACCTTTTTCATCAAACCAAAAATTCTCAGATCATTTGCAGTAATGGCACCAAGAATGATGAAGATGGCCACTTTTGGGCTGGTCTTAGCAACCGTGCTTTGGGCCGGCGTTTCAGCCCAGTCCGATTGTACGAATATTATAGTCAGCATGTCACCATGCCTCAACTACATTACAGGCAATTCCTCAACCCCGTCTTCAAACTGTTGCTCACAGCTGGCTAGCGTTGTCCGGTCAAGCCCTCAATGCCTCTGTCAGGTTCTAAATGGAGGAAGCTCTTCGCTCGGAATAAATATTAATCAAACTCAGGCACTTAACTTGCCCGGTGCTTGCAAAGTTCAGACTCCACCTCTTAGCAGCTGCAATGGTAAGAATGACTTTACCTAAATATGTGGCTCACTGTTTAAAAACTCCACTTAGGGCCAGTTTGCCGAAGCGGTTTTCCAACTAAATTTTTAATATAAGAATAGTATTAAATTAATGTGACATTACTTAAAAGTTTGGAAATTTTATTAAATTGAATTCAAACAGTATTTTTAAACGCTAGGACGAAATGGGACTTGGGGTCTAAAAAATCCAGTGTGGGTCCGTAAGAACTCCCAGGTTCATCCCATATGTTAATGCAGATGCAAATTGATTTGCCTCGCGGACAAAATATTTAGCTTTTACAAACTCCAGTTTACCTAAACTACAGTTTCATTTGCTGATCAAGTGCACACATTAAGTGATTATGGTGATAACAATAACAATCATAAGTTAAAAGACATAAAAATTACTGCTGGACTGACATTTTTAATATGCAGCTGCTACTCCGGCTGATTCTCCGACAGCAACAACGGCAGATTCTCCAAATTCAGTTCCTTCAGGTATGAACTGAAGAACAAGATGAATATCAATGCAATCTGATTAAGAAAATAGAGGTAATGTTATAAAACTCACATCTTCTGTTTTAATAACTAATGGATTGGCATTTTGGCAGATGGTGGATCCAAAACTGTACCAACAAGTCCAGAGGGTACATCAGAAGGAAACTCCATTCAATTCTCAAGTTCTCTGCTATGCATCCTTCTTCTTGTTGGAACATATGCTTCTGTCTTCACAGCATAGAGATCTTGTCATCTGTTAAGCCTTGTCATTTGCACTCCTGTCTCCTACCATATCCCAGATAGGTCTGTACTGCATTCTTGTTTGTTTCATTGTAATATTATGCTTTTCGATTTGTTGAGTTCCTCCAGGGAGAGAATGGACTCTTTTTTTTTTCTTTCTTTTTTTTTTTTTTTTTTAATTTTCTTGTGTCACCCACTTTATGGGGTAGATTGGTTTTTGGGAATACTTATGGATTTGTATCACTGAAGAGAGTTATTTATTGCTCTCTTCCCATATGCAATAAAAGTAATTATTTTTTAGCAACTGTTTTCTAAGCACTTCATAATATTAACGCCTGTAGTTATGACAGTTCGAGGGTCAAATAAAGAGGTAATTGATGAATAGAACAGAGACATATTTGTGAGACCAGAATAAAAAGAGAGAATAATGCAGAAAATTCAATAGAATTCCAAAGTAATCAAGTGTCAAGCCAATAGCAAAAGAATTGAAACCAACCTTTGCTGCTACGATAAGCATTCTGTTGGCTGACTGAGTATTGTACAAGAAAAGAGGATTAAAAACACACACACAAACTACAAAAGTGGTCTTCATTCAGAGCTAAAACTGCTTGAATAGCTGAATAATTCATTCCAAAGTGGCTTGTTCTGAATGCTAACCATGTTTATGAATAACGAAATCTGGGTATATGGGAAATTTTGCACATCTATTTCATACTATGAAGGGGACATGGAGAAACGCTTGAAGAACACCGTTGATGATCTAATATTGAAGGAAAGAATGAAGATTTGTTCATCAAGACATAAACTAATAGCTAATGTTCTGGTTGATACAATAATCAAAATTTTGGCATTCAGACAAGATGAAATACATCAGATAATTAGAAATACATCAGATAATTAGAAATACATTCAGCTTACACATCAAGAGTAGGACCTTGACCTAACAAATTCTTCTAGTCTGTCCCACACTTCCAAAGCTGCAGCTCTGTCTTGATGTCGCTTGTTCTTGCTAATCTGAAAAATCAAAATGCTATACGATTAGACCTGAGCAGCATACAGAAGATACAGAAAAGCAAAAGAAACCAGATTAAACTGCATTCAAGAGGGAAGAAAATCTAAAACAGATAAGCATATAAGAACACAGACCGATATGATCTTTACATTCCATTGCTTCACAATCTTGGCCGACTCCACACTGTCATCTTCAAAACGCATGAAAAATCCAATGACTGCAAAATTTCAGACTGATTATAAACCCCATTTCGATATCAACAGAACGAAATCACATAAATTGTCAAGAATTGGAGTAACACCCACTAAACCCCATAAAAAATAACCAATACCAATGATTCACTAATTGCTCAACCCATTAAACTGAAAATAGAAATTTCCAAAAATAAAAATGTAAAAAAACAATCCCATTAAACTCTAAAATTGAAACCTACTTTTGTTAAAAATTTCAACATGGTCTTTATAAGGCCAATCCTTGAACTGCCACTCCTTCCCCAACACAAAAACCGCCACAACTCTGTCCCAATCCTCGGCTTTCAATGCAGACGGCTTATCCCTAACTTCATAAGCTGTCACTACTCTATCCCTATCCCTACTGAACTTCTTCTGAACAGTCACACAGTCCGGCTTCGCTCCCTTCATCTGCTTCACCTTCACATCAGTAGGTATATAAACCCCATCTTCCAAAAACTCCTTCACATTATAAATCGTAATCAATGTCTGAAAAGCACTAGGCACTAAAATTATGGGCACCCCCTCCCCAATCTTCCCCCCTTTGAGGTGCATTTTAGGCTTGGGAGTAGAATCGAACCCTAAATCGTCTCCATACCCACCTAAACCCCTATCGTCTGATCCCATCAACCTACTCTTCGCTACTAAACCATCTTTCCTCTGCTGAGACTCAATACGCTGTCGTTCTTCCTCCCGTTTCGTTGAGGCCACGAGGACGTTATAGAAATTTCTGTGCTTGCACTCTAACAACGATTCTCGATCCTTTAACGGCCTCTCAATCGATCGAATCAGAGACATATAGTCGAGGTTTGCGGATTCCTTGTATCCATGGTCTTCGTTCACGCCGCCGGCGGTTACTCCGGCGATCGTCGGATTTTCAGGCCGGTACTCATCAACGGAGGGGAGATCAGGAAATTTAGGGTTTTGAGGGGCGAGAAATTCAATTGCATCTGAGGAAGATACCTTGCCGGATAGGTAGTCAAACAGGGGTTTCCGATCGGGGAAGGTGACGGAAGGGATTCCCTGCGTGCGGGCGTTCTGAATGTACTCGGTGTGCTTGATGTGGTGGTTTTTGACGTAGTAAACGAGGGTCTCAAGGGTGTATAGATTGCCTTGCTTGGAGCGGTAGGCAGTTTCGGCGGAGCATGGGAAGGAGTAGTCGGAGCCGAATCGGAAGTCGTCGTTGAGTCGAACGATTTTGTCCAGCTCGCCTCTAATGGTGAAGTCTCGAAGAGCAGAGAGAGGATCCATGAGGAGAGGAAGACGAGTGCTGTGGGGAAAGAGACTGTTATTTCGTCTTTTAAGATTTCAGGTCGAGCAGAATTGTCCCTATTCACTACTATCGAATAACGTTGACAGAATTGGGGGTTTGACACGAAAATGTGAAAACATATAGGCTATGTTACTGCAATAAATTTCATTTTTCTTTTTTAAAAAAATAAGTGTATAAAATTGTGGTAAAATGGTAAATTAATGATAAAAGTATTAAAAAAAAAAATATTTTTAATATAGGAAATCATAAACTGTGATTTTTTTTTCTTTTTTAATTTGAATTTTCCAACTCCTCCGATACCAAAAAATATTTTTCGCATATGAAAAGCCTATCAAGTAGAGTCATAGGCTTTGTTTGGCAATGATTTTTGCCTTTTGTATTCGAAAGCTATGATGATAAAAAATCAATATTAAAGGATAAGAAATGGATTTCGAAACATTAGTCACGTTTGGTTCAAACATGATAGAACCAGTGTTTCAGTATCAAATTTGTTCTGAACCCTGGCACTAAGTTTCAATCCTCTCCGATTTCTTGTACCTGAGACATCTTCTTCATTCTATTCCTCTCCAGATTTCTTCAATCGGAAAACATTCTTCCAAAATTTATGTGTTTCTTCAATCCGAAATCTCTTGAACCCTTCTTCTTTCCGCACGATTTATAACCCTGAAGGAAATTTTCTGTGACGGACTTCAAGATGAGTTGAATGATTGCGACTTCAAGGGTTGAAAGATTCCAAATCTTTGTGACAGATTTCAAGTGCTTGAACTATTGCGATTGGTTTTGACAGACTTCAAGGGCCAGACTTCAAGTGTTTGATACACTTCAAGTGTTATGCTGTTTTAAAGAGCATGAAATTTCTGGAAGTTACAATTCATGTATACTGTTTTAAAATTGAATGTACTAAAATAACTTGTAAAATACCTCAAGCAGTAAGACAATACGCTATATTATCAGATGAATGAAGATAAAGATTACTTTACCAACAAAGAAGATCTTTAAGAAAAATCAGAAAGAGTATTAACATAGGTTTTAAATCTTCAGTTCATTCATAACAAAGACGAGTATCTTGCTCTCATTGAAACGAAAATTACGAAAGTCAGTAGAAAATACATATTGCAATTTTAGTAATAGGAAAGCAATTTTACAGAATGACTACTAAAATATTGCAATTTTAGTTATATCTAAACCATAAACTTACATTGCCAAACAGAGAGTGATTGCATTAGTTCTAAAATATAATATAATGCATCAATTTCCATATAGAATTGGTGTATGCATTAAACAGAATACATAAGATGATGATGCATAGATTTTGCTGTATATAAATGCATGCATCAGTTTTCGGTGCCTATAATTATATGAGTTTGAGAGGGCTCTCTCGCACATGCTAGCCTAACACCATAAGCTAACCTGCGGTGTAAGTGAACTGGGCCGATATCTTGTGGCTAGCTTATGATGTAGGTGGATTGGGCCAGGCCCACGAGACCCAGGCCCAATTGATCTAGCAGGCTTGAAAACATACTCAAGCTCGGTATGTATATATAGGTTGGGCCGGATTTCGGGACAAAATTTTTATTGAGTTATAAGTTGGATAGAAAAGTTCGACTTATTTTAATAGGTCTGTCTGATTATAGAAGTAGTAATGGAATTGTTATTCCGATTTTGATCATTCCAGTTTTTATTAGAAAAAATATATTTTATGGAACATTATTTTACCCGTAAAATATGGTTACAATTTACTAGTTTACCCTTAATAAAATTCCGATCTTGGACTGATTGCGCGATGAGCTCGATTTCTTCTTCTCCTCTGTCTGATTCACCTTTCTCTCTCCCCGACCATTTCGTTTTTCTCTCGCTGTTCTCTAGACCGGCGTCCTAAGTCTGTCTTCCCCTCCGTTCTTCGGCGGCGAATCTCCTCCTCTATCAATCCCTAACGCTCTGCAACGTAAATCACTCAGAACTCGCCATTGTCGATGCATTGAGGTAAGATAAATAATCTCAGCAGAAATTGACCGACCCATGATTAGTTTTATTTGTTAGTTTCTGATCGTAAGGAGGTCGTTAGGGTTGAGATCTGAGATTCCACGAAAGGAAGGGGATTTTGATGCATGATTTACAGCATTTGTGAGCCGGTCGTCACAGCATTTAAAAAGCGAGTAAAATTTCAGAACTAGATTTTTCACCTAACGAGCTCCTTTACTTCTGCTCGCAAGATCAGTCTTCGAGTCAGCGCTGGTTAATTTGGTTCGCCATCCACTGGATCAGAGATGCCGGTGTCTGCTTCCGCCATTTACTTCCTCAATCTTCGAGGCGATGTTCTTATCAATCGTCTCTACCGCGATGATGTCGGGTAATTTCCAATTTCCTCTTCGTTTCTCTCACTACTTTGTAGGTTTTATGTGCATTTTCTGAGCTTGATACAATGGAGTTTAAATACTTTTGGATTATTCTTCTTGTATGAGTGCCTTTGAGCTGGCCGGAAGTCTGTTGCGGAAAAATGGACTAGGTACTTTTGTAGTATTGTACCGGTCAAAGAGGACTCTTTTCCAATTTCTTTGAATGTCATAAGCCATGAACTTAACACAGAATAGAAAACTAGTACGTGCTTGACTTGTGGGGTATTGTATTGGTTGTATTTTTTAGCAGTAGGGACCCAATTGTTTGTATTTTCCTTTAAGTTGTTCTGAGCTGATTGATCTCATCAGGAATTAACAAATCCAGGTTTGGAATTGAGATCACATTTGGAACTGGTATAGTTCTTCTTAGTGCTGTAGAATTAGCTTGATGTTTCTGATCTATCAGCTTATGCAGCTAGCATTTGTAATTTTAGGCGATAGTATATGGGATATTTTTTATCTGTAATTGTGGTTGGAAGTTTGTACTCGTTTTCTTTCAGTGATTCTACCTTCTTTCTTCCCCTTGTGTGTTGTAGCTTTCAGCTCTGTGACATCAATGGCTTAGTTAGCATGTCAGTCGTATGTTCCCCTAATAGACTGTTTTTCTGGTCTTGCTGATAGTATGAACTGTGAATTCACTAGGCTCAGAATTAAAGCTGTTGGTTAGAGTGCTCACTAAATACTCTAATTTTCTGAACTATAAATGTCATGCTATTCTTGGATGAGTGCTGATTGCAAGCAACAGATTTCAAGCAATTTCCACTCTAATTTAATGCAATTTATAAGGATAAATTGATTTTCTTAGTTATCCTGATTTTTATTTATTTTTTCACTGTGAGTTACACTTCTACGTAGTTGCATATATATCCTTGGAAGGTGTAATTATAAGACTACCTGAAAACTCAAAAGGAAAAAAAAAAAAAATTCAGATCAGAGTTTCACAGTCCTCTTGGAAAGGCAAGTGCTGCTTTAGAAGACCAGATGGGCAATTGTCTTCTGTTGGATGCTTAGGCTGTCTCCATGCTGCATAATTTTTATTTTGACTTGTTTTCTCTTACAAATGTCTAAAATGACAGGGGAAATATGGTGGATGCTTTTCGAACTCATATAATGCAAACAAAAGAACTTGGTACTTGTCCTGTGCGGCAGATTGGTGGCTGCTCTTTCTTTTACATGAGAATCAGCAATGTGTATATTGTGATTGTTGTCAGCAGCAATGCTAATGTAGCATGTGCATTCAAGTTCGTTGTTGAGGTAGTTAACTCCTTATATAATTTTCTTTATGGCTGTCTTATTGATATGTCTTTTCCTACATGGATTAGTATACAAGGATTACCTTTTAGGGTTATCATGGTTTTTCATGTTGATTGACACATAAATAGAAAAGTTATTTTATTTTTCTGGTAACAGACTGGTGTTTTTGCTTACAGGCGGTTGCACTATTCAAATCATATTTTGGAGGGGCTTTTGATGAAGATGCAATACGAAATAACTTTGTTCTAATTTATGAGTTGTTGGATGGTATATAGTTCTATCCATTACTTAGATTACCTGTTGCATTTGATGTTTTATTCCTAATTTCTGTGCCTAATTAATTGAATACTTCTATTTTCTCATTTGAAACTGGCTTACATATGCATAGCTATGCAACTAGGTCTATTTGAAAAAGGAAAGGTATCGAGACTACAAGTTAGTAAGGTCTTATCTTTTAGGAAGTCTTTCCATAGGTTGTCTCCAATAAAATGTTTCTCCTGATACCTCACCAAAAATTTTTAGTTGCATAAGTCATTGGTAGATCTAGTGGCCGATGTGCATGCAGCCTTGTTCACATGTTTGTGTGTATTACTTGGTGGTTATTTGGTATTGTAAATGTGTGAATGACTGATCATTAAAATTGCAGAAATTATGGATTTTGGTTACCCTCAGAATCTTTCTCCAGAAATTCTGAAGCTTTACATCACTCAGGAAGGTGTTCGCTCACCATTCTCTTCCAAGGTTAGATACATATTTTTGATTTATTAATTTACAATGTGTTATTTATGTAAATAAGTGTCTTGGTACAGTGTTTGTTTGTGTTGTAATACATGTGTATAATATTTGTTTTTCCGACTGTTTTCCCCCAAAAAAGCCTACAGATAGATCGATACCAAATGCAACTTTACAAGTTACAGGGGCTGTTGGTTGGCGGAGAGAAGGCCTTATGTATAAAAAGAATGAGGTAATAATGACATTTCCTACCGCTCTCAATAAATCTATCCATACACTGGATTGACATTTTCTTTTCATGTGCAGGTCTTTTTGGATATTGTGGAAAGTGTGAATCTTCTTATGTCTTCAAAAGGTAGGTGGCAATCATTTCAAGTGCTTTCACATTAAAGCTAGTCTTAGTGCTTACGAACTTTTGTGACGAAGGTGTTGTTCTCCGTTGCGACGTGACGGGAAAAATCCTAATGAAGTGCTTCCTTTCCGGAATGCCTGATTTGAAGTTGGGACTGAATGATAAAATTGGTCTAGAGAAAGAATCACAGATGAAGTCCCGTCCTACTAAAAGGTAGCTTTGAGGGCAGACTTGTCTCATCATCCATAGTTTTGTTTCCAGTTAATTTTTTTCTCTTTATATATTGTTCTCTGGATAATATTTTTTTCTTCAGTCTCTTGCAACTTTGTAAGCGACACTTCTCTTTAAAATCTGCGAACAGTAAAATGAACGTGCCAGTAGAAGACTTAATTTACTACTGGTCATTTCTTTATTCGTTTCTGGGATCCAATCAGTAATATCTGAGATGAAGATCACTCAAATATATTAGAAGATCAGTCTTCTACTAAAATCCTTATGCAATTAGAACATCTCTTTTCTATTTACCCTTATGGGCCTCCTTGATATATTGAATTTTTAAAAAAGTTAAAGTGATGTAGATTTTTCACATCATCTAAGAGGACATTGGTTCTGCTCTTTTCAGTGGTAAAACTATTGAGCTCGATGACGTGACTTTCCATCAGTGTGTCAATTTGACAAGGTTTAACTCAGAGAAGACTGTCAGTTTTGTTCCCCCAGATGGTGAATTTGAATTGATGAAGTAAGCTCAAATTCAACATATGATTTCCCCAATTTGCAAAATATGATTTTCTGAAAAATCTGCTACATTATATTTGTCACAGGTATCGTATCACAGAGGGTGTGAATCTTCCTTTCCGAGTATTGCCAACAATTAAGGAGCTTGGTAGAACACGGATGGAAGTAAATGTTAAGGTTTGCATTCCTCTAAACATATATATTTTTAACATTTTGGATCTACACAATTCTCTTGTCAGCTTGTTTCTACCTGTGTTTAGGTGAAGGGTGTTTTTGGCGCAAAAATGTTTGCTCTCGGTGTTGTCATCAAAGTTCCTGTTCCGAAACAGACAGCAAAGACAAGTTTCCAAGTTACGTCTGGTCGAGCAAAGTACAATGCTGCTATTGATTGCCTGGTTTGGAAGTGAGTATTTTAGTTTATTGATTTGTGATTTCCTGGAACTTCATCCAATCTATTTCAGTATTGTGTAATGCTCTCTGATTTTGTATATACTATTATGAGCAGAAATAGGCGCATGCCTTTTCTTCACGATGAGACATGTTAATAACGTGCATGTAAAGGATAGATTCAGATTATGTTTAATTGTGGATTGGCAAAAACTAATTTGTTCTAAACTGCACCCACAGCTTATAGTCAGATCTTTTCGGTTTTAATATGTTTGTTCTTTTTGTGATTATTTACTGTTATAATTTTTATTATTATTACTATTATTATTATTATTATTATTATTATTATTTTATTTTATTTTTCTTTTTTTATATACTACATTCGATGAGATTTTTCATCTCTTGTGGCTGTCGTTGTCTTCGATTACATGAGGGGGTCAATTATTTCAGTGGCATCCTTACCTTTTTTTGAATGGTTGCTTAATGATAATTCTAGGATTAGAAAGTTTCCTGGTCAGACTGAGCCAACAATGAGCGCAGAAGTTGAGCTGATTTCCACGATGACTGAAAAGAAGTCTTGGACAAGGCCACCAATCCAAATGGAATTTCAGGTACCTTAGCATTTACATAATTATTTCTACCTTTTTTATTTTTTTATTTTTTGGGGGAAAATACATTATTCTGCTGTTTAGGGTTTATTATCAACTAAAAGATGAGGTTATTTTGAGGATTTTATGCACTGGGCTTCCGGATAACAATGCATATATCAAATTTCGTTATAAGTTAAAACTGGTACAGTATCACAGTTATGTTTCATTGAGCTAAATGCGAAAAGAAAATAACAAAACAGAAGGCAAGAATGAATTGTTGCTAAAGGTCAATATATGAGAGTTACAATCACAGTCTGTAATAGCTACCCTTCTATCTGAATGTTTGTGGGACTCCATGATTTGTCTTCCACATCCCACTTCATGCGGTGTGGCTACTTGAGCCTGCTAACATTTATGACATCCCAGTCTCCCTCCACACCATCGATTTCTTGGATTTTGATGATTGTTTCCATACAATATATCATGGAAAGAGAATATTCATTCTTTTCTTGGCGGGACTGGCTGGCTATGTTTAAATTGACAATGTTCTCCTTTATAGAAATTTGGGGCTCCATCTTAAACCAATGGGCAACAAGTGGAGAGGCCCAATATCTTAACAGAGGATCTATTTCTACTTAATTTCCTCCTTTTACAGAGGATCTATGATTGTCACAGCCATGGATGGAGCCACATCAGTCCTTTCCTGAGAAACATCTGAGCCTCACTCTTTGCCATTACCCAAAATTCATACTCTTTCTTTCTTTTTCTAGCTTCATTATCTCTTATTCATTCATATGTAGTTATGATTTTCAACAGTCATAATATGCATGTACCTGGTCTCTTTTAAATTCCTATAGATCGGCCATAAAGAAGATTCTCAGATACCTTACCATCGGTTATTCCCTTCAGATGATTTCAGGAGTATTCACTAAACCTGTTCGCTTAATGTATTATCTGGTTGTTTATGTACCTAAACACTCCCTCGTGTGTGATACAATAGCTGATAGTTCTTCACTGGTAGTTTTATCATCAGAAAATAATTAACACATCGAATCTTTATCTGTACAGGTTCCCATGTTCACTGCATCTGGTTTACGTGTCCGTTTCCTCAAGGTATCTACTCCAACTTTCTCATACCACCAAGGCATTTTGATAGATGAACGTTCGTGTGTGCAATAAATAAACATTACTGAGATTGATATTAAACTGCATTACTTTTTATCTGTCTTTGTATCTATAAACATGTCAATAATCATCATATACACATGCGTTCGTGTTTTCATTCATGCTTACATATTGAGTGTATGTAGAATCGGGCATACTTCAGCAATAAAAGTCTCATATTTGGAAACATCGAAATTATATAAATTGTGCATTTACTGCATTGAAATGGCAAAGACTACAAGTATTCCAGTTAATTAATAATCTAGGGATTGTTCAAGTAACCATATTTAATATTTCTTTAATATTTAGTACTTGTTAGTATGCTAACTGCGTTACTTTTGTGTTTTAAAATTGCGTTCGTTTCCCTGCAGGTATGGGAGAAGAGCGGTTACAGCACGGTCGAGTGGGTTCGTTATATTACGAAAGCCGGATCATACGAAATCAGGTGCTAGATATATGTGAAAATGATTACTTTGAGACGATAGAGAAAAAGATGAGAAAGATCATGAGCTTTTTTTTTTTTGTTTTTTGTTTTTTTTTGGAAATTCGAAGATTCATTCAAAACATTTTATTTGTTTGAGCAGTAGGATTAGTAGTGTTTTGTGTGAATAATGTTTGGGTTTGAAGTATTTTGTTGTTGAACTATATTCCATCTTCCTTATAAATACTGTTGTAATGACTTTGTACACTAAAATCAGTTAGCTTACACTAAGAGTGAACAATCCTTCTCTGATGAATTACTACTTGATTTCATACAATAAGAAAAATTAAAATTCTAAAATTTATCTAAAATTCAGTAATTCATTTTATTTTTGTATTTTTAAATTTATTTTTTAACTTTTCAACACCATCTTTATCAGCCATTTCACCATCAGTGCGATATATTTTTAAATCTTGAATTTGATAAATTAAAAAATTAAAAATTCATTTTAAATTTAATCTTGGAATGGTACGATATCACCTGCATAAAATTTTAAAATATAGTATTTTTTATGGTCATAAAAATCTATTTAAATTATTTATTATAATTAAATGAAATTATTTGATTGGTTCTTAAAAAAATCATTTTAATAATAATAATATTATTATTATTATATTGTTATTATTATTGTTATTGTTATCATTTGTTATAATTGTTATTATTATTTTTCTTATTTGGATAGAGTTTGTTTTAGTTGAATAATATAATATAGGACGTGACTCTGGTAATTTTTTTAAAAAAAATACTATTAATTATATAATAAAATCACCAAAACAAAAAAATTGTTAGTTCTTTTATGAACTCAATTATTTCAACCTCACATACTTTCTATCAGAATTTGGAGACTAGGGTGGCTCACGTGAAAGGTACGTGGTGCAAAAATATATGCTAAGTATATAACCCACCATTTATTTTATATCGATGATGATTGAGAATGAAAAGAATAAAATTTATATATTTTCAATAATTTTTTAAGACAAATTTGCCCTCCAATTTTTCACCCTTTTCTTTTCTTCTCCCACTAACATTTACCCAGAAGTTACTATTATATTAATTTAGAAGAAACTCCACTGGATGGTATAGAGAAGAGTGAGTAGCTATCTACACTTTTTATCTTCATTCTCTTTTTGTTTTTCCCCTCCATTTGTGGAGTAACGCAGAGTACCACTTTTTTTTTCCTTTTTCTTTTTTTTATGGCTTCAATTCTCATAAAAATAACATCACCAATCTGAAACAGTCAAACAAAATTAGCCTAAATCATGCAATTTTGAAAACACGTTCGTCAAAAAAAAAAAAAAAAAAAATATATATATATATATAAGAAAACCTGTTTTTAGTGCATGCTATTTATGGCTTTTATTCTACATACTACTTTTTGAAAGTTGTTTAAAAAATGCTTATGTTATTTCATGACTTTTGCGTTATATACTGATTTATGAAAGTGATTAGATTAAAATGAGAATTTCACTAATACATGTTTTATTTATTGCTTTATGAAAGTGCCTGGATTGGTAAAAAGATTTCATGAATGTATGCCTTATATTTGGTACGCTATGTATTATATGAATTTGAAATGCATGAAGTTTATAATGGGACCCCATTTCTACATTAGGTTTACTGGACCATGTGCACATAGTATGTTATGTTATTGGATTGTGAATATTTGCAAGACAGGGTATGGTAAAAAGAGAATTACTCCTGTAGGTATAGTCCCGTGGGTGGAGGAAAAAGTGGTGAGACATTACCATCCTGATCCCTCATATTAAACTTCTTGTGAAATTGTTAATGGAAGAAAATTGCCATGGGGGCCAATTTTTGAATCCCAAGTGGGAGCAAAGTGCTACGGGGCCCACCTCTTGAATCCTATACTTACTAATTTTATGATCTATATAGATTCATTAAATGTTTGATGTTTTCAATTATGAGAATAAGTATAAGCATTGTAAGGTATATACTTTCAAATTGATATTGCAAAGGATTTTATTCAAGAATAAAGAATTGATGCAAATCCGTATTACTTTATGAAAGTATAGTTTTTGAGACAGTTTCGATGAAATTGTATCTTTATATAGTTTTAACTCTAGTTTAATGATTTTTTTGGTTATGAGAATAAGTAGGAGTGTTTTCAAGGTATATGCTTAAGATTTAAATTACGAATAATCTAGTTTAGTGATTTCACATAAAGTATGTGAATCTATACTATTTTACGAAAGTGCATGATTTGGGATAGATTTGATGAGTTACATCTTTACCGGTTTCAAACTCATAACATGTTGTGGTTATCTCTCACTAAGTTTTATACTCATTCCTCGTTATTGTAAACATTTTTAGATTAGAAAGGATAGAGTCTTTCAGGGATTGCATGCTCATTGCCCAGTCGAACCTTGGTAACATCCTGTCTAGTGTGTTATTATTTTAAGGGTGAACATAGACGATCCACTATATATTTGAATAAATGATGTAAAA
This sequence comes from Coriaria nepalensis, assembly GCA_027186245.1. NCBI lineage: Eukaryota > Viridiplantae > Streptophyta > Magnoliopsida > Cucurbitales > Coriariaceae > Coriaria > Coriaria nepalensis. The sequence goes on along the minus strand of CP114495.1, from coordinate 6,476,170 downwards.
TACAATAGATGTAGAGTATTGTATATAGAAGTCTTACTTTCGCTAATGTCTTTAGTATTGATTCCGTACATCGTGGCTCACCAATATATGTGGAATATATGTATTGTAAATCCTAGCTTTTTGAAGAATGGAAAAACCTTGAGTTTAGATATATTCCACAAGTTCTAACATTTGAAAGTAAGTAAGAGAGAGGCTGGTGAGGATTATGTAACTACAGTTTCCTCATATCTGGTTTCTTAATATCTTTGGTTACGTAGTTCTCATACTGGTCATGGTATCAGAGCAGACGTGGTATCAACACAAATTTAGTATCAGAACATACTTAGTGTCAGAGTCTTAGGTTTCATTAGGCTATACAGTGAAGCATAGGAATCTGGTGGTAGGATTCTGTAGTGTCAACTATTTTCTCTTTAGTTTTGTGTTTTGCATTTGTTTATGAGCAGCCATAAGAGAGGCTAGTTATTTGATACACCATGCATATTGATTGCTTTATAGTGCATAGACATCATGCCACCGAGAAAGCAACTTACAATGTCTATAACACCTGAACATAGGAATGATGAGAGATCTTCCTCACCACACCGTGCAACTACACGTGGAAGGTCCATAGTAAGAAATCCTGATGAGCCTAATGTGGGTGATAGACCTCACGAGGGAGCTTCTACAACACTCATATTGATATGGCTAAGGTTTTATCTACTTTCGATGGGATAAATAAAACAACGATGGATTTAGCCCAATGGGTGTTAATAGGGTAAAGGATATAAGGTTTGGAGCAATGGCAGCTCGATAATTCTCAACTCCAGGCCTCGGTGAACCATTTTTAGCTGTTGTGAGTTCAAGCCCTCAGCTCCCCAAATTTGTAAAGTTGAAGCCTCATACTTTCTCAGACTCTGAAGGCATTGATGATCCATAAGTATTTTTAGAAGAAATAGAAAGAAGGTGTCAACTATGGGTTGTTCTAATCGTAAGATGGTTGAGTTAGCAGCATATCAACTCATAGGACCTGCCTGTCACTAGTTTTGAATTTAGGATTCTAATACATGGGTTTGGACACAGTTTGTGATAGTATTTCTTGATCATTTTCTTCGTGAGAGTCTCCAAGAAGATGAAGCTTATGAGTTTGAAAGGTTAAAACAAACTAATAGCATGAGAGTGTTAGAGTATGCTAAGAGGTTTATTGAGCTTAGTTACTTTGCACCACACTTGGTTCCCAATGAGGCAATAGGGGTGAAAATATTTGTTAGAGGGTTGGTTTGTTAGAGGCTGGATATTATAGACATTTTATCGAAAAGTTTCTTGTATAGAAACACCTTGGACTTATCTCACACAGAAGAATGTTAAGTTCAATGAACAAGCACATGTGATAAAGTTTTCAGAAGTTGAAAGATGGTCTTACCTCCGCACCAGTTCTTGTTTTACCAACTGGAATTGGTGGTTTTTACAATTTATTGTGACGTTTCTCGGATCAAACTAAGTTGGGTGTTACTACAAATGGTAAAGTTATTTCCTATGCCGAGATGGAGTTGTTATTTACCATTGGTGGAGTTCGCATATAACAATAGTTATCAGGCTAGCATTGAAATGACTTCTTTTGAGGCTTTATATGAACGTAGGTGTAGGTCTCTTATTTGTTTATTTAAAAGTAGGTAAAAGAAAGCTTTTAGGACAAGAATTAGTTGAAGATGCATATGAAAAAGCTTAGTTGATTTGAGAAAGGTTATATGTTGCACAAAGTTGACAAAAGTCATATGCAGATGATAGATGGTGAGACCTACAATTCGAGGTGAATGATTATGTATTTCTTCGAGTTTCTCCAACAAAGGGATTTATGAGATTTGGAAATAAAGGAAAATTAAGTATAAGGTATATAGGACCCTTTGAAATATTAGAAAATATTGGGGTAGTGGCTTATCGATTAGCCTTGCCACCAACCTTTGCAAATGTAGACCCAATTTTTCATGTTTCAATACTTCAGAAATACCTACCGAACCCATCCCATGTGTTGCAACCTGATTTAGTTCAACTTAAGGAAGATATGAGGAACAACCAATTAAGATCATTGATTGCCAAGTAAAGCACCTTCGAAATAAGGATGTAGGTTCAGTGAAGGTGTTATGGTGTAATCAACAGATTAGAAACAACTGACAGCTTACTATGTTTAATTTATCTATTATATGTTATTTTGTAGCGGAAGCTAATGTGCCGCAACTTTCCGTATTTGAGAGGAGGCCATAAACAATTGAAAAAAAGGCAAAAAAAGCGGAGTAAACATGTTCGGTCTCTGTTTGTGGTTGAAATAAATAAAAGATCGGCCATAAAAGTTAGAAATATTTTGCATACTCTCGCTTGGAAATATTATGCAAGATAATAAAGTGGTCGGATCACAAATATCTTAATAAAGATAAAGAGTAAGTACCCTTACTATGTTTAATTTATGTTTTTTCACATCTTTTCTTGTATGATATTTTGTTCTATATTATAATTTTTCTCTTATATCTATCTTTCTTTTCTAATCATAAAGGAAAATATGTCGTGTACTTTGTAGCAAAGTGGGTATCCTGCCGATCAAAAATTTTAGTTCAAGTGCTATCTTTGTATTATGTTATTATGCTATTAAGTTTGTTGATATAACTTAATTGATTTTAGTAGCTTATAAACGAAGCATTGTACCTTATATAGGGCTTATTATAAAAAAACGTTTATCTTGCGAACAAACGGGTGGCACTCCTAGATGACCAGTTAGTCAGTGGCTGACTTTTTTATATAGGAAAGTTATTAAGTTGGAGGATCCACTCTTCAAAGAGTAATTTTATAGTTTATGACTTTATATTCTTATAATTTATCTAATTTTTACATTTGAAACCAATCTAAAACATACTACACTACTATCTTTTATCCCAGTTACATGTCTAGAAAGTTCTCAAAATTGTATGGTGTCTCTTGGGAGGATGCTAAGACCATATATTTCCCATTAAATATTTGGGGTGTGCATTGGTTAGCACTTGCCTTAGACCTCGAGGAATGGAAGCTATACATCACAGATTCAAATGTAAATTTGGGGGAGGACCTGGCGCTAGAGAGAGGGATGTACCGCCAATTTAATATGTGGGTTTATAGTCAGGACACTACCAGATATCATAAAGCAAAGACCCAATTTGAAAAATAAATACAACAACTTATCGATACATTCAAGCTTATATCCCTTATTGTCCCTCAAAATAAGGCAGGATGGGGTGGGGGGGGGGGAGGGGGAGGGATTGTGGGTTGTGGGTTATGAAATGCATAGAGTTTCACATAATGGGTATTGACTTGAAACAAGTGAATGATAATAATTGTAAACTTTTTCGGGAACAAATTTGTTTGATATTTATAAGGGTGAATGGGCCCAATAGTTAAATGTATTATCTATACACTTTATTTTAAGTTTAATTTAATAATTATTATACCTTTTGATTTTCTTCCGATTTAATAGTTGAGTTTGTTGAGATAAACGGGTTAGTTCATAAAATCAAAAGGGTAAGAAAAAACTACCAATTCAAATCAAGGGTCATAAAAAAATGACACGTTAATATAAACGTTTTAGTTATTTTTGATCCGTTGATCTCAACAAGCTAGATAAAATACACCTGTTGATCTCAACGGGTAGTCAAATCTCTTATCGAGCTATCGATTTTGGAGGTCAATGATTAAGATTATGACCTCGAAAACCGATGGTTGGATAAGTAGTCAGATCGCCCATCGAGCCGTTGGCTTAAGTTTCTAACTTCCAAAATCGATGGCTCGAAGGGAGATCCGACTACCCATCGACCCATTACTTTCGGAGGTCAGAGACTAATTTAGGTTTTGGAGATCGATGCCGTAGTTAAAATTTCTTAATATAATGGCCTTACATCTAAAAAAAAATATAAAAACTGAAAAGTGTTTTGTAACTCATCGAAGAACAATGGTTAGTACTCGAGAAAATCTAAAGAAAAATATCAATAAAAGGTTGACGATGGATATTCCAATCGAATCGCTTAAGAAGGAAGACGAGATAATGATAATGGCACCAAAATCAATGGTGAAAATCAACCAGCGTGGAATTCATCAGGTATGTCACTTAAAATTAGTTTTTTTTTGTGTGTTTTTCCTTGAAATCAATTGGGATATCGTTGTAAATGTTATGAAAATTTTGAGTGATTATATGCATTTTGAATTGAAAATTTGGAGGATTTACAGTCCTTGGAACCATCGTTCAATTTATATGAACTGCTCGATGACTCGATGGGAATATGAATGGACATCGAGCCATCGAATACTACAGTCTATTTTTTTATTTTTTAATTTAGTTTTGCATAGTTTTGTTTAATTATTTGTCATTTTAGGGGCAATAAATTCTAATTTTTCGTGAGCTAGAAGCTATAATTGACCTAGGTCTTTGTTTCAAGATCTACACTACTCTAATAACAAAGTAGGAAGTGGTGGTTGCAAACATAAGGAAGAAGTTGACCGCAATACAATTGGAGTCCTTTAGGCTTACTTACCTAGGTCATTTTTTAGATGTATTTGGCCAACTTAAGAACTCGGGCCAAATTATTAACTTTTTGACTCTCAGATGAGTGGAGTGCAAGAAGAAGCACACGTTGTCAATTACGCACCGCAGGAAGACTATGCGGTTTGGTCTAAGGGAGTTTGCATTGATGACAGGGTAGAAATGTCATGAATATCTTTCAGACTACGTAATTAAGCAGATAGAAAAAGATGATCACCTGTCGAAGAAGTATCTTAGTGGAAAACTTATCAATGTGTCAGAGCTAGTAGAGAAGTTTAGAAGTGATGATAAGCTATGGAGTAACAAGGATGATGAAATTGTGAAGATGACTTATGTCTACTTCATTGAGTTAGTCCTTTGGCACACGAGAGGAGGAATAAGATCCATCCATTAACCTTGTCCATAGCTAATAATTTAGTCCGACTCGAGCAACACCCTTGGGGTAGACTTAGTTATGAGGCTACAATTCAATCTCTTAAGAAGAAGAAAACCATTGCACATAAGGACCAGCCGGAGGGGACAAAACCAAAAAAGGAAACCTATGACATACAAATTTTTGCTTGCTTTATAGGTTAGAGTTTATATTTAACTTTGACCATTTTTTAGTTTATGTTTGCTAATAGTTAATCCATTAACTGTATAGGTATATGGTTTTGAAGCCATTCCTTATATTTGAAGGCGAGCTAGAGTATGGGGTAATGATAATCTCATTCCTCGAATTTTAAATTGGTCATCCGTGGATCCGCCCTTGAGTCATGAAAATGTCGAGCTATGGACTAGGAAAAACAAGTAGGGTTTCATTTCTTTAGTTAAACTATTTTATTTCATCATAGTTATTGACATTAATTTGATTTTGATTTTCATTTAATACAGCTTGTCGTCTGTGGAATCCTAAAGCCAACAAAGGAAGAATTAACTCAGGAGTATTTGACCACTATGTAACCTTTCATGGATGAGGATGATGAAGATGTGGAACATTGGACAAGGGTTATAGAGGAAGAAAAATACATAGTATAAGAAGACAAATTTGAAGAAAAAGTAGAAGGTGAAGAAGAGGAAAAATAAGAAGAAGTAGATGAAGAATAAGAGGAAGAAGTAGGGGGTGATAGAGTTGAGCTGAAAAGGAAAAAAGCATTGAGATTAGAGGATCTTATTACGAGCTTAGAGAAGAAGATTATGGGAGGGATGGAGAAGATGTTTAGTGAATTCAGAGATGATATGAAAAGACAGATGTGAGAGGCGGATAAGATAGCTATAGATATCAGAGATGAGATGGATCCCATGAAATCTCCCTCATTCTCAACACCATCTGTCGCAACCCCGATATTCCATCACTTGTCAACACCTTCTATATTTGCTGCCCTGATTACACTACAACCACTCGTCGAAGAAGATGCAGAGGATTTGGCGGAGACGTATGTGACCTCGCTTATCATTGAGACCAAATGATGTCACAGGATGAAGAAGGATGCTCCAACTCTCATGTTTCTATTTATAAACATCCGGAAGAAGCAAAAATATAAAAAGAAAAAAGGATTATCGGCGACACCACTTCTTACCTCAAATAAGGCTAATGAGAGAGCAATGCAAAAATGGTTAGAGACCGACAGAACGAAGTAAGTATATTTTTTTTTCTTAACTTCATTTCGAAATTATTTTATTTCTTACATTATTTATACTTATGAGATCTTTATTTTCCTCTATCTGGGACCCGATCAAAGAATTTGAAGCCCGTAAGGACAGGAAATACTTTTTTAAGAGGATATTGCATCCATCATCATGGCTAGACAGTTTTGTAAGCATTCAAACCTATTTCTGAAACCTATTTTTGTATACATTAATAAAAATCTGAAAAAGTACTTAAGTTAATTGATTTTCTTGATTGAGTGTTTTTTTGTTTTTTTTTGTTTTATGGTTGTAGCATGTAGATGAGTACATGTTTTTCCTACGGATGAGACAATAGAAGTTTAGTGACTTGCTTGACCAATCCGCCACTTTTCTAGATCAAGTGTTCCCTCACTTCCTAGGTATATATTGGAAGAAGACATTCAAGAACTTGAAGGGGAAAGATCGAGAAAAACATATGTTTCTAGATGGCTCTCTGATGAAGTCGTACGTTGATGGTGAGGTACTCTTCACCTAAATCGCATGGAGGCACGTAGACTAGATTTGCATCCCATACAACATCAATATGAACATTGGGAAGTCTTGGTTGTGGATATTCCTAAACATAATATTAGTGTCATGCACAACTTCTAAAGTAGCAAATACTATACGAAGAAGCTTTTAGAACTACTAATTCCAATTAGCATGATGCTCCCGTACGTGTTAAAGAGCGGTGAGCCTGAGTGCAACCTTGAACCATTCGTGATCATTATGGTCATCAGCTTGCATGAGAACATGTCTTTATTAAAAAGGGATTGTGGTGTGCATATACTGAAATATTTAGAGTATCACCATACATATTTAGATGTAAATCTCATTTGTGATGATCATATGGGTCGTTTCCGCTGTTAGATATCTTGCGACATTTATAATCGATATATAGACATTTGATCTTAAAAGTATATAAGTTAATTTGGCTACAGTTGTAATTTGATATATTGATATATGATATTTTGATTTGTAAGTGATATATATGTTTGATATATATGATAGTTTGATTTATAAAGATCTCTGACTTCCAAAGCTAATGGTTGAATGGGCAGTCAGATCTCCCATTGAGCCATTAGTTTTGAAGGTCAGAGACTTAAACCGATGGCTCGATGAGTAGTTAAATATCCCATCGAGCCATCGGTTCTAAAGGTCAGAGACAAACTAATGGCTCGATGGGTAGTCAGATCTCCAATCCAGCCATCGATTTTGGAGGTCATTGACTTAAGTCTATAATCTCTAAACTGATGGCTTGACGGTCCAGTTTTTTCATCAAGATTAAATTCAGAATAAAAAAAAAATGTCATTATTTAAATAGAAAAATAAGTAATTTATTTATTAATTATGAAAAACCCAGAAATAATTTGTTCATCATGATTACTATGACAAGAGGAAATGTGATTACGCAAAACCCAAATTACACTGGATTTTTGAATGGTGGTAGTGGAATCGGATTTTGACAAGTCAGCCTGTTGTGTCCAAGGCTGCTGCATTCGCCACACTTTTTTCTCCTTTGTGTTTGTTTGCTAGTCGAAGGTATACGTCTATTCCTAGGTCTTCCACCTGGTTGATGCATGTTAGATGGTAGCATAACAATTGATTGGAGCCTCTCATCGCATTCCCACTCACTAGTCGATAGTACAAAATAAATTGATTCCGCATAGGCATTCTTCCAATACTCAGTAAAGTACACTGCCTCACACAATGTGTACACAAAGTCATGACGTTGTACCATAGCTGCAACAACATGAGCACACGATATGTTATCTAAGTCAAACACCCGACATGTTCAACTCCTCCTCCCTAAATTGACCAAAGTAATATCTTTGTTACCTGTCACTTCGTATGTATCATTATTCAGTTTCTCGACCGACATACTAGAGGCTTTATTGTGTCTTTGCCTTAGCACTTCCTTAACCTCAGGAGTACATTGCTTGTTATGCTTATTATATGCTTCTCTTAAGTTGAACCAAGCCATCATCATCTTCCTAATACAATCAAGCAAGGGAAAAATTGGATCTTAATGTCAATCCTTCAATGTGGCATTTTATTACTTGGAAATGTTATTTGTCATGATGCCGAATCTACGACCCTTGAAATGAGATCTTGAACAATTTTCAAAATTGGCCCCCTCTAATAAACTTGTCACACTGGGATGCCGAGTTCTGATCTCGTGGAAGTATTGGTTGAATTCTTCAACCTTATATGTTATGGCTGCACTGTAAAATACTAGGATAAGTCCACCACACTTGATATTTTTTTTTAATATTATTCCCAAAGTGCCACATGCATGCACCTGTTTTGCATGAGTATTAACATTACATACATCATTTTCAATGCTCTATGATTAATATGATACAAACATTAGTTCGGGGGCATTGAGGATTCTTTCCTGTAGCCTAGTCAAGACCAAATCTAGGACGCTACGTTCTCTGAGTCAGCTATACACCATACTATCATATAAAGTTGTTTATTGCCATCCTTTATAGTTGTGGTTAGAAGTGTGCCATTCTATTTAAACTTCAAAAAGGTCCCATAGATATCAATAACATTTCGCATGAACTGAAACCCACTAATGGATGCTTCAAAATCCATGAAAAATATACAAAAACCTATCATCTTCATCCTTCGTCATTTTCGTTACAGTCCCCGGATTAACCACTTTCAGGATGGTTGCCTATCTTAGCAACATTTTATAGGTCTTCATGGTTGTACCCCTAATAAATCACATGCAATAGTCTTTCCTTTCCATACATTCCAAAAAGTAATATCTACCTTGAGATCATTAAGGGCCATTGTTTTTATCATTTTTGCATTAAGACCCTCGTTACACCCCCTAAAAGTATTGGACACATGCTGTCTAATTATACATGAAGTTGCTGGCCGATTTCTGTCGTTCCTAAATAGAAATGAACGTGTGTGCTCAGCATAGTAAGATCAAATTTGAAAAAAAAAATAAAGAATCTTTCCTTCCAGTAGTACGGAGCCGCCACTAATAGTTTTGGTCAACACAAACGACAACATATGCAGTCTTATTTGACTTATTCACCTTAAACTCTTTATTTTCCGGATCACATGCATATGTACTTCTACCTTTAGATCGATCTTCAAGTGAAATAACTGATCACAATAAGACTCCCCTGAGCGTGATTCATAAGAATCAGTAAGGACTGAATTGCTTCCAACACTGAAATGCTCGATAAACAGTTATGCCGGAAGAGTGGCAAAGGGAAAAATGTTGGCATATTCACCATCACTCTCTTCATCAATTTTAGTTCACCTTTGTGTCAAGTCTTGAATGGGGAGTATAGAATTCTGGTTATCTAGAGCAGATAGAGCATCAGGTATATCAGAGGTAAGTACTACACGCACAAAGTAGTCATTCGGAATCATGACTGGTAAGCCATAGTCGACATTGTCGATTTGACTATTACTACATTCTTCTACAACTCTTTCATCATTATCATCATCCTCATCCCCACCCACATCATGATTTCTAAAATTCAAATTTCCTTCATTACTAAAATTCTCATGAGCATTACCAAAATCATGTACTTCAGTGGGTGAAAAATTGTGTGAATATTGCTAATATTACGAGTGTTGGTGAGTCTAACATTTGAAAGATTATGTATTTGATTAACCTCTTGGGCATACGTAACATTCGTCCTTTTAAGAATCAAACTCACATAAAATAGAAATTTACTTACATCAGACTAAGAATGGCTTCACGTTAAAGTCATTCTTTATAAAGATGAGATACTTATATAAAGGGGATGACGGCTTGTATGATAGTTCCAAATCAACTTCATTTCGATCAACTTTAATAACTTCAAAGATGATATCAAAGTTTTATGATCCGTTGATATCAACGGTCGATAATATACTGAACCGTTGACTTCAACAGGTAAGTTTCCTAACCTATTGATATCAAAGTTCATAATATAAGGAACCGTTGATATCAACGGATAATTATTTATGGACCGTTAATATCTCAATGACTCTTTATGGTCTAATTTTATTGAGAGCTCAAAAGATCCGTAAATTTAAAAATCCTAGCTTGTTCACTTAAAAAGAAGAAAAGAAAATGATAAAAAATAATAAAAACACTAATTAATATTCCAAAATATATCAAATTACTTAGCAAAAAATGAGTCAAGAGTGAGATATCAATGCTATGCTTGTTAAAGGATGTGACGAAATGAACGTTCATAGATAAATAATCAAAATCTTAATAAAAGTGACATAGAAAGAGAAATGCAAAAGAAGAAATAAGTATGGTATTTGCATATCTCGCAGAAAAGTTATCGCAGACTTGTCATTTATCAAATCATCCCATCCGCATCATGTCTCAAACAAAAAAAATACAAAAACAAAATACAAAAACAAAAACAAAAATTGTTCAGTTGAAATCTTACAAAATCCGTCTCAATTCCTTCCTCCTTTCCCCAGCTGCCAAACACCACCAACCAGTCTCTACACAGCTTACCTGAAGAGGAATCGGAGGACGATCGTTTGACTCCCTCCTTTGCGTCTAACGAGATCTTGCTTTCAGCCGCTTCTGTGGCGTGGAATTGGAGTTTGAGGATCGTGAAGATGGGTATCTTTAGGAGGATAGCGGGAATTCTAGGGTTTGGCAAGGACGAAGAGGAAGACGTTGATGCCGATAATCAAGCTCCCAAGCGGGTTCATTTGCAGGAAACAGGGCTCCCTCGTAGAGGCTTTAGCGTTCCGGTTCAAGTTGCTGTCGATCGTCCCCAGGCCCAAATTGGTCCGGTTCTCTTCCCCTCTAGTCCCGGCGACGGCGGCGTTCAGGTCTCGCTTCTAAAAATTTCGCTCTATCCCTTTTACAACTAGTATTCAAGCTGTTGGATTTTTAGAATGAGTGCTTATTACTCTGACTAATTGAACAAACTTTGACATTCATCTAGAATATATATATATGATAGGAAGAAAAAAGGGAAATTACTGGATCGGATCTTATTTTTAAACCACTCATATTAATAGAGCATCTACTTCAGCTGGTCATGTTGTGATTATTCTCTTTGAGGGAATAATCCTTTTAAGAGCGCCCTAAAATTCTTCCTTTTTTGTATATCTCACCGATAAAACCACCTTGTTTTTAGTAATATTTTACTGTGTATTTGCATTTGCATAATTCTACTAAACAATGCATAAACTGAAAACTGGTATGGCCTTGTAGATATCTGCATATAGTAAACTATAGAATATGTCAAATTGTTAATTATAATGGCAGACTATAAAAAGATGGTGAGCAAAATATTGACGGCATTGGAAGCATAAGAAAATGTAGATAAGAAGAGTGACCCTTTTAATCTAGGTCTCTAGTACTGAACTGAGCGTATAGAAAATGGAAGTATAGGAAGTGGTTTTCTCTCTTTTTTTTTAACTTAAACTATCTCCTTTCCCTGAATCAGGGTCTGAGTTGGTATGCAAAGCGGCTCAAGATAGATGAAGATGGTGATGTAGCTGATGAGTTCCTTGATGAGATCCCACCGGAGAAAGAAACCAGTAGGGAAAATAGTGAAAGGCCGCTACCAAGATTTCAGGTAAAAAATCATAGAATCAGGCCAGTTGAAGTAAAGAACCAGGTCATAACGCAAGAGGGGAAGATTCAATTGGGTGTTGAATTTCAAGGTAGATTACAATGGGTGTTAAGTTGATACGGGTTTATTATTTGGTGCTGATTCTTGATTTGATTTGGAGCTTGGTTCATGGAAATTGGCGTGACCTTTTGTCAAAAAATTCATCCTGAAAATCAAGGAAGAAATTGCAGAGGAGGTGAAAAGAGATCTATTGGAATGTAAAAGTCGAAGATGGTTGCTTTTAGTTTGTCTTTCTCTAGTTTGTATACATAGGAACGTGATTTGTGGAAATCTTTTGATTCCGTCTTCCTCTTCTAAGCTCTATTGCTTGCTATAATCTTCTCAACTCTACTAGTGAAATGTTTATGAGATTAATTCATATGTTTTCTCAACTCCTTACCTATTTGCCCCAAATTCTAAGAAAACTTTAATAAACAGGTTACCCCTTGTAATATTTTGTTGAGTTGGGAAATAGAACGACTTTTTTTTTTTGTACAATAGATATTCTGATTGCTTCTAGTTCAAGGTTAATCTTTTTGGTGGGTTCATTGAGGAATTACTTAAAAGTACACCATTAAAGTCCTGAAAGCTCAAATGTTTAAAATGATCCTACTTATTTTTGAAATTAGATGCGTACAAGTATGATAGAACCTCACCGGCCGTAAATCTATTGAGTTCCAGATTTCCGTTATTCTTCGAAAGGGAATGGAACGTAGAGGCGGGGGTGATCAGAATCGAGAAGTAGTTCTGGTGCTTCTATGGCATCCTCTTTAGGTCCCAAGAGAAGGGCGGACAGTCGCTTTGTTGCTTCTTTACATTGCATGAAGGTAATTAATTCTATTGGTGCTTGAGATAGACCTTTAGATAAGATAAGATTTTCGCTTTCAAAATGGGGTTATGAAATTTAATAGCACGATGTTTAGGATTCAATTCAGATTTGTTATGGTAAGATCATATGCCTTGATCAATTAGTGAATCTCCTACTTGTTTGTCTCATTATTCTAAAATTTTGATTAAGTCATTTTAAATCCTTAGTATGTTTTTTTTCTTAATTATTTAAACTATTTGGCTTCACAAGTATAATTGAGGATAGCAATTTCCGTAATTAGTAGCAAATTATTCTTTATGGGTTCGACATCCAATTTTATCACTTTATTACTTGTCACGATTTCACATCACTTCTTGATGGTCATATGACTGATCATTTCCATGTTATACATTTCCAGTTGTTTGAAAGTACTTCGCAAAGTGAGAAACTGATTAATATGTTAAGAGAATAAATATGCACTAGGTTTGCTATAATTAACATAGAAGGTTGATATCAACCCATTGATATGAGCAATAACGATAATTGTGCGGAGCTTTAAGATAACCGCATTAAGATGTTATCGGATCTAATCTAGATTTTTTATATTATAACCAAGATTAAGTCATATCAATACATCAAATATATTTGCGAAAACTTCAAAAAAAATCTTAGGAAATTTAAATAGGTTGAGTAATAGATATTTACTGTGTAGATTACATAATTAAACTTTCTTTAAACTACTTGATTCGAAAGATGATGAATTGTGCAAGTGTCCAACCTCTAATCGCAATCCACAAAGTTGTGTTCACTCCGTTTGCTTTACTATTATCAAGTTCAAACTCATGGACAACAAAGCTCGAGGAAAAGAATGAAGGGAAAATGAAGTAATTCATATAGCTTTATTGATCCCTTTATATAGAACTAAAGGGTTTCAAGGTTTTTTGTAAGTAACCCAAAGTTTAACCCTGTCAACTGTTGAACTCGGCTAAGCTCTAAATGGGTTTTAATCAAGCATGTGGGTTTTAAATTAGGCTTACGGATTCCTAGTATATGGTATGATCCATTAACTATTTAAGACTTTTTTGGTATCATGGACTTTCCACACATTTTTAATAGTTAATTAAATGTCCTTATAAACTATTAATTTTCAACTTAATTAGTATCCTTACTTATTTGTGCTAGCAAAGTTGTAAGATATTATATTTAACAAATTAACAATTTCCATTTTGTCCTTCTTTGCAAAATTACCATTTTACCCCTTAAATGAAAACTGCCTGTTTCCTTATCCTCAAGAACATTTAATTGAGTTACTTGCAACCTTAATGGGTGTGAACGATTAGGTTTTACATCATGTCAGTAGAAAGATCTCATAACTAGGTATGATTTTATTTAATCTCTAATCAGATTTGTTTAACAATAAAACTATAATTTATATTAAATAGTTAATTCAAATATCTCGTAATTAATTAACTTAAATCTCTAAGTCAAAATTGACATCTAGAAAAGTGTTAAGGCCCGAGAGAGGAGAAGTATAAGCATCTTCCTAAAGAACCTCTCATGACTAGTCAATGTACTATGTATAATCCTTCAATCTCGCCCATATTCTGATTTATTTAGGGCATGATTTAATTATTAAACCTTAATAAATAAATCATATAAATATATTACATATTTAATGAATGTAGATAATGGATTTGTTGAAATTCCTTTTAGGCAATATTGCTTTGCAAAGACTTTTCGTTCCATCAAAATATATGTAATTCATGGGATTTATTTCCTAAAATACAAGATTAATAAATTCCCTCTTGACCACTCACAACATTCATTTGCAACACCTTTTACCAAAGGGTTCACCCTTTATAACCTTGGTTAGAGTCTTTAAGAATGATGTAAAGGAATAAGGCCCTGTACGTAAGGTACTATGGTGATCTTAGGTATGAGAGACACATGTGAAAGTATATGTCTGTCAGGCCAATCTGATCTTGGTCCGATGAGGAAAATATCTTTATGTGAATATTAGCAAGATAATAAATATTATTATTAATTATTATTATGAAAGTTTGTTTTGATTTATCATGTTTATTAAAATTATTGGAATTAATATCTTATGTTTATAAATAGATATCATGATAAAGTCCTATTTCCTAAGTTATGCACTTGAAGCCATGATGGAGATCATAATGATTGAGACACAACTAGCTTAAAGCTTAAGACACAAATTGTTCGTTGTTATAGGATCATCAAGAATGGTTATTAATGATCTAGATAAGCAATCACATAGTTCATCACCTAAAGTGTTTTGGGATGGTTTTTCTCATGACCACTGGTGTTAGTGGAACATCATTATAATTATGTGGATGTTTAGTAGAGACTGAGTTCACTAAACCTAACACTTAAATAATTTTCAATGGTAAAAATATTGACTGTTAATGAGAATTACCTAGTGACTATATTACATGTGGTCCTTGGACCTGAGATCATCATGATATCTTATGTACCAAATTTTATACTTGACATCATTTCAATAAACCCTAGCCAAAGGTGAAACGAGGTGAAATATTAGGTATAAAATATTATAAAGATGGAATCTATCACTTCCATATTTGGAATTAATCATATGAATTATATTCTTTATGGAATAAGGAATCTTTGCAAAATAATATGATATGAAAAGGGTTTCAGTAAATTCATTATCAATGTCTATTAAGGATATAATGGTTCATATGATTTGTATATTAGAGTTTAAGAGTCAAACCATATCCTAGAATGAAACTGGATATTGGTAAGATAGATGGATTGTTTATTGTATATATATTATAGTTAAGGAATGTTTTTTTGGAAGATAATAACTTCTGATTTTTTGGGCAGTCTTGACACTTTACTAGAAATCAATCTTGACTAGGAGGTTTAGGTTGTTTAGTCATGAAATGATTAAATTAACTGTTTAATTTATAATATGTTTTAAATTAAAAAATTTAATTGTGAAGTAAAGAAAATCATAAAGTGTTATAGTGGACCATTTTGATTTAAATGGTAAAATCATAATTAGACTATAAGGGCAAAATAATTGCTATTAATTTATTAAATCTAATGTCATGTAACTCTGCTAGCACACCTAAGTGTAATATTAATATAATTAAAAATTAATATATTACATTGAAACTTTATTTCGTTATAAAAGGGCTCCTAAGGTTCATAGTTAACAATTGGAAATTAAAGAGCTAATGGTTCAATTTATTAATTAATTTTTATAGGCCAAATTAACCAAAGGGTTGATTAAAGCACATGAGATACAAGCCCATGATGTGGCCGGCCATTGGATGGGTTTTAACCCATTGTTGACTTAATCAGATAAGGAAACCTTTGACTAGGTTAATAGGTAACTAGGTCAAAGCAACAGGTTAACTTTAAGAAAACCTGAACCTAATAAAGCATTATAAATACCCAATCAATGTTGGCATAAAATCACATGCTTTGTACTCCCCTTGGCAGAAACCCTCGTGAGAGAAATACTAATGTTTTCCCATCCCATTTTCCTCGAGCCCTTTGATTCATGAGTTGAATCTCGAGGTAACAAAAAAAAAACTAAGTGAACTAGATCATGTGGATAATGATTAGAGGATGAACACGTGAGTTTCTACTCCTCCTACAATTGGGATTGCAGGCATGATCAAAGTTATTCTATCGCCTCGCTTAGCTTGTCAAGATTGGTCACGTGTATTGATTGATGATACCATGCTTGTTTCAAATCCCTCCTTTGGTAAGATTAAGCTAAAATTGGTCATGAAATTAGTTTATAGCTTGTCTTCTAATTTTATAATATATGTGATGCTTATATTAATTATGAGTTGGCTGACACATGAGACTTATAATTGGTGTAAGTATATACATTTATTATCTTAGCATATGATGCATGAATGAGTAGTGCTATCATTCTAAATTTGGACATAGACACATGCATGAGCTAGTTAAATACATTATTTTTTACAAGAATGTTTAGGTTAAACTTAACTTATATAACATAATTGGCAACTGACATGTGGGATTATGTTTTCTTAGAGGTAATATAAAGGAATTACGTGAGATGTAATTGCAAAGTGTTTGCTACCTTGCATGCTTACTATAATTGGCTATGAACATATGAGAGTACAATATTCGATGATTAGATCATTTTTCTATTAAGAAAAATTAATTTTTTTCTAGTTTTATTTATGAGAGTAATATAAATTCGTAAGAAAACAGTGAGAGATTCTAAAATTGTAAAGTTTTTTGATTTTGGTAGTTAATATTGCATGTAAATTTACGTAAATTATTTTTATATTTATATTCATGTAGTTTGAAATAACAAACCATATTTTTTAGTCCATTCACAAGTTGAATAAATTGGTTAGACCGAAATTTTAAAAGGAATGGCATTTGGAATCGATGAATCATTTTTAGGGATGAACATATTGTTGTTATCTTGAAACGAATACTTAGGATATTTTGGTTACTTTGAAAGAGTACTTGGTGGAATAAGAATCACTTGGTATGTACTTGGTGATTAAAGCGAATTAATGAGATGCAATGATATACTTGCATTAATGAATAACTAACTTCAAAAGCATTATGAGAGATTGCATGTCATTGAGATTATCGATTACCTTAAATATGTTAATGGTATGAATATTCAAAATAACATGTATGAAATCTATAATGCCTTGTTTCATTTAATGATGTCCGAGAGGTGAACACGTGCTGAAAAATGTTTTGACATGTAGAAATAAAGTGAAATGAACAAGTTGAACAATTGTTAAAATTCAAAGTAGTGACTTAGTTAATTATTAATTACTTGTTTTCAAAATTATTAAATCTCTAAGTTTGATTTTGTAATCTAATAATTATTCGATTTGATTTCATAATTTATAAAGTATTTAAAAATCTTGAAATTTCCATTAAGATGGAAGGGATAAAGAAATTGAGAAGCAGTTTCCACCATAGTAGCAAAGGAAATTGGAAGACAAAAGGAAAGGCTAACCAAACCTCTCTCATTAAGCTTATTTCATTATTGTTCAAAGTTTGAGAATAATCTTTCTTTTAAATTTTTCTATGAAAGGTATGAGATACCGGATGTGATTTTATATATGTTTGATATATGATTAATCTACAAAAGTAGTATTATTGTGGGATATCCTAAAAGGATATTAGGATATTGTTTCCATTATTCTCTATAACAAAACATGTTTGTTATGTGAACCACTACCTTCTCAGAGAGGTATTTTCTTTTGAAAGAACTAGTGAGAGTATGGTAGAACTTGATTACAAACCACAAAATGATTACAAACCTAGAACCAACATTTAAGATGCCCTCAAAATATTATAGTGCACAATAGATTCGTAGATCCAATATTTTTTTTGTAAGCCTAAATGATACAAATTTCTAGTAGAAAATCTTAATAAAGGCTTGGTCATAGATGATGACCTTACGATACGTTCCATGCCTATTAGCCGCTCGGATTCTAAGAAATAGATGCACCTAAAGGAATAGTATCTAAAGGATGCACAAATATTGCTTCCGCTTGCAACTGGCCGTGATGACCAAATATGACAAGATGATGTGAAAAAATGTTATTCGAAATGGTAACCTCGATTTAAAAGTGTTGTTGTTACAACCCAAGGTTTTCACATAGATTACACAAAGATGTTGTGTAAGTTGCAAGAATCCATTTATAGATTGAATAACCATTTATGAATTGGGACATCTATTTCAATGAAACGATAAAATCATTTGATTTCATTAAAAACGAAGATGATCCTTGTGTGTACATGAAGGTTAGTGGGAGTTCAAAACGTTCATAAATTCCTTACACATATGACATACGATTCTTTAAAGAATGAAGTAATTACGATGCAATCTCTTAAACTGTAATCATCGAAATACCCCTCCATAACAGTTAGGGTAAATAATCTTTTATTGAGATCTATGGAGATAGATTCAAAAGATTTAATAGCTTAACCCAATCAATATATATAGAGAAAATTGCTAAGATGTTCAGCATTAAGGTTTCTAAGAGATGACTTTTTCCAATGAGTCGAGGAATCCACTTTTCTTAAGAGATGTCAATTAAGACATGAAATGAGAGGTATAGCATGACTATGATATAGAATGTATGAAACTAGATATAGCCTATGCTCTAAATAGTTGCAAGCAGGTTCAAGTCAATTAAGTTGATAAATATTGAGATATCGTTAAGAATGTTCTTAACTGATTTAGAAAGATTGAGAATATATTCTTAATTTTATGAAGCATCCAAATTGAAAATTGAGGTGTCATAGACTCTAATTTTCAATCGAATATTGATGATAGTAAATCAGTTTTATTTTTGATTTATTCACCAATACTAAAGGAGCGGGTAAAATTGGAAAATCTTCCAAATCAAGAAACAATCGTGAAATCCTTCATAAAAGCCAAATATATTGCATCCCTGGAAGTAGTAAGGATTCACATCGGGGATGAAAAGTTGTTTGGGATGAAAAGTTCACAACGGAGTTGATGTGGTTCCTAACATTAATAAACTTGTAATAGTTGACTACGATAATTATGATGCAATAATACAAGCAAGAGAAATTTAGGCCTCATCAAATTCGTAACACGTGTTGCTACATTTTCACATAATTTGATAGTGATTTACAATGTGAATATGAATATAAAGAAAGTCAATATAAATAACATAGCATATCTATGGACTACATAGCTTTACCAACAAAAGCTAGATCGCCATCCTGACAAGATGAGAATTAGATTTTGAAACAATTGGCTTTAGTGTAAGTGGAGATTGAAAGTGTATGCTCGTCAAGCCAATCGGGTGAGAACCAATTAGTATACATTTTTCCAAATATAATCTTATTGATAAATATTAACAATATTATTGTTTGTTATTTATTACTCATTCAATAATAGTAAATGCATTCATCCATTTTTCATGTTTATTAATTATGTTGGAATTAATATTATATGTATTTATTAGATATCATGATAAAGTCGAGTATCTTAGGTTATGAACTTGATACCAAGATAGAGATCACGGTAGTTGAGATGCAGACTGTTTAAAACCTAAGATACAAATTGTTTATAGTCATAGGATTATCAAGAGGTACATTGATAATTTGGATAGACTATCACATAGGGTATCTCCTAAAATATTTAGGATGGTTGTTCTCATGACCATTGATGTTAATGAAACATCAGGATAAGTATATGGGTGGTTAGTCGAGACTAAGGGTATTGAACGGGATACTTAAATAATTCTCAATCGTAATAATATTGAATGTTAATGAGAATTATCAAATGACTATTTTACATGTGGTCCTTAGACTGAGATCACCATGGTATCTTATGTGCCGAGTTTTTGTCCTTTGGCATCATTCCTATAAACTATAGCCAAGGGTGAAATGCGGTAAACTATTGGGTATAAAATTTTTTACATGAAGGTTGTGAGCGATCAAGATGAAATCCATCACTGTTGTATTAAAGAGAAATAAGTCCTATAAGTTGTATACTTTATTGAACAATAAAATCCTTACAAATTAGTATGGTATGAAAAGAATTTTAGAAAATCCATTGTCTATGTTCATAAATGATATAACATTTCATATGATTTGTGTATTAGGGTTGAACATTTAAACCATGCCCTAGGATGAATTGGGACATTGGCTAGATGGAAGGATTGTTATTATACACTTGTTAGTCACAACAGGTTCTTTTGGAAAATGCTTACTTCACATCCCTTGGTAGCCTTGAGACTTTGCTATAAGTCAATCTTGGCTTGGAGGTTTAAGTTAATTAATTATGAGATGATTGAATTAACTATTTAGTTTAAAAAGTATTTTTGAAGTTAAATGAATCTAACTATGAATTAGATAAAACCATAGTGTTATGAGATCCTCCTATCAGCGTGATGTAGAACTTAATTGGTCACACACATTAAGTTCATGTATAAGTCAATTAAGTTTTCTATGAGAATAAGGAAAATGGACCATTTTGATTTTAGGGGTAAAATCATAATTTTCATTATAGTATGACTAGAAGGGCAAAATGGTAAATTATTAATTTCTTAAATCTAATATCATGCAGCTCTGTTAGAACAACTAAGCACGACATTAATTTAATTAAAAATTAATAATTTACATTGGGACTAGTTGTTTAGTTACAAAAGTATTCCAAGGGTCTGTAGTTAGCAATTGGACAGTAAATGGTTAATAGGCTAATTTCTTAATTAGACTTCATAGACTAAATTAATTAAAGTGTTGATTAAAATACATGAACCAAAGACCCATGACTTGGCCGACCATATGAGTGGGTTTTAACTCATTGGTCCCTCAATTGGATTAAGGAAACCTTTGACCAGGTTAACATGTAATCATGTCAAAGTAATAGGCTGACTTTTAGGAAACCTAGAACCTAATGGAGCATTATAAATACCCCATATAGGGCTGGGCGAATGTGTGATTCTCTTATTGTGTCTTGGTCGAAATCCTAAGAGTGAGATAAGTGAGATAAGTGAGACTTTTCTCTTTCCTTTTCACGAATTCTTTAAATCATGTGATGAATCTTATAGTAGAAAATAAACTGAGCAAACTGAACTATGTTTATGATTTGAGGGTGAACACTTCGCTTTTGTATTAAGATCAGTAAGTTTTCGTAGATATGAAACTTTTAGTATCTTTGAACTTTTATGCTTTTTGTTAAATATATATTTGATATATGATTGTATGATAGATCTTGGTTTATGTCTATGAGTTTAATTCATTTTTAGGATTTGATCTGAAAATTTAAATCACCGCTTCTGCTTACGGATTATATGTAGACTAACAAAAAGACCCTAATAAAGGGTTAGAAAGGGTGGAGTACTGGGTAAAAGATGTGCATGAAGGTTATGAGTGTTCAAGAGACGATCCATGAATTAAAATGCTTTAATAAAACAATGAATCTTAATAAAGTAAAATGCTTGGAAAAGATTTTCAATTAATCTATTGTCTATTGTCATTAAGGATGTAATTAGTTCATATAATTTATATGCCTATGAACAGACTAACCCGAGTGGAAGCGTATTTTAAAATTTTATAGATTTTTGGTTATTTGAACAAACTAAACCCTAGATTTAAGTTATACAAGAAAATGTTTTTCACCAGAAATTCCAAACTCAAATATTCCAGAGAGCCATAGTAAACTGAAAAGAGACGGATAATGAAATTATACCTACCCCAAGCTATAGAATCAGAAATCGAGATTTTGAAATCATCCAAGCGTACGGTCTCTAACTGTTATCCAAATGAACAATCAAAACCAATTCAGATTTCTAATTTCTAATCTTAACATATGAGTTAAGAGATTGTAGTTGGAGTAAAAATGATGAATATGAGAGAAAAATGCTTTCTCTTTCACATATTCGAAAGGGGTAGTTAGGGCTTTGTTGAGGTCACATTCCAGTTAGTAGTATGTCCATGAATTCATACTTACAAAAATAGACAACATGAAGGGAAAGAAGGGGTTATGACCTACGAACCCCCTCTGAGGCTTATGTTAGGAAACATATCGCTTATAATTATAACTAAAGTTATGTGTTTGAGTCATACCTTATGAGTGGTATGTAGGGGGTATTTATATGCCTTAACCGTAGGAACGCTAGGGCTGAAGGTTCTCTTGTTGATAGAGTCAAAGGAGATATGATTCCATATTTTTAGGGAGGAGTATCTGATTTCCTTCCCATAGAAATTGATCTCATCCTCTACTTGTGAGCTAAGTGGCCTCTTCTTTAACCATGGGCTAATACCCTATACCGGATGAGGCAGATGAGCCTCCGCCACCCTTACCCCATGATAGAGTCTTAATTCTTGGACTTTGAGTCAGGTCCAAGGGCTTGCCCTTGGTGCATGGGTTCATCTTCACCCAGGCTGACAAGCCCTATTCATGTTGGGCTAAGGGCCCACATCTGATGGGTGATTTTTTCCTCATAAGCTAGTCTCATGGCACGAGCTAAGGTGATGTATCTAGTCGTGTAAAAAGTGTTTCTAAACTGATGCGTCGTAAATTGGTTGAATCCTCACTTTTTGAGTCACACTATGTGTTGCTAATCTATTCGCCAATGTGTGTCGCTTCTTAATTTTCCAAATTCGCTTTCACTTAGATCATGCCATCTGTTGGCTATTTTCATCTTGAGAGCCTATTTTCCAAATTCGCTTCTTCATTAGTTGTTCTTGAGAGCCTATTTTCATCTTGAGTGTTCAGCTCCTTTGATCTATATGCCTTGTTGGCTGCATATTTTTCCCGCCTTATCCAGTGGCTTTTGTGGTGGTTCTCGAGCTTGGGCCTCTTCTACTTCGTTCCATAGATTTTTAGCCGCATGTGTCCAATATCATTCAATTGGTCATCTAATGCACATGTTTAGCTTCTTCAAGTTATTCCATGGTCATATGTGCTCAATTTGTGCCATCGCTTCGTATTACGAGTGTATCTCTCGTTGTTGAAGTGATGTAGCTACACGTGAGGAGAGGGAGTATACTCACACCCATCTTTAAAAAAATTTATTCTTGCTTTGGTGAAACCCATATCTGGCAGTGAAACTTGAATGTTCATTTTTATTGAACTTTCAGTTCAAGGTTTAATTACTGCAACCCATCAACCCTTTGATGTGCACCTCCGCCCCCCTAGTGTCAACAAAGCCGTTCAGTTGATGTTTATCAAAATAGGAGGAAGCTTTACTTCCATGGAATTTTGATTCAGCTCTCTACGTTAATTGACTGATTCATTCTTATTTTATCCTCTCAGATATTAGCAATGGTGCCTTCTTGTTCACTTAATGTCTTGAAATCTTTGAAAGTATATGATTGTTAAGCCAATTAGGTTAGACTCGATGGGTATATATATTGCATATGATACAATATTATTTGTAAATTTAACGAAATTATTATTTGTTACATTACTAATTCAATAATAGTAAAGATATTAATCTATTTATCATGTTTATTAATTATGTTGTAATTAATATTGTATGTACATTTATTACATATCATGATAAAACAAAGTATCTTAGGTTAGGGGTTGGAGGCTATGATAGAGATCATGCTAGTTGAAAGCAAATTGCTTAAAGTCTAAGATTTTATACTTTGACATCGTTCCGAGAGACACTAGCCAAGGGTTAAGCAGGGTGAACCGTTGTGTATAAAATATTGTAGATGAATGTTATGAGTGATTAGGATTGAATCCATCATTCTTGTACTATAAGAAATAAGTTCAATGAGATGTATACTTTATTGAGCAATGAAATCCTTGTAAGGTAGTGCAGTATGAAAAGAGTTTTAGTAAATCCATTTTCTATTTTAATTAAAGATATAATATTTCATATGATTTGTCTATTAGGGTTTAACAGTTAAATCATGTCTTAGGATCAATCGGGACATTGGCAAGATGTAGTGATTGTTATTGTACAATTGTTAGTCATAACAAGTTTTTTTGGAAGAAACTTACTTCTCATCTCTCGGATAGTCTTGATATTTTTCTAGAAGTCAATCTTGGATTGGAGGTTTAAGCTAATTAATCATGAGACGATTGTATTAATTTTTTAGTTTAAAAAATTTTTTCAAGTTAAATGAATCTAATTATGAATAAGATAAAATCATAAAGTGTTGTGAGATCCTCCTACTAATGTGATGGAATCTAATTGGTTACACAGGTTAAATTTCAAAAGTTACTCAATTAAGTTTTCTATGAGGATAAGGAAAACGGACCATTTTAATTTTAAGGATAAAATCATGATTTATCTTATAGTATGACTATGAGGGAAAAATGGTAAATTGATAATTTGCTAAGTCTAATGTCTTGTAGCTATACTAGGATAATTAAGCATGATATTAGTTTAATTATAAATTAATAAATTACATTGGGACTATTTCTTTAATTGTAAAAGTGTCTCGAAAGTCCATAATTAGCAATTAGATATTAAAGGGTTAATGAGTTAATTTGTTAATAGAATTTCATAGGCTAAATTAATCAAAGTGTTGATTAAGTAATTTGGGCTACAAGCCTATTGGATGGGCAACCATAGGTGATGGGTAACGATCCACTGTTCACTTAATTAGATTAAGTGAACTTTTGTCTAAGTCCATAGTTGACTCGGTCAAAACTGTAGGTTATATTTTGGTAAGCTAAAACCTAAGAGGGCACTATATAAGCACTCTTATAGGGCTGGCTAGATATAATGCTTTTCCTTGCCTCTCTTGGTTGAAATTCCTATAGTGAGAAAAGTGAGAATTTTCTTTTCCTTTCCATGAGCTCTTCAAATTATGTGATGAATCTTAGAGTATAAATCAACTGAGTAAACTGAATTGTGTTGATTATGATTAGAGACTTGGGCACCTCATTCTTCCCATTGAATTCGGCCATGATGAAGGAGTAAAGAAATTAGTTCAGTTTGGCATTAAGATCAGTAATTTCTCAGATCTTCATCCTTTTAGTTTCCTAATACTTTTCTATGTATTCTATTAAATATATATTTTATATGTGCTTTTATGATCGATCTTGGTATATGTCTATATGTTTAATTCATGATTCAGATTAGATCTGAAAAAAGTTTAACTATCACTTCCGATTACTGATTATAAATAGACTAACAATCTTCACATATTTGTTTATCCTTAATAAGGCTACTGAGATGCTTAACTTCACATTGTGGCTTCATCTCCAATATAAAACTGGCTGTAAAATTATTTATGACTTGCTTTCCAAACATTAATATGTGATGCTTATATTTTTTATAAGTTGGCTATGTACACGTGGGATTTATAATTGGTGTCATTTTATGCATTTATTATCTTAGCATATGATGTGTGATTGAGTAGTACTATTATTCTAGACATAAACATGGACACATCACGAGCTAGTTTAATACATTACATTTCACAAGAATGTTTGGGTTCAGCTTAAGTAATATAACATAATTGGTTACAGACATGTAGCATTATGATTTCTTATAGGCAAGATAAAGGAATTACCTGAGATGTAATTGCAAATGTGTTTGCTACCTTTCATGCTTATTATAATTTGCCACAAACTTGTGAGATTATATTATTCGATGATTGGATCCTTTTCCCAGTAAGAAAAATCAATTTTTCTCATTTTATATAAGAGGGTAATATAAATTCGTAGGAAAATAATGGGAGATACTTAAATTGTCAAGACCCTTGGTTTTGGTAATTAATACTATATGCAAATTTGTGTATGTTGTTTTTATATTTATATTCATGGAATGTGAAATAATAAATCATGTTTTAAAGTCCATTCACAAGTTGAATAAATTGGTCAGACCAAATTTTCTAAATGAATGGCATTAGGAATCTAAGATTCATTCTTAGAGATGGACATATTGTTGTTATTCCGAATTGAACACTTGGTTGAAGTAATTAAGGCCCATTTATGAGATGCAATTTATTGTACTTGCATTAATTAATAACTAGCTTTAAAAAGATTACGAGAAGTTACATGTCGTTGAGATTATCGAAGACATTAAATCTATTAATAGTATAAATATTGAAAGCGACATGTATGAAATCTCTAAAGCCTTATTTTATTTAATAATATTCGAAAGACACCTTTTTCAGAAGAAGTGCCAAAAAAATGTTTTTGACATTTAGAACTGAAGTAAAAGGATCAAGTTTTACAATTGTAAAAATTTTATGTAGTGACTTAGTTAATTAACAATTACTTGTTTTCAAAATTATTAAATCTCAAAGTTTGACTTAGTAATCTAATAATTATTCGATTCAATTTTGTAATTTATTATAGTTACAAAGCTTGAAATTGCCATTAAGATAGAGATGATAAAAAAAATGGAAAGGAGTTACCACAATAGTAGCAAGGGCAAGAAAGATAAAAATGAAAGGCGAACCAAGCCTCTCTTGTGTTGCATAATGATGTTTATTATTGTTCAAATTTTGAGGACAATCTTTCTTTAAATTATTCAATGAAATTTATGAGATACCAGATGTAATTTCATATATGTATGCTATATAATTAATCTCAAAAGTAACACGATTTTAAGAAAGACGAAGTGCGCCTAAAATAATAAATAAACATAGAGTTGTTACATTAGCTTTGGTATTTTTGGTTTCAACCTTTTGACATAAATTCAGAAATCAATGAGGTGATGTTATGCACTTGCTTTTACCTAAAATGTTGTTTCTATTTTTAACAGTGAAGGTTTATCTTCATAGTCAAAGAACAATACTTTTAGCATCTTATTAGATGAGATCTTTTATAGTAACAGTTAAAGTGCATATTCTAAATTTAAAGGATAAGAACTTGTCTCAATATTAAACATGTTAAGAGAAGACAAGTTTGATGTGAATCAAACATATATTGGCATTATCAATTAAATCATGCCAACAAAATAAGAACTCACAAAGTTGCTTTTATGAGCATATTAGGTTCAATTGATTTTGAATCTGTAACAACTTGTGAACTATTATTTATTAAGATTGATAATCATATTTATTTTAGTTGAAAATAACAATTAGATTCTCTCTTAATAAACACCTTTTAGAATGTCGAAGTGGAGATATCATACATTATTGGATTTGGTTTGATTAATTAAATTAATCTTCCATAAAATATTCTAGAGTTATGCCTAAGAATATTATTTCTACTTATGAAATAGTATGCCTAAGAATATTATTTCTACTTACGAAATAGAATTCCCTCCAATTACTTTTTTTTCCTACTTCATATGAGATATATAGTGGTAGAAGAATGTCATTGAGCTATCTTATGATATGGTTTGAAATGTATTATTTTTTGGGACATCTTAAAGGGATATTAGGATATTATTTCGATCATACTCTAACAAAAGATGTTTGCTATGTGAACCATTACCATTTATAGTTTGATTTCATTTTTGAAAGAAAAAGTTATAGTAAGATAGAACTTGAAGAAATTCAAGAACCACTAAATAATTACAATCAAGAATTCTATACTCACTGAACCAACATTAGAGATTCCCTAAAAAAGGGCAGTTGTGAATTCTAAAGTGCACACCAAATTCATAGATTTAGTGTATTTTTAGTGGGCCATAATGACGCAGATTGCAAGTAGAAAATCCTAGTAAGTGTCGATTCATAGATGATGAATCTACGATACAATTCAAGACTATTAGTAGCCCGGATTCAAAGAAATAATTCCAAGTGATGAGACTCGAAATGGACTCCATGCATGCCTACCAAGTATTGTCCTTGGTAGATGCACCTAAAGGAATAATTCCTAGAAGGTACATAGATATTGCTTGAGCTTGCAACCTAGCATGATTACCAAATCTAGCAAGAAAATGAGAAAAATTGTTATTATAAATGGTGACTATAGGCTAAGTATAGATGATACAACTCAAGGGTTTCACATAGAATTACACAAAGAAGTTATGTAACCTACAAGAATCCATTCATGGATTGAAACAAGCATTTTGAAATTGGGACATCTATTTCGATGAAATGATCAAATTATTTGATCTCATTGAAAATGAAAATGAAAATGATCCTTATGTGTATATGAAGGTTAGTGGAAGCACAAAAATATTCATAAATGCCTTACATAGATGACATACTACACATTAGAGAATGAGAAAGCTATGCAAGAATATGTCAAACTATAGTCGAAATAACCCACCATAAAATTTGGGTAAAGAATCTTTTGTTGAGATCTAAAGAAATATATTTAAATTATTGTTTAGCTTGACTCAATCAACATACATAGGTAAAATTGCTAAAGATGTTTAGCATTAGGGATTCAAAGAGATGTTTATTGTTAATGTCAAGGAATCCGCCTCTCTTAAGAGATGTCAACTAAGACATCAAAGGAGAGTCATAGCATGAATATAATTCCCAAGCTTCAGTGATAGGGTCTATCATATATGCTATACTATGTATGCAACCTGTTATAGCCTATGCTCTAAAGAGTTACAAGCAGGTTCAAGGCAATCAGGTTGATAAGCATTGAGATGTTATTGATAATGTCTGTAATTTATTTAGAAAGACTGTGAATATATTCTTATTTTTATGGAACCTCCAAATTGAAAATTAAGGTTCCACAGACTCAAATTTTAAATCAGATATCGATTAATTTTAATTTTGGTTTGTTCTCCTATATTGAAGGAGCGGTGCTTCAGGAAATGCTGCAAATCAGGAAAAGTTGGTTTGTGGCAATACCAGTGGAAAAGTTGCAAATCAGGAAATGACTATGTCCTTCACTCAGGCCAAATTCATTACAACTTTGAATGTAGTAAAAGTAGTGCCTTGGATTAAAAGTTCATAACTAGACTTGATTTTGGTTCCTCACATTATAACTCACGTAGTAATTGAGTACAAAAATAATAATGCAATTATACAAGCAAAAGGAAACCTAGGTCTCATCAAATTCTAAAGTATTACTCTGTATTCACTGAATCCGATTGTGACTCGGAATGTGAACATGAATATAGAGAAATTTGATATAAATAACAACATAGCAAATCCACTGATTAAAGGGCTTTTCCAACAAAAGCTAGCTCGCCATCTTGACAAGATGAGAATTAGATTATGAAACAAATGACTTTAGTGCAAGTGAGAGATTGAAAGTATATGCATATCACGCCAATCGGGTTAGACTAGATGGATATATATATTTTGCTATGATACAATCTTATTTATAAATATTAACGATATTATTTTTTTGTTATCTTTTACTCTTTCAATAATAGTAAAGGCATATCTATTTATCATATTCATTAATTATGTTTGAATTAATATTGTATGTTCAATTATTACATATTATGATAGAGTCGAATATCTTAGGTTATGCACACAAGGCCATGATAGAGATCATGCTATTTGAGATTCAAGTTGCTTAAAGTCTTATATACGAATTGTTCATAATCATAGGATTATCAAGAGGGACATTGATAATCCGGATAGATTACCATATAGGTTATCTCCTAAAATATTTAAGATGGTTGTTCTCATGGCCATTGGTGTTAGTAGAATATTAGGATAAGTATCTAGGTGCTTAGTGGAGACCAATTACACAGAACCTGATACTTAGATAATTTTTAATTATAATAATACTAATTTCTAATGAGAATTATCTAGTGACTAAAGTACATGTGATTCTCAGACCTAAGTTCATCATGGTATCTTATGTAACGTACTTTATACTTTGACATCGTTTCAAAAGACCTTAGCCAAGGGTTAAGTAGGGTGAACCATTGGATATAAAATGTTGTACATGAAGGTTGTAAGTGATCAAGATGAAATCCATCACTCTTGTACTAAGTGAAATAAGTCCTATGAGTTGAATACTTTAGCAAATAATGAAATCCATACAAGGTAGTATGGTACGAAAAGGGTTTTAGTAAATCCATTTTCTATGTTAATTAAAGATATAACAATTCAATAATTTCTATGGTAGTTATTTTAAATCTAATATCATGTAGCTCTGCTAGCACAACTAATTATGATATTAATTTAATTAGAAATTAATAAATTAGAAAATGGTCATAATGGTTTGTGTTAATAATAAGACATTCTTGTGGTAATAGGCCAGATTATTAATTAGGTTTTCATTGGTCAAATTAATCAAAGAATTAAGTAATATCCATGGGTTATGACCTTTGGTTATGGCCGGCTACATATATATATTAGTTTGACCCATTTGTTTCCTTAATTAAGTTAAGGAAACCTAATGGTATAAGGAATCCTAAAACTACAAAGAAACCTAATGTGATTAGGAAACATTAGACCTAGTGAAGCATTATAAATAGACTACTATGGTGGCTGGAAATCAATAAGTTGCATCTCCTCCTCTTAGCCGAAATTGTGAGAGAGAAAAAGTGGGTTTTTCCCATCTCTTTCCGCAAGTATTTTGATTCATGTATTGAATCTTAAAGTAGAAAATTAACTGAGTGAATGAATTGTGTGGATTATAATTAAAGTTGGCGTCTGGTAATCCTTTAACCTAAATAGAAATTTAAATTTATGAAATTTAATTTGCTTTTCTATAAAGAGTTTATATATCCCATATATGAATGTTGTATGATCAATCTTGCTATAAAATTATATTATGATTAAGATGAGATCCAAAAAAATTTAAATTTTAGTTATGCTGCTTTATATGTATGAATTCCTAACAGAGCTCATGACCATTTCCTTATTTAATATGGCCTTATCTCCTAGCCTCTTGACATGAACTGATGCTAGTTGTGGGGTTGTGTCAGATCTATCAACTACTCAATTTTCTTCTTTTTCTACTCCACACTCCTTTTCTCTAGCTTCCAACCTCTTCTTGGCTCTAGTTCATAAGTAGCTTGCATTTGTGCTTCATCGATCTTATCCTCAATTGTCGTATGCTTAACAATCGCAAGTTCCGCATGTCTATCTCCTTCCTTGCAACCATTGCTATTCAATTCAACTCCCTTCATGCTCACTTATGTACTTCTGCCCTCACACTCAACCAACGTGTTTTAGCCCTTGCTCTTCGACTTCATTCGCGCGTTTTGCCTGTATGCTTTAGCTTTATGTCTCACAACATCAAACTTCATACTCAGCCTCTATGCGGCTCAACCTCTTTTGCGCATCCCAACCATTCAACCAAGGTCTCCAACTGCGTGTTCATTCTCTATGTGTTTGCTCTTTTGCTACCGCATTCTTGGTAGCCTTTTTGCTCACTAAGGACAATGAGCTCCTCAGTCTCTAGGTGATGAGATCTCGTGGGATCTTACTAAGGCATCTTTTTATCAATCCTTGTAGAAGGCTTTGAGATGCTCAACGTTTCTTGGCATTTAGTTCTTATCCATCATTACCTCATTGTTTTTTTCAATTGCTTTTTGCTGATGGGATGATATTCATGTCAAAGCTGCTCCAAGTATTTTCCCGTTCCCTTGCATGTATTCCAAGTAAGTTAGGTTTCTGGTTGTCTTATGTAGCCAAGCCGCACCTATTAATAGCTCTTTTTTTTTTCTTATTGGGTCATGGTTTGATCATTCTCCTTCTTCTTTGTTCCCTCATTCTGAGATGTGGATCCTTCGATGTTGGTTGTATCACCAAAAGTGGTCATGCCAAGTTCACTAGCCCAAGATTATCTATCCTCTGTGGAGGCTAGTACTTGCTTCGTCATAATTGTCCTTTGTGTGAATGACCAAATTGACTCGGCAATAGAAATTAGAGGTGTAAAGATTTCCATCTTTTATCATAATCTTTATTTATCTGATCGAGACTCCTTTTTCGGTCTCTCTTATTGACTTCCATCCGGTAATAATCTTTCTTCCTCTTCATGCTTTCTCTCTGACCGTTGTTCATTTTCACTTAAGGTCCATATATCTGATTTGCTATGTCGATCTTCGAGTCGACTACCTCTCAGAGAGAGGTTGGGTACTTATTCGTTGTAGATTAAACAAACGTCATGTTCAACACTCCTTGTATGAAGGCATGGAGGACCCCATGGTCACTATTCTTCTCGCAATTTTGGGAAGCCTTATTGAACCTCTTGATAAATTCCAGCAAGTTCTCCCCATCCTTATTGCTCACTAACCTCAAGCTTGTGAGGGGGAGGCTTGTGCTCGAAGCTCTAGAGAAATTGGCGATAAACAGGTCATTAAATTCATCAAATAATTTGATGCACCCCAGCTTGAGACCCATAAACCATTCTGTGATAGGTCTCTCTAGTGTGGTGCAGAAGGCTCAACATATCACTCATTCTGTCATCCCTAACAGCTCCATTGTCATTCGATATGACTCGATGTGATCCATTGGATCTCTTGTCCTATCATAAACTTTTTGGTGGTCTTTAAACTTTTTAGGCACTTCGGATTCCATGATCTAGGTCGTGAAAGGGCTG
Source organism: Coriaria nepalensis (assembly GCA_027186245.1). Taxonomy (NCBI): domain Eukaryota; kingdom Viridiplantae; phylum Streptophyta; class Magnoliopsida; order Cucurbitales; family Coriariaceae; genus Coriaria; species Coriaria nepalensis. The sequence goes on along the minus strand of CP114495.1, from coordinate 6,443,684 downwards.
CATCATTTCCTCTCAAGTTGCATGGAGGTCAATACCCCCTTCTTTTCCATAGTCATCCTAAACTCTTTGAACTTCTTCCTCCAATCTTCGAGGCTTAGCGATCGTCTTTTTTGATCTCTATTTTTTCTACTTCGAGGATCGTCATCATTCTTTGAGTGAGAATCCTCCTTCATTGGTCCTCTATCATTACTAGTCTCTTTGGGTTCAAACACTCGCAGCGCCCTTATCCCTTAGCTGATGTGTGTGAAAATCTCCCTCCACTCCATGTCCAAGGATACGTATCGAACTATTAACCCATTCTTTTTTGGGATTTATGTCCTCGTCTTGGATATCATTCTTCAAGTCATCAGGGTTGGCCCGAGCCGTAGCGTCATCCTGGGGGTAAACCAGCACAGGGGGAGGGTGCTTGCTGTGCCTTTGCTCTTGCTCTTGGTGTGTCTCGGAGTGTGTCCTTTTCATGACTACTGATAGGGAAGGGAGTTATTAGAAGATGGGTACTTCTAAAGCCTATTGCTCATCCATAATAGCTTCGTTAGCGTGGCTCATTTTTCCTTTGATTACTGCTCGATTTCAAAGACCTTTTATTGTAGGAAATGTCGACTCCCACAATCGCCGTCAAATTGTTGAGACAAAAATTCACTCAACAGTATGTCCTTAAATTCTTATCTATAAAATAGAGAAAACACAAAGGGAATGTAGGGGTTATGACCTATGAACCCCTTCCAATGCTAAAATTAGAAAACATATTGCCTCTAATTACAACTGGAGTTATGTGTTTTAGTTGTACCTTATGAGGGGTATGGGGGTATTTATAGGCCTTACCGTAGGAGCCCTAGGGATGAAGGTTCTCTTGTTGAAAGTGTCATTGGAGATTAGATTCCTTATTTTTAAAGAAGAGTGTCTAAGTTTCTTGCCATAGAAGTCGGTCTCATCATTTACGAGTGCGCCAAGTTACCTCTTCTTCGACCATGGGTTGAGATGCCTCTGTCCGATGAGGTAGATGGACGTTTGCCACCCTTGACCCATGATAAAGTCTTGAGTCTTAGGCATTGAGCCGGGCCTATGGGCCTGCGCTACATGTATAGGTTCATCTTCATGTAGGCGACGAGCCCTATTCACGTTTGGCTAAGTGGCCCACATCTGAATGGTGATTTTTTCCTCATTAGGCTTGTCTTAGGAAGAGTGATGTCTTCCTTTTGCAGACAAAATGGATTGAGACATTTCCTCATGGACATCAAAAGCCAATTAATTTAATAAGTGTTGGGGAAATAAAATGGAGTCCAATAAATATTCTAATTTTTCATATATCTATCTTGTCTCTAACATATTCCAAGTTGCTTATTTAATTTTAGTGGATAAAAATTAATGTACAATTTGGGCTTTGTCACATTAGCCTGGTTCAGCCTTTTAACTCTTTCATGATTAATCAGGTTTTCCTAGGCCTTAGAGTTATTATTTTTACCTTAAATTTAACTAGTAAATTAAAAATTTCTTTATTAAGTATTTAATTTCTAATGAAATAATATCACACTTAGTAGTGTTAATAGCAGTGTGAGAATGATTGAATAAACTAATTAGTTAACAATTTAACTCTTTAAATCTTGTTCTCCTAAAAAATGATTGATTCTTCTATGAATCTTTTAAGCGATTTATTATTGTTCTTACGTGTGGGATCAATTAAGTTTTATATTACGTCGATAGGTAGATCTTATATTACTTTGTTAGTTTTAACCAAACATTAATGAATCAGAGTACCCTTAAAATATCTTTTAAGTTAAATATTTAATTCAATCATCTGTATAATAAATTAATTTAAACCACCATACTTATATTGACCTCTAGTAAGATGTATAGGCCATCCATGTGATGAGAAGTATAGGAATCTCCAAAAGAACCTCTTCTGACCATTACAATTCCAGATTGAACCTTCCATCATATGCTAATGTCTCGATTCAATACTAAGGTATGGTTTAACTATTAAACTCTAATAAAGCGACCATATGAATCATGAATTACCTTATGCAACCAGAAAATGACTTTATTAATTTTTCATACGATACTACTTTGAAAAGATATCTACATTACATTAAGACTCATTACTCATGGGACTTTATCTCCTAATATTGGAGTGATGGATCCTCTATTGATCACCCACAACCTCCTTATGTAACAAGTACCCGATGGCTTACTCTTGATAACCCTTGGTTTGGGTCATTTGAGTAATATCAAAGCATGATATTGCACATATGAGGATTATGGTGATTTTAGGTCTGAGAATCACAAGCACAATAATCAATTGATAAATCATATTCATGAAAGTGTATGCTTGTCAAGCCACTCTGATATGTCTAATCAATTAATAAATACTTTGTACTTATTTGAGTAATGAAATCTATCATTTGTGCATTATATATTTCTTGTATGATAGATTCCCGAATGTTAGGCAATGTACTTGGAATCGTGATAGTGATATGCTCAGTGAGATCCAAGTGGCTACAAGCCTAAAAGCTAAACTATTCATAGTCATAGGATTATCATGATGGGATAATGAAAATCCAGAAAGACTATTACATAAGCTATCTTCTTCTTAGGAAGAATGATGTTCTCATTATCATCGGTATTAGATACTGTGATAGACATATAGATGATTAATAGAGGATTAGTCATTGAATGTGATCACTCCATAAGTCTCAATGTTTTGATAGTGACTATTATGAGACTTTTCCAGTGACGTGACTATGGTACTTGTGATACTCAGATTTGAGATCACCATAGTATTGGTGCATGAGATATCATGCTTTGATATCATTCAATGTAGCTCTAACTAAGGATCACTAAAAAGATGAACCATTAGGCATGTGTTCTTATACGTGCAGTCAATATGGTGATAAGATGAGATCCAACACCTCTTTATTAAAGGATATAATTCTATGAGTGATGTTCCTTATATAATAAGAAATCTTTAAAAAGTAAAATGGTTGAAAAGGAAGTTTTCACATATCCACCATCTAAGCTATATAAGAAAGCACATGATTGATGTTGTCATGTCTAGTAGGGTTTAGGAGCTAAACTATGCCCTAAGACTGACCAAGATATTGGCTAAGATGGAAGGATTATTCAGGTACAGTAATAGTCACGATAGATTCTTGTGAGGTTCCTTGAACTTCTTATTATATGGATGATCTATATGCCTTACTAGAGGCCAATGTTGATTCGGTGGTTTAAAGTTTATTAGTCATATATGATGATTAAATTAACTATTCAACTTTAAAAGGCTTTAAGATTCAAATGATTCATTCATAAGAATGAAAAAAAAACCCATAAGCTATTGTGGGGCCCACTTGTCAGCGTAATGTAGAACTTATTGAGTCACACACATAAAGGATAACTAGATCTAGGCTAAGATCTAAATTTTGAAATTTGACTCGTTCTTAAAGAACTTGATTTAAGAGTTAAATCATTAATTAGTTTAATAGGTAAGTCTGGATCACACCCGCACTACTAGTATATCCAAAGTGTGATTTAGATTTGACTTGAAATTAAATGATTAATTATAAGAATATTAAATCGACTAAAATATGTCTATTAAATGGATATTTAATAAATATAAAGTCAAAAAAAAATTTTATGGTCAAAGGAAATACTCAGTTGGTCATTAAAGTTTTAATAGCCAAAACCGAGCCCATAGGAAAGGCCCAAATTAAAAGTCTAGACTATACTAAGTAAAGTTGTATTTTAATTTGGAATTATGTGTTGGTTTTAATTTTCGAAACCAAGAATTAAAATGAACAAAAGGAACCTGAGCACTGGTTTAAAGGGTATCAAGCTTTAAAAGCCCACTTGAGCCTAGGGCCCAAAACTAATATCTCTTATGAAAGGAACATTAAAACCGTAGGGTTCCGAAAGAAAAAAAAAAAAAAACCCCTACATGTGCCGCCGATAGAGAGAGAGAGAAAGTGAGAGTGTCATATTTTTCTCTCTAAGCTCATTCCTTTCCAAAATTTGATTCTCATGAGTTAAGAATCAAACTAAAAAAGTCCATCGAGTTATCATCCGTTTGGATATCAACAAAGAGACTAGGTGATGGTTCCAATTAGACTAAGAAATGAGCAACAAAGCTACGATCGAATAGAACAAGAGTGGAAAATCGGCCGGCCTTCAATAGAGAGGTTGCTCGGTATAATACTTCCCTCTCTACTCCCTTCTTAGTTTAACTTCTACTTGCTGATAGTTTAGAAATTGTAAATCAAAACTTTCGGATGCGAAAGCATAGGATACTTCCCGCGATCTTAAGGTGGCTGTTTGAATCAAGTATCCAGGAGTCACATTTTGAATGTAACATTCCACTCCAGGTAAGAGAAGATTCATTGACTTACAATTCAATCAGTATATTATCATTTAGATTTATCGTAGTGATCACGTTTGATGATCAAGTTTCCACTAATCATAACATCAATAGTTATGAGAACTACCATCATACTCTTTAAAGATTGTCATAATCTCGTTGCGATAATCCTATGATTATCAATTGTTTAGATCTTAGGCGTTAAGCTACTTGAATCTCATCTAACATAATCAACATCACAGTTTCAAGTGCATAACCTAAGTTCCGAGAGTTTATTATGTATAATATACAATATTATTTGCAACATAATAATGATAAATGATAAAGTCAAGCTCATATATTAAGTTACTTAATTATTTAATTCAGTTGATATCTATACAAACATATTGTGTTTCACAGAAGTGAATAGCTTGATCGGTAAATTTGAGTGGCTTGACGAACATTTCACTTTCAATTTTTCTAATAGGAATTAATAGTTAAACCATGTTCTTAGGTAAATTGGGATAGTCATCATAGATTTTTCTTTAAAGATGCTTATACACTGGCTAGTCATCATAGATTTTTTTTTAAAGATGCTTATACTTAAAGATTACAAAAAATAAAAATAAATAGATCATGTGTTAAAAATTATTATACGATGATGTTCTAAACTTACGTTTATCATGTATATAGCCACTTATATTTATCATGTAAACTACAGTACTTTTGCTCAGTTTCATTAATTCTCTTTTACCCAAACTCTAATTCTAACCCCTGCGTGCATGAATCTGACCATTGGTTTAGATTGTAGACTAACGTTTTATTCGTATAATAAAATTTCTTGAATGAGCTATTTTTATTCACTTGAGCTTAAGTAGTCTACTTTCTTTAAAATTTAACCTTGATTAATTAGGTAGGCTGAATTATTCTCCATCATTTTCAAACTTAATCTTAGGACCAAGGACTGAATTGTAGCCTTTGAACTGTAGTGAATCTGATCAACTACACAGACTACTTACAGTGACTTTGATGTTATGGTATACCTACCAAGTAGGACTACATAGACTACCAAGTATACTTATAGTGACTTTGATGTTATAGTCCAACAAATAGTGACTCTAATCAACTACATATACTAGTAAAACTGAATAATATACAATCTTGTGGTTGACATTTTAATTTTTCTTTATCTGTATAATATGATCTTTCAACTTATAGTATTCCTACCAAATAAAAATAAATAAACAACTGGCTCATTCGGGACATGGTAGGGGGAGTAGGGGAGCAATTGTAAACCCTCAATATTTCTAAATTGGACAAAATAATGGGAAAAGAGATTTAAAGGGGTTTTTTTTCTTCATAATTTCAGAAGTTAACAAGAATGGGTCAATGAGGTTGATGCTCCCCATATGAAAATGGGTCATCAGGGTCAACACCTTCAATATGTGCATAGGTCGACAGAGTCGACGCCTCCAATACACTAAATGCGTTGATGAGGTCGAGAGGGTCGACGAGATCGACATGGTTGACATGATCGATAGGATCGACGCTTTCAATATGCAAATGGGTTGACGGGGTCAACGCCTTCAGTATGCCAAGGAGGTAATGTGGATGCCATGCAGCGCTTGACACAGTAGCTTAATCAGCATTTAATTGGATTAGTCATCACTCAAGCGTAGTAATCCTAACATATGGCATGACTGATCATACTTCCTTTCCACTATAAAAGGACCCATCCGTTTATTAATTGGGAAATCAGCAAGAACGAAAGGAAAGAAAAGACGGAAAAGAGAGGGAAGGAAAAAAAGAGAAGGAAAGGAAAGAAGGGAGGGAAAGGAAATAAGAGGATGAAAGGAAATGAGAGAAAAAAGAAAAAGAAAGAAAGAGGGAAAAATAGGAAAAAGGAAAATTAGGAACTTCAACTTATCAAACCTCAGCGAACCTTTGTAAGTATAGTCTCACTACAACACATGTATATTGTTTGTTTGTTTGTTTGTTTGTTAGTTATTCTTATACTAAAATTATTTGAATGATTTGAGCATAGAATAATCATTAATAGGCATGATGAATTAAAGATTATATTTATTATGTTAAGCTTAATGTTAATATAAAGATTATGATTGTTATATAGCATGTTAAGTATAAATAAAATATTGCCATGCTAAAAAGAGATCATGACTAGTATGAACATAATATAGTATCATAGTTTAAGGATGATAGTAGCTTTAACATGTTACGATTATATGCATATGTTTATACTTCTGATTTTGAAGGAGTTAATGTTATGCTAGAGTAAATAAAGATCATAAGCATGCATATGCATAACATTTAAGTGAGGTGCTGCCAGATCGTAAGAAGGATCGCTTGTCAATCATAAAGTACCCCAGATAATGTTACAAAAAAGGTTATAAGCAGATCATTGCAATGGTCATAAGTGGACCTCTAATTAGATATCAGTTGAAATATCGGTGGCAGTATCCTTAAGGCCCAAGCATAGAAGGATAATACATGTGAGTAAGACCATATACTTACTGAGCTTATAGCTTACAGATGTTTGACCTTATGTTGTAGAAAATTACAAAAGTAAAGCTATAGACTAAGGATTGGGCAAATGAAGAAAATCAGTCTCATGGGGTTGTACATATGGGACACGACCTGTGGAAAAGCAAAAGACTTGAAGGTTTAAACATATTAGAAAATCTTATATATATGAATACTTTGGACAAAAGAGTAGTTCTTGCTTAAGAGTTTTGGGATTCATCCTCTATGATAAGGACTTCGGTATTTTTAGTTATATCTTATATTATAGTATTTTATAAGAGTTCAAATTATTACACTATTTCCGACAAAAATACTTTTAAAAAGTTAAGTTAAGGAAAAGAATGTAGTGCCCCCTACCAGCTCTGCATGTTTCCTCCCAAAAGTATTCGATTAACCTAAGCAGCTGGTAGGGTGGGCGCTACAACAGTGACATTGAGAGGCAAGAAACTATTGATTGTGAAAATTGGTAGATTGTAGAATGAGGAATTCTACGAACGCTGGTGTTCAGGAAGTCAATCGATCTATCCTTGAATGTAATGTAGTCTATGGGTGTGCTGGAAGTAATAATACTTAGAAAGAAAGGTAATTTAAATTATGATAATTTAAATTACAGATAAAGTAAAGATGATAAAATAAAGTGCAATAAAATAAATTGAAAGTATAGTAAATGCAAGATAAATAAAGCATGTATTAAATTAGAGGTAATGTAAAGTAAAGTGCATAATTTAAATGGGCATTAAATCAAAGAGCATTAAATTAAAGATATAAAATAAATGAGACATTGCATTAAAATGATGATGTTACACCGCAATGGATATGAATGATACTTGATTTTATAGCGAAAGAAGCAAGATCAAATACTTAACGGGTTATACTGGATTTGGATACTAAATCTAATGAATGACAAATAAAATGACGAATGACAAGCTATTTATGGAAGGTGATGTTTTTTAGTATCAGAAATACTCGGTGAATCAAGCAAGCAGAGTCCCATGGAGCGATAATTCTCCTCAGAGGGATTTCTTCAAGGCTTTGAACCTCGAAAGATCTTCAAGGCACAGAGCCTCAGAAGTAGCATTACAATTTTGGGGTGGTTCAATGGTTGTTATGTTGTGTTGTTTTCACTTGATGGAGCTTGCTATTTATAGGCAACCCGAGACTTGGTGGACGAGCAACCTGAATTGTTCAAAAAAAGCCTCTTTGGTTATGATTTGCTATTTGGCCCTCACAAAATGGACTTTCTAAGTACTAGACGACATGAATTGGTCAACTAAGACTTTCCCTTTGGGATCTAATTATTTTCCCTTATTTTCCCTATGTTATGATTTTTCTATTTACCCTTCACAAAATGGACTTTCTAGTACTAGACCACATGAATTAGTCAACTAAGACTTTCCCTTTGCGATCCAATTATTTTCCCTATGTAGAAAGACCCTCATATTTGCTTAAAACCTTAGGAATTGGTCAAAAATCTTCTCTGATTTACAAGCCCACCCTTGACTGTTGATGAATAATCCTTGGACTTAAAGAAAGTTTTCTCTGATTTTTTGAAAATATCCCTAAAATGAAATCAGCTAAAATAAACTGAAACAAAGAACCATCGGCCAAGAATCGGCTAACTTAGCTCATTCAAAAGCTCAAGAACCAATTTGGTATGGAAAACCTTAGCCGCCTGGTCTTACTTAGTTAGTCGGTTGTCTTGGCATAGAAGAATCCAAGATGTTGACTAGTGTTGGAATAAGGCAACTTAGTCCCTAAGTTAATTGATTAAGGATAATAATTACATATTAGAACTATACATTTATTAATATAATAAGGATTATGTTGTAACTGCATAACATAGTTAAGACAGAAGGGACGTAGCTTCCCTAGCTCATCCTTTTTATGTCCAATCGTGAAGATAAGTTAGAAGAATAAATATCTTCTGTAGGTCTTCCAGTCACCACCTACAATAAGATCAGAAGTGATCACTGACATCTACAAAAGTAGGAAAGACGGTTCCTTCTTAGTTATAGTATCATGAAAGTTAGTAAGTTGCTAAACATTCTATAGTTCATACAAAAAATTTGAGTGAAGCTCAGAATTTCCTTTATTCTTCCATAATCTGGGATCATAGAAAGTGAAAGTGCAAATTATGATATAGAGGATAGTACCAGATGAAGGATACCGCTAGTAAGAACTGATATAAAGATGAAATCATTGGTTTTGATGTTAGGTCCAAGGTAAGAGTAGAATATATAAGGTATAAGATATAAGATGAAATCAAGGTTCAGGCATTTTACTAGGTTAGCAAGGTCTGAATCGGTTGAGGTTTAGATGTAGGGTCAATACCTTTAAGAGGCAAAGGGTCGACGAGTCAATGCCTATAATATATAAAGGGGGTCTACGGGGTCGAGCCCTTCAATGTACAAGGGGCTAATGGGTCAACGCCTTCAATATATAAAGGGGTCGATGGGTCGATGCCTTCAATAGGAAAAGGGGTGTCGACGGGGTCGATGCCCTCAGTATAAGAAATCATCTTGAGACTAAGAACTTAGTCATGCTTTTCTCTTTCTAGACTAAGAGCTCAGTCTAGACCGGGAGCTCAGACTGAGGGATATTATATGAGGTCTCGGTCCGAGGAGAAGAAAAGTCCTCGATCTAGATCAGGAACTCAAACCAAGAGACATTATATGAGGTCTCGGTCTGGGAAAGAAGGAAATTCCTCAGTCTGGATCAAGAACTTAGACAGATAAATATTATATTAGGTCTCGATCTAGGAAGGAAAAGAGAAAACCTTGGTCTAGGAAGAAAAAGTACTCATTCTAAGAAAAGTACTTGATCTGAAAGTGCTTTTGACATGTTGCGTCCAGGGTTGACAGCTTAATGCCTTGACCTACTCAATGCCTTAAAACTTAGGAATAAGTCTACTAGGTCGAAGGGCCGATGGTCTATGCCTCGACTACACTCGATGCCTCAAATATGTAAAATACTACCTAAGGTCTACGGGGTCGATGGGGTCGATGGGGTCGATGGGGTCGATGGGGTCGACGGTCTACGAGTCTACGGGTCAAAGTCTGCCATAACAGTAATAGAGACCTTAATTTAAGCTACGTAAAAAAATGATTAGGACTCGAGAGAGAGATATGAAGGGTAGTTTATCTATATTTGGTAAATTGAATTACCTTGGACATCCTTATTGATTGTGTGTCCATTTTTCCTTGTTTTGTTGCTTAGATTCATTATAGGAGCATCTCTCCACGCCATCAGGTGTTTTAAAAGGTTAAGGCCAACAAAGGGCTAAATGTGAGTGATTACTACAGCATGCCAGTCTTTAAATGGCTTTTAAGTTATTAAAAGATGTTTATGTTATTTTGTGGTTTACTCACTGCCTTTTCAAAAGTGCTTATGCTATTTCATGGCGTTTGCCATATAATGCTGATTGTTGAAGGTAATTGAATTTGAATGAAGATTTCATGAATTTAAGCTCTATAAATTGTTTTATGAAATAATATGATTGAAATAAGAATTTTTAAAGGTATGTATGGTATGGATTTAAAGTGCATGAAGTTTGTGTTGGGACCTTATTCCAGCAATGGTTTTGCTAGACTACATGGACATAGTAGTTCATTTTATGGATTATGATTACCTGGCAGGGTATGTTATTTGCATAGTAGGGTATGTTACATGTGTAGCAGGTATGTTAAAAGGAGAATTACGCCTTTAGGTACCATCTCGCGGGTGATGGAGACAGCGGTGACACTTGACCTTTTGGCCCCTCATGTGAAAATTTCTTGTGAAAGTTTTAATGGCAGCAAAGTGCCACGCGGTCACTCCTTGTGTCCCAGGAGGGAGAAAGGTGCCACAAGGGCCACCTTTTAACTCCTAGACTCAATATTTGTGAACGATATATATATGTACACTTATTATGAATGATATAGATTCACTGATTTTTATGATGTTTTCATTTTTGAAACTAATATAAGTATGTTCAAGTATTGGCTAAAGGTTCGAATTGAATGATCTGTCTCAATGACTTTAAAACCTAATGCAAATCTATGATGCTTTATGAAATTGCATTGCCGAAACCGTTTTGTGAATCCTGTCTTTACCGGTTTTAACTCATGGCATGCTATAGTTATTACTCGTTGAGTTTTATACTCGTTCTTCAATTTATTGAAAACCTTTTCAAATTAGAGAAAGAGTAGAGTCATCAGGGGACTATTTACCAATTGCCCAGTAAGACTTAGGTAATTTTTCCATCCAGTTGATTGCATTTTGGTATAGTGTTAGTCGCTCTACTGCATATTTGGATAGGAAATGTATTACACAATATATGACAAATATTGTACATATATAAGTTGTATTTCTACTGCTGTGCTTAGAGAATATTCCGTTTATATGGACTGTTTGGACTGTAAGTCCAAGTTTATGATGAAAGGAAAGAATATTTGAGCCTAGATATATTCCACATGTTCCAACATATGAAAGTAAGATAAGTAATAGGCTTGTGAGGGCTGTGTAACCGTAGATTCCTCACATATAAGTTTCTAGGTATCTTTGGTTACGTAGTTCTCTTGCCGGTCACGGATCTGGTAAATTGGGTCGTGACAACAAATGCCCCTCATTATTCATTTTATTAAGTATTCCCAAAATAATAGGAATAATGGACAATACCTCTATAAATTTAGCCTAATATCACTTCATTTATTCAAACCTTAAAACTATGGCCGAATCTAGTGTAGAAATGGAGCCTTCAGAGCTTACTATTTAATATGAAAATTCCCTCACTCTTTCTTCTAAATAAACTTCCTCTATTTCTCTTGGGTCGAATGAAGCCACTCGAACGTTCAAAGGCCTATACTTTGACCATACTCTAGAGCATCTTATGATTTAAAGACTATATCATCTGAGTCTATTTACATGGGAAGTCACTCTTTGTCCTCTTACACTTCATCCCTTCATGTTAAAGCTCATTGCTTTTCTCTTACAAAGGATCAGTTCTATGCACCTAAACCCTAGCCTTGAAGGGATTCTAATAAAAATTAATGACATTTTTTATTCCAAACAATCCTCTGATTAGATAAGAATCAAGTTTAAGAGGATTGCTGATGAGACAAGGCAGTTTACTACGTTTCACAAAGGGCATTCTGAGATATAGGTAGAAGTCGTTGATATTCTTACTTCCTATGACTTAGGACTTCATACCATGAATAAAAAAAAGTTGTTGATTTAGAGCTCCCATGACAAATTTGAGTAGCTGAAGAGAATGCATATCATCCTCTAGCTCAATTGAATGAATTAGAGGCTCGACTCGTATCTCTCCACAATCGTCAATTTGATGTCCATCTAGCGCTTGGCAAAAGACATAGCATTTGCAACGGTTTGATCAAGAACATAAATCGATTTGTGAAGGAGCTTGCTCAAGCCCAGTCTTTACTATAGCGACAATAGGATGCTTAAGAGACTACGATAGTGATTCTAGTTGGTCTCGAGCCATTATGAAATAGCCTTCAAGATCTTCTGCAAAATTTAAGAATGAACGTTGCTTATAGGCCCCTCTTTTATTTGTTAGTTTTTTGGTCGATTTTGGTATAGTCAGTCTAGTGGGGTTTCCTTTTTGTTCATTTGCTTTATTCCTTTTCCAATTTTGTTATGAATTGGTTTAAAATAAATGATGTTTATCTCCTATTAAATTCCAATTAGCCATTTAGTCAATAAAATTCACTAGTTTTTCCATAATTAGTCTGAAATTCAAACATTAAAGGTTGAATAATTGCATTTAATGTGATAAAATTTACTATTAGCTCAAAATCTGATCAAATTGCTCCAAAATCAGCTTAATCTTTCAAGAAGTTGATCAACATCGCCCATCTTCTTAAATCAATTTTGAACAGCCAAATCTTCTAAAAATCTTGGGGGGTTTGCCAAAAAATCAGACTTCCAACAGATTTTTAACGTGGGTGGCCTACCGCCCAACCAGATTTGGCCGCGCGGGTAGCCTCATTTTTTCCAGACGGTCAACCATGCTACAAGGGAGGCCAGGTCTAGCCGACTATTTCTTCTTGGTCGACAAAGGTTGATCAAAGGATCGTGGTCGCGGGCCAATCTCAGACTTTCATTTGTTTTCCTTTTTCACTCCTTTAACTATAAAAGGGGACCTACCCTCGTTCCTTCTCCAAACTCATAATATCTTCTTAAACTTTTCCTCCAATCCCTTCTCTCTCCTCAAAAAATATTTTGGAGTACCAAAAGAAATCGGTTGATTTCCTCATAACCATGTAGCTACTCATCTTAGCGGGAATCAATGAAGGTATGTCATCAGACCATGTATTTCTAGTGATAAAAATAGTATACCCGACCGGAGCATCTATCCTTTTAATGGCCAATTCCCTTCGGAGGATGGCAACATTTACTAGGATATTTCTTTGGGTCTATACTTGAGCAGCTGACATTCTCTAGGAGCTAGCATTCTCTAGCTCCTAAAGTTTAACCGAGTTAGGTAGACTGGCCCAAGCCTTCCTATTTACCCATGTGGCAATCGACCGGACTGGTTGAGTTTATAGAGCTGAGAGAGCCTTCTATGTATGATGTCACTGTTGTCTTATTGGCCATGAGCTTATGGTCCCCTTCATACAGTTGTTTCACCTTTCCCTACAGGTTAATGATTGTCACCACTTTTGACATTGCTGCCATCACTAAGGGTACTGAGTGTAGGGTTGGGCTTCTTACTAATAATGCTGACTTTTCTTATCATAAAAAAGGAGTATCTTATTGGGCGTTTAAGAGAGCATATGAGTGATGCTCTGACCGATTAGGAGCACATAACTTTTATACTGGTTCTTTTGTGTAGGTTTCTACTCTACGAACTTAGTCAGTGTTTTGTCAGAGAGTTGCTTCCTTTTTCTACGGCTCTCTCTTGTGGTACCCGTTTCTCAATTTCATCCTTCTCAATGGGTTTTCTCTACAGGGGCTGTTGTGAGATGGTAGATAGTTCTTTTGCTATAATCAGCGGCCTCTTTTAGGTCCTTCAGTATTGGTTTCGCTTCCACTTTTCGGGTCTATGCCTTGGGATGCCTCCAATCACTAGCAATTTTGTTTGCTATGGGGTAGCTCTTACTGGATATCCGAGTTCTGATCTAGCCTTCAACTCTCATTTTTGATATCTCTACAAGATCATCTTATAAGATCCTGGTTCCTAGGTAGTTTTTAGCACGTTTCTCCAGTGACAAGTGGGACAAGATTGGTTTAGGATAGGCTTTGAATTATCACATCGATGTTGAACCTTTGTCTTAGAGGTTGGAGATATTTCGGTTATTTTTAGATGCTCAAAGACCCAACGACCTTCACGATCAATTTTTATTTCTCGCAATGACATCCCTTCCTTCGTGTTATGGAGGTAATCGAGATAATATCGGCCACCGAGTCTTGGCTATCGTAGTTTCAGATGATACATGGTCAGGATCCAAGTGCCTCTGTTTCCTCCCTTTTCTTCCTCTAGTGGAGTCACTTAGGAGCTGAGTGCTTTACTCTGACTTGCAATGTCATCCTTGCACAGCCGCAGGTGAGATCTGAGTTGGGTTATCCGGTATGAGATCCGAGTCTGCTGGCCTGGGCCTTAGTACTCTAGATGGTAGGCTGGCAAATATGTACTATATTTTTACCTCGATAGTCATTCGTTGAGGTGGCTGCTGGAAAGGGTTGTACCCAATTTTTATCGATAATCGATGTTTGACATATAATCGATCAAGTTCAAGCATCTCGGAATAGGCCCATGCAAAATAATTTGAATAAGCCAATAATAATTTTATCATTTCACCTTGCATATTTATAGACATAATGCTACTAATATAGATTGGTTGAGGATTCTCGACAGATCCTAAATTTATTTGTACTAGTGGATCATGTATATCGGCTTTAAGGTCGTCTAGTTGGGGCGAGATCCAATTGATCTATAGTTAAGCCTTCGTCTACTTCTTATATTTGGCTGTTGAAATATTCCTCTATTTTTCAGGCTGAATATTTTCTTTCGACAGCTGCTACAGTGACTGTTGAGTCTGGTCATTGGTTGGCACATCTTCGATTCTCGGTTCAACTGAATTTGGCTAAAATGGACTGAGTGTTAATGCGTGGCTGGCTAACTTGCCATTAGTCAACTTAAATATCATCTTGGATGGTGAGATTACGACTAATGTTTTCCTGTTTGCCTTCACCAATTTGATAGGACCAACATTCTTGTCATAGAAGTGGTTATGAAGGGTCTCACCTTATCTTTTACCGTCTTGACCTTGTCTCCATTCCAAAATAACAGAGCTTAGTGTAAGGAAGATGGTATGTAGGAATTAGAGTAAATTCAATCTCTTCCGAGTAAGGTATTATAAAAAGCAATCAAATTGACAAAGAAGAATGTGGCTAAAGATGACTTTATTCCAATTGTCAGCCTCTATTGCCACTTCAATTGATTTGATGACTTCATCCTAATTTGAGCCTTCCTAGTCTTGGATTTTCAAATTTGCCAAGAAATTCATTAGTAGAGTAATCATGCTATAATCATATAGAATGGGTATGGTCCCAACCAATACCTCATTGTGAACAATCGGCTCAAGAGATTTTATAGTTGGGACTTTGAGACTTAGCTTCATCGGCCGTGCATAATCTTCATCATATTCTTCATTCTCATATAAGGAGTCAAAATCCTCTAAGAGCACTTGCAATATGACAATGTGAAACTTGGCCCCAACCTCCGGAGTTGGGGAAGCCATCGTTAATTATATGATCATTTAGGTTATTAGGATTGGTTTCCTCTTTGTTATCTGGTTGGGTGGCCATTATTTATGACATGACTTTTGGTGGCAGCGGATCATCCATAATGATATTCAAGATCTTAAGTAAGGAAGATGACCTACTTCTAGGCAACTAACCACTATTGCTACCTCTAGTAGCTTGGGCCCTTCGAGTTGCCTGCCTTAGCCGCTGCTCCCGCCATTTATTAGTATGTCAAATTCATCTCAAGATTTTTGGATGTTCCAGCCATTTTCGAATTGCTTGGGTGTCAATCTTGGTGGGACAATCATCGTCGGCCGCATTTGAATGGTTGATAGGTTTTTAACAGATAAGCCAATCATTCAATTGCTTGGCTGATCGGGATGATAATTATATGACTAAGTGATTATGTTCTCATTTTCCTTATTTTTTTTTTCTATCACGGGAACTGGCCTGAGGGTGGTTGACTAGCAATGACAAGATAAGGGTTACCGATCATATGAACGACTCAGTCGATAGTAACTGCTTAAGTAGGATATTTTGTCTCGCCTATCGAGGTAACCGTTACTTGAATAACTGGCTTACTATCGATGGCAATCTTCCCATCCGAACTCTTGATTAGTGAGAGGCCTTAGATCATCCACAATAGCTATAGCAGGGAGTGGGATGGAATTAACTCCCATAGTGGGTGGCTCTTCAAAGCCCATGAGCCCAATGTGAATCCTCTCTTAGATCCATTGCTGGAATACCATGCAATCGGTCATTTGATGATAATAAGAATTGTGATACTTGTAGTAATCCTTACCTCACATCTTATCGACCGAAGGCAACTTATTGTCAGGCAGAATCTTTAACTTCTTGTTCTTCAACAAGATGTCAAAGATCTTGCTCGCCTTATTTGGGTTAAAAGAATAGACTTTTTCCTTCTCGTGGACGTACCTTTTAAACGTCTCATGAGTTCTAGACTTGTTGAGAGCCGAGAGTGTGACATATTTATCGTCGATTATTTCATTAACATCCATGTCATAGTTAGGTTCCTGGTAGTGGGTCTCAGTTGATGGTCCTTTCCTAAATGTCTCATCCTTCAGCAACCCTTCATATCTAGGCCCCTTTGAGGATAATTCAAAGAAGTTCCTAAATTCCATTCCTTCGAATTTCTTTTAGAGCTCAATGTCCATGTCCATTCCTAACGAACTCTTATTCTGGTAGAGCTACATGGCATAGGCTTCTTAATTGCTTAAATCGAGATAGGAAACCCTCGGCTGACTCAGCCGTTTATTAGAACAATTGGGACTAGTCGACCATCGTAACCTCTCTTTGGCTATAGTAAAACTAGGAGTGGAAGTGTTATTCCATATCCTTTCAAGTCCTTATTGAGTTAGGCAGAAGTCTGGTATACAACGCGAAAGCATGCCTGGTTAGGGAGTTAACAAACAGTCAGATTTGTAACCTATTCTTTCCCTTTACCTCACCTTATTACATGGTATATCAGCCAATGTGATCCACAATTGACTGTTTTGGATTGTCCCCAGAGAATATGGTGAAGTCCAAGACCCAGTATCTACGGGTGAAAGGATCCTGGTCGATCTCCTCATGATATGGCTCATGTTACATGAGCTAGGGCAACTATCGGACAGCAGGATCAAAGCACTCATGCTTTGTCTCATTAATAGGAAAAAATCAATATGAGCCTTAGTTCTTCATTAACGGCCTTCCTACCTAGTTCACCATGTGATTCTTCATTAACGGCCTTCCTAACTAGTTCACCATGCGAGAGTTCACTGCTGTGATAGGACTACATTATCACGACCTTCCAACCATTACTGATCACATCAAGAATAATACAAATCAAATAGATATTTTCAACATTCTTGAAAAGAGAAGTAAGAGAAGCGAAGAAGATTTTGAATATGATGCAATGCTGGCAAAAGACAAGGTCAAGCTAGCCTTGATGTACTTGTTGTAAGCCATCTTACTGAGAATTGTGAAGAGGACTAACATTAACTCAATACATCTATCTTTGGCATCGGACTTGGAGTTATTCAATGCTTATCTTTTGCGTAAAATAGTGTACGAGAAAACCATAACATACATCATGAAGAATAACTTTGAGAAGAATGCTGCACAAGCTTGAGCAAAAGAAGAAAATAAAAACAAATTAAAAAAAAAAAAAGATAAGGTCCTCCTAATTTTTGGATTCGGTAATTGTTAAGTTGTTGTCGTCTTTATATTACTACATAAGCATGGGCTTTTGAGGCAATTCCATTACTTGGAGAGGAACATGGGAAGCGTTTAAAGGGTACAAGTAGGCCTCAAATCCCCAACTATCAAAATAAAAAGGTTTGAAGCAAAGAGTAAAATACTAAAGTCCATGATGTTGTCGATACACTTAATAACCTTGGCTCACCGAAGAAGACGATGGCATGTCTGTTTATCCAACAATGATAAAAGACAAAGTGTTAATATGTAAAACCCAAGGGAAATAGGTAAAAGTCTAATAAGTTTTTTATTTTCGTTAAGGTTAATTGCTAAAAGATGTTTAAATTACTTTGTCATCCTCTTAACAGCACATTGATGAAGCATTGCACTTGATACAAAAGAGAACACTCAAGTTTCTTCATCTATCCCCTCATCTTCAATGAAGGTCAGTGGCAATCCTAAACGACATGTTCAGTTAGTGTTTAGTCTTTGTGACCATATGGATTATTGAGATGTCAGATGGAATATTCCAAACAAAGTCATCTACTCACCCTCTCTCATTATTTTTTGTTTTATTTTACTCTAATGAAAGATTTGTTCCTTCTCCGCTATTACTCTTTTCTTTATTACTCTTAGGTACATGTGCATGGAACGTCTAAGCATAAGCATCACTTGGGCGAAGGTGCATACGGTATACTTCCCTTTAAACATTGACAATATGCACTATGGGGCATTAGCGATTGACTATGATGCCTAGAAGTTGTACAGTACGGATTCGAAGCATGATTTGCAACAAAAAAAAAAAAAAAATGAAGTCACCGCCGAAGGATCGTGTTTGCAAATTTGTTATATTCTGATTAAGATAATTGAGAATAGACTGCTGCTCAAGGAAAAGTATAGCTACAAGAGCTTGGACTTAGAATATCTCAACATCCATTAGAATTGTCGCAGAGCCCCCGACTATAGGGAGCGGATTATGAAATGGATCGAATTTCATATGATAGGTGTGCTCATAAAATATGTGAATGATAAGAATCTTGACTTATTTCGAATGAAGATGGCAATAGACATCTATAGAAAAGAATGGAAGATGTAGTTTATGAACATTTACATACATGTAAATTAATAAATAATCTAGTTTTCTATTTAATGTTGCTTTAGCGATGAAAATTTACTACTATCCAAGTTAGGCCATTTTTCATTATGTTTTACTCGGTCTTGAATGATATAATTTACACATCAAACATAAATATCTGAACAAAATATAGCCGAGCAGAAATCACCTACAATTGTTTGATGATGTTAATCCCTTGAAACATTTACTTACTACCACTTTGGTTTGATTTCCATTTGGTTTTATTTGGTCTTGAATGATACAAATCCCACATCAAACATAAGTATCTAAACCGAATATAGCTGAGCAGAAATCATCATCGATTTTTTATGATGACGTTAATCCCTTATAACATTTACTTACAACCAATTTGGGCCGCTTTCCACTCCATTCTATTCGCTCTTGAATAACAATTCCCACATTGATTTAAATAAAGGCGTTTATACTACATCAACGATGATTACAAATTTCGAAGACATATGATTACAAATTTACTAGACATAGGATTATTGTAAATCAAAAATAAAAATACAATAATAGATCACACTAAAATCATTTGACGAAAGATTACATCATGAAAACCTCTAGGAGTTGCAATATCCTTTCCAATGAGAAGGATGCGGCCTTACTTTCTAGAAGAAAAAAAAAATGATGCGAGGTGACCATGTAGGTGCGTTTGGCGATACTCGTTCTCGACTACACAACTATTACATATTAGAAAATGTGTAAATTATCTCTAGATCTAATAATTCCAGACATCTAAGTGTTGTGCATAATAATTCCATGAAATATAAGGGACAATCTCTAATGCTCCATTCCCCATCATCTCTTCTCAAACTAATCCCTACTCTCTATGGAAAGCAACCATAAGAGAGAGTTAGATGAAAAAATCAAACGATACATTTAGTATGATCAAATTTATGCATATAATTCATGGTTTTATAGCCTCAACAGGGTAAGCAGACACGTGCAGGGAAAGTTAATAAAGATCAAATCAGTCTTAATTGGTTGTAAACAATGATAATTGGTCAAAACATTTAGCATATTTTAGAAGATAAGATAAGGTACAAAAAATATATTCGGTACTAAATTTAAGTCGCGCGTGCCTTTTAAAGCATGTAGATACTATTCACACCGTAGAGCCTACAAGACCTAACCTAGAGCTAGTGGGTGACTGGATTGATGTGTATGCATGGTGGACATGTATCCTAATATACACGGTAATTAAAAATACGGTGAGTGCATTTATATGTGAGGTTATATGAAAATAATTGGAGTGCATATCCTATATGGTTGGATCATGTAGCTTAGGTCATCAATCATCTGGCATCGATCCCTGGTTTCATTGGATTAAAATAGTTCATATCATGTCAATGATGGTTATAATAACTATGATTACCTTAGATTGTAGAGAAAATATACTTAGATATCATACTAATCCAATAATTACTATTTACCTTATATGCATTTAGATATCACACTAATCCAAAAGGTTTAGATCACAAGAGAATATTTGAAGACCATACAATAATAGAGATCATAAGCGTATATATATTAATCACATAATAGACCCTACAATAATAGATACCATGGTTTAATTTTAAATAAAGACAACAAAAGTTCAAAAGTTGATCAAATTACATTTATGACTAATTGAGATATTTTCTCTATTCTATCATATTCGGTCATAAAATCAGCGGTAATCATGCATACACGATCCTAATCTATCTAAAATAGTACATACAAAATCAATGATGATTACAAGAGTTACGAAATAAAATACAGTTTCATATGAAGCTCACGATTTTCATTCAAATGAAAGAGTACATTTCATATCAATGACGATTATAAGAGTTATGAAATAAAATATAGTTTGAATGTTAAAATAATCTTATTTCTCCAAAATACATACTCAGTGGTGAGCATTTGCTTCCCACTTCACCTCTATTTCTCCTTCAAATGATATAATAATTTCATGACAACTAAGCCAAACACTTTGCCATGACGAAAGCAATCCTTGTAGGAAGAGGGTTTATGACCGATGGGACATTTTTTCTATTCTATCCTATTTGATCGTCAAATCGGGAGTAAGGCACAAACGGTCCTTATCTAGCTGAAAGAGTGCATACCAAATCAATGACGATTATAAGAGTTATGAAATAAAATATAGCTTTATATGAAGGTTAAGGTTTTCATCCAAATAAAAGTGTACATTTCATGTCAATGACAATTACAAGATTTATGAAATAAAATATAGTTTGAATGTTTTACTAATCTTATTTCTCTAAAATACATACTCGGTGTTGAGCATCAGCTTCCCACTTCACCTATATTTCTCCATCAAAAGATATAATAATTTCATGAAAACTAAGCCAAACACTTTGTCATGATGAAAGAAATCCTTGTAGGGAGAGGTTTATGGCTGATATGGGACATCTTTCTATTTTGGTCTATTCGATCATCCACTCAGCGGTAGTCGGGCATAAATGGTCCTTATCTGTCTGAAAGAGTTTGTACCAAATCAATGATGATTATAAGAGTTATAAAATAAAATATAGTTTCATATGATGGTTATGCTTTTCATTCAAATAAAAGTGACATTTCATGTCAATGATAATTACAAGAGTTATGGAATAAAATATAGTTTAAATGTCAAACTTATCTTATTTCTCAAAAATACATAATTGGTAGTGAGTATAAGCTTCTCACTTCACCTCCATTTCTCCTTCAAAGGATATAGTAATTATATGATAACTACGCCAAACACTGTCATGTTGAAAGCAATCCTTATAGCGAAAGGGTTTATGACTGGTTTGGGACATTATTTTTATATTCTTTCTTATTTGATCGTCAGGTCAACACTAGTCGGGCATAAACGGTTCTTATCTGCTTGAAAAAGTTTATACCAAATCAATGATGATTACAAGAGTTATAGAATAAAATATAGTTTCCTATGAAGGTCACAATTTTCATTCAAATCCATGTTGATTATATTATTTTCAAAATATATAATAATTCCATGACATCTAAGCCAATAACCTTGTCATGATGAAAGCAATTCTTGAAGGTAGAGAGTTTATGAAAATGAGAACATTCCGATTCAAGGATATAGACATTAAAAGAATTAGAGATTTTCTAGGGTTAAAGATTTAAGTGTATTCACATGTGTCCTATAGGAAAGTAATTGAAGTACACATTTTAAAGAATTGGAAAATAATTGGAGTACACATTCTATATGATTGGGCCGTTTAATATCGGTTTAAATTGGTCATAAGGGATAAGCCAATGTTGAAAGATAGGATAAGATACGAAGAATCTAAAGTCGGAAAGAAAGTTACGTTGTGCATGGTCGACACCTGTAAAGCCTCCATAGACTACTAAGCCTCGAAGTAGAGCCTCTAAATAGAGTAAGACTTGAGTATGTGTATAAGCATTGTTGACACATATCCTGATATGAAAAGAAATGATGCTCATAGCTTAGTAGCATTTATGAGAATGGCCCTAAATTTTTAAACCTGGTCAAAAAGAACAAGTTTGTAGGTGACTAATAGACAGATGAATGACCGAATAGACAGATTAAAGATTCAATCTACTCAATTATTTATGTTTAACCGGTCAATTGAGTCGGCTCTAGTCGGTCAAATGTTGGGTGCGTATTTTGATTACTCATTATTAAATTTAGAAGATGAAACGTTTCATCTTCTCAAACCATGATGCGGTCATCAAATGGCGTCCTCCTTACCAGATAATGTTTCTTCGTCCTTCCTATATAAATTCCCGAATTAAGAGTCTTAATTGTCACTTTCTTTGTTATCAAGCATTCTTTGATTAGTTTATTAAATATATTAGCAGTACTCTTCCTTAGATACTTCTCACTCTTTGATTAGTTTAACAATGGCACCTTAACATTCTTTATAGTCTCTTCAGATAACATGCCTTGTTGAAATTATGGGCAAGGTTGCATCCTCCTCCTCTGAGCCTCATTGGATAACTGTGTTTATGGCATTTGTTGGATGACATTCCAATGCATTCATGGGAACCAGACACGATTAGAGTGTCTTCTTTTTTTGAAGCATTATAGAGATTGTGGGAACCCCCAACCTTGTATATACAAGGACTGATCGAGTTATTCCATTTCTAGTGATCAGAGGCCGAACTAAATACATTAAGAAACACTACTGAAAACAGTCACATGGATGTTGCTTATGCATATGGCATAATATCATTATGCTCTCGTAATCAAGAGGGTATATAGTTTGTGCTATCTCTTGATTGTTCTAGATCTTTGCAGTTTAAATTGGTAGAGTGTCGTAGGAGGGTAAGTCGGAGTAAAAAAATGTACTAGTTTTGAAAATGCATTAAAAGACCACATACGCTTTTGACAAGAACATAGAGAATGGGGGGCTGAGAGCGATGATGAGGATTATAACAACCTTGACATTGTGACTTCGGGATTCTGCCACACATGTAAATGGTTGCGAGAGGCAAGATGATTCCTCAGTGTTACTTAAGGTTAATATCTTTTTTTTCTTTTTTTTTTTTCATTTTATAACTATGTAATTAAATGTTTATATATAGAAATTAAGGGTTGTAAGTCAGTTACATTGCCATATATATATATATATATATATATTGTGTAGTTAGTAAAAATATAATATTGATATTAAGAATTAATAAATTATTTATTTATTTTTTTGTTAACTAACTCCATCTTCAGCAAAATCATCAACAAAAGTAACAATGCAAAATATTTTTAACCATGAAAATTAACACAAAACAATAAAATGATAAAGACTTGAGAACCAAAACCTTGGACAAATAGAAATTAATACATATATGTATAAGACCTCATTTTGAAGAAATTGTTTGCCATGGACCTAGTCTAGGGCAAATCCCTAGACCAGATTCAATCAAAAATCCCCCATTGAATTCATGGGGGGCGTTTATGCCATTTCATTGATTCACAACTCTCCTTCCTTTCCACTTAGCACTTATTCATTGGGCTCGTTCACATAAAAATAACTTTTTTTGAATCTGAGAGAATGAGAATTCAGACATATTTAAGGGTATTAGAGTTTTGGGTAAGCTTGTAGTAGATGTTAGAGTCAAACACTAGTTTAATCGATGAATCAGTTGGAATAAGTGATTTTAGATTGATAAGCTTTGACATTTGTATCGTTGTTTCTTGTCAGTGAGTCTAATATTACATTCTGAACGTCAGTCATACTAATTTGTTGCCAAAACCATCGGTCTTTGTCAGTCATAAGATTATTACAATATGGTCATTAGTCTAATCGGTGATTTTCAATTGTTATGGATTGACAAAATCTTTTCTCGTTTTGATCAATGAACGTAGTCATTCCTGGTTCTATTTATAAGTTAGCTCAAAACTAAATGAACGACTAGATTGATGATCTATCATATCTATTTGGTTATTTATGTTTGACCAATGTAAGTAGTCAACTCTAGTCGGTCAATATTTTGGCGTGTATTTGACCAAGAAAAAAAAAAGGCATGCACTTAAAATGTTTGCCCAATCTTCTATCTTTCAAGTGAATCTAGTAAATTCTTATGCTAGTAATGTATCCACCGAAATCACAAATTTAGTTTGAAATCGTGAATTTATTCCACTAAATTTTAAGTCCTCCAAATTATATCCATCGAAATCACAAATCCCTCAAAGAAATGGGAAAACTACTTCCCCTAAAATTTAAGTAATCCAAAATGCATTCACCAAAATCATAGATCTCATCCATAGATCGCTTTTAATTTGGAACGAAATTTCTGCATTTTCCATTTATATTGGAAATCAACCTTTGAAGACAATTCTACAATGCATCCACAGTCATTTGATTTTCTTTCAATCTCTTTAATCATTTATGATGCATTGAATTTTTGAAGTCCTTTTTCATTATTTATTGTTTCCTTCTCCATTATGCATGTGTTGTAATTAGATGCAATTTTCTGGAACAGACAATAGGTGTTGTTCAATTAATCTTTTAGGCACATTGAAATAAGCATATATGTTTGTTAAGCATTGTTGTTGTTCTATTTAAATTTCAAACCTTTATTGTGAAGCTGTAAATATCTTACTTAGTGTTCTATTTAAATTTCAAACCTTTGTTGTGAAGATGTAAATATCTACTGTTAATGATAAGTCTAGTTGGTCGTGTCTAATGTTAATGACAAGTCTGATTGCTCATGTCTAAACTTAATGATAAGTCTAATGATTTATTTACAGTAACAAACCCTTGCATTGTCCTTCCACTGTTTACTAAGCTTAGCAGTTGATGCCTTCGATATTGAATATAGGTACTAAAATTTTGGTTTACAAACCATACTTCTTAAAATTGTATGAATTTGAATCGCTCAAATTTTGTTTCATGGAACACATGCCTAATACAATGTGATGGTTGACAATCAACTGCCTAGTGATAAGTTTGATTGCTCATGTTTTATTTTATTCATGCACATCTAAACTAGATTATATATCAGCACACCACTGTTATTATCATACAGTAAGAATGCCTTGCATTGTCCTTTCATAGTTTAACATCAAAGTTATACTTTAAGATTGCATCTAGGGACTGAAAATGTATTTTCTAAAAAACATATAGTATGTTTTTATGATATAATATAATATATATGATTTTCATTCAAATTTATGTGATGGTTGACATTGAAATTAGCGTGATACGTTCAAACTATATATTATGTGATGCAACAAAACTTGGTTCTTTTTAAAATGGACATGTATTTTCTTATAAGCAAAATGAATGACGAGAGTTAGATTTATGAATGTAATCGGAATTCAAGTAAATAAAAGTTAGGAGTTGACTCTTTTGTTACTATGTCATCAAAGGTTATTGATAGCAATAGTGAAATTTAGCATCCCTATCACAAGTACATGAATATCAAACCCCCATCATACCAGAATTTCTAACATCACCAAAAAAAAAAAAAATTTGAAAATTTAGGATCTTACTTCGAATTGGCCATAGGGAAGGAATTAATCGAATCCTCTAAAATCCAGTGTAGAACTGAACTAAGTAGAAGCATCACTTGAAGAAACCCCATGGGATCAGTTATTTTAGCCCTAAATCAAAGTTGAAGAAGGTAGGTTGAGAGAAGACAAAGTCGAGAGAAAACTCTTTTTTTTTCTCTGTTCTATGTAATCTATTTATTTATTTTTCTTCTTTTTATTTGTTTATTATTGTCATATCTATAATATATGTATTATATAGATTAAGTGAAGCGATGGAAGCTTACCATTTATATTATCAAACCTTTGACTATTTTACTTTCATTTCTCTATTATTATTATATTTAAATAATTATTTTTTTTTACTTTTTGGACTGAGAAAAAGCTTGATTCTCACAGTAGTGTCGAAGGGAGAGTGATAATAGTCCTCAAAACAGTGGTCACGAAGATAGCATTGACGATGATGATTTAATAGGACTTTTCAGTGACCATTTCATAGCTCACTCTATAGATTTAGATAGGGATTGTGAAAATTACACATCAGGTATAGACACTTACTTTGACCAAATTGTACAAGATGCTGATAAGGTAATGTATTTGGGTATACAAAAATGTCAAAAGCTAGGTGTGTGATGCATATGCTCCATATCAAGTCATTCGACATGTATCTTAAATTGATTAAATTCATTTTACTTGAAGGCAAGACATTACCGAAAAACTTTTACCATACTAAATGTTATAGGAACAATTTGAGGGTTGTGTGTGTGTTAATCCATGCTTGCCCGAATGATTGTATATTGTATTGGAAGGAGAACAATGGTTTATATGCATGTCCATTATGTAGAGAAGGACGCTACAAACATAAGGGGAAGAATAAGGCAAAAATCCCAAGAAAGGTCGTACATTACTGCCTTGTTGGACCTTGTTTGAAGCAATTATTCATAATAGAAGATGTTGCAAGAGAAATGTCATGACACTATGATGAGTGTAAGAATGATGAATGGATCATGAGGCACCCGGCTGATTCTATGTACTGGAAAGAATTCGACATGAAACACAAATGGTTTGCAAGTGATCCTAGAAACATTTGATTTGGTCTTTCTAGTGACGATTTCAATATGTTTGGGAATATGAGAAATTCACATAGTACTTGGCCGACTCTGTTAATACCATACAATTGTCCTCTTTGGATTACCATGAAATATCCATATTAGTTGATGTATTTATTAATATCGGGGCCAAAATTGCCAGGAAATGACATTGATGTATATCTTTGGTATTTAATTGACGAGCTAAAGGAATTATGGCACGAAGGAATATACTGTTGCAATGCTCATAAGAAATGTAAGTCCAAGGTACATGCATCGGTTTAATGGACTATCCATGACTATCTAGTATATGCAAACTTATCCGGGTGGAGTAAAAAAGGGAAGTTAGTGTCCTGAATGCAACTAAAATACTAATGCAATATGGCTAAAGTTGGAAAGAAAAAAGTGTTACATAGGGCATCATCGATGGCTTCCCGAAAACCATGAATAGCATATTCATGACACCTACTTTAACGTACAAGAAATGTATATGCAAGAGGCTCTTTTGCAACTATCGGGGGAAGATACTCGATGCCAACTTAAAGAGATTGAAACTCAACCACTTGGTAAAGGTCCTAATAGTAAGAAGAGTTATCCTCAGAGAGATGTAGAAAAAAATTGGACAAAGTATGGCATCTTTTTTAGCTTCCTTATTAGTCAACTATATTAGTGAGACATACTCTTGATATCATGCACATTGAGAAAAATATTTTTTATAACCTTCTCGGGACACTAATGGCATTCCGACCAAAACAAATGACACTTAAAATTCTAGAATGGACATAGTATTATTGGGCATCCAACAAACTTTCATCCCACTAAAAAGGGATTCAAGAAAGCAAAGTACACGTTTACAAGGGAAAATAACACATCATTTTACAAGTGGGTGTCGAAGATTAAATTTCTAGATGTGTGCTTCCATCATTAGCCGATGTGTGAATATGGCAGAACATAAGATGTTTAGTCTAAAAAGTTATGACTGTCATGTATTTATGCGATGTGTACTACTGGTAGCTCTTTGAGGGTACTTGCATGGAAAATTTGTTTGGAAGTCAATTCAAGTGTTGTGATTATTTTTCATACAATTATGCTCGAAGACTTTGACAATTGATGTCTTGAAGAAGTTGGAAAGAGATAAACCCCTCATACTATGAAAGTTTGAAATGATTTTTCTGCTAGCTTTTTCGATGTCATGGTGTATATGAAATTTCACTTATCTCACCAAGCATTGATATGTGGTCTAGTACAATATTATTGGATGTATTCTACAGAAATAATGTTGTGGGGATTAAAACGAACATTTGATATAAGGCTCAATTGGAAGGTTCAATTATGCAAAGATACCTTGATCGAGAGTAGGCTAACCATAGTTTGAGGTATTTATGATAATTTCAAACATGATTTACAAGGAAGAAGCATAACTACGATTCTATGGGGGGAGATAAGGGACACGCTTAGAATATTTAATATTGGATTTCAATCATTGATTTCATCAAATTTAAAGTTCATTGAAGTAGGGAAAATCTCTAAAATTTATAACTACATCTTGACAATATATCCGAGACTTAAGTCACTTCGTAGGTAATGCAATTCATCGATTATTTATTTTTCAAACATATAGATAATCTCTATCTATATCAATATTATGTATAATTTTAGATTTCATATGAAAAGAATATTATTTTTAATAGAGAGCATAGTGAGGTTATGGAACTTTACCGATCAAATGAGAGAGGACCAAGCTATAGGTTGTTTGAGGATGTTAATATATAGGTACAATTTGAGATAGACCGTTTGTATATAGGTCGGCTTTCATTCAAAGTAGTGATGAACTGAGGACCCTTGCACTCAGACTGGATCATGATGTACAAAGATATGATACTTGTATTGTCAATGGTATTAGGTGGTACACAAAGGAGCATGAGCAAAATTGCCTCGTCCAATGTGGTGGTGTTTTCTTAACCGCTGAGAATAATGAAGGGTACATAGAAGATTATTATGATATTCTAATTGAGATATTGCAAGTTCATTATAAGTTTGGGCACAATGTGTAACTTTTCAACTGCAATTGGTTCATATAACAATGAGAGGATCCCGGGGTACTTGATGATGAAGTCTTTTTGTGGTTAACAGAATTCATACATGGTACAAAGATGATCCGTACATCTTCCCATTTTACATACCTCCAAAGTGATATACATGACAGATCCAAAACGAGGAGATTCTTCGAAAACAGTTTAAAAGGTTGTTCAATGAGATATCTTTGTCATGCCGGTAAAAGATACAAGTCTTGAAGAAGAACTAGTTGAGGAGAATATTAACCCTATTACATTGGAAGCCTTCAAGGAAGATATGCCGAAAAATATAAATTTTGTTGTTTTATTTCCCAATATCACCAACTTTAATCCATTAACCACAAAAGTGGGTGTGATTTATTTTTTGTGACTGATACATTTGTGTAGGAAAATTTTGATTATTCGAGCAACCTAAAATATTCTATTGGATCGATCATATCGGGGAAGAGGGGGGGGGGGGGAAGACATGATCCAACACTTACCATATTTAAAATATTTTTATTCTTTAAACTCTAACCATATTTAAAATATTTTTATTCTTTAAACTCTAAATTATCCAACACTTATTAAATATTTTTATTCTTTAAACTCTAAATTATCCAACACTTATTTATGCTACTTGTTTTTGCAGGAGATCCACTACATATTTATATATATGCAAATAATTGATTACTTTATTCTTATTGCAAGGATTGGTTCTCAATTGTCTTCTAATTAAATTTAGGTAAGTTTCCTTATAATTAAGGTTGTAATATATGAGGTTGTTAAGTTGTTGTAATAGAATTCATGGTTCTTAATATCTTGTATATATATGACGCTACTAAATTATTGTACTATAATTCATGAACAGTACCTAGCTAGCTAAAGTATATTGAAGAATTCATAACTTACTGGTCTCTGTAATGGATTGGGTGTTGAGATTGAAAATTGATCAATTTGATATCATTACATGTTGTAGGTTACCGTCAACCCACTTTTGGGTTGTGGTTTTTCGATGAAAACGTAATGCCTATATCCGTCATACATACATCAAATATAACACTTTAAAATGTCATATTTAATATGTAAAAAGACATATGGTACTTACAAATACTATATATATAAATGTCACAAATATATCAACTATAATGATTGAAAATATCACTTTTAACATGCATAGACATAACGTACTAATAAATACGACATTTATAAATGTCACAATTACTTAAAAAACGACAACAACAAGCATCACCAAAACCTACTGTGACAATATAAGAGCATCATATTTACATCAAAAGCGACAAATTAATTTGTCACAACATTTACACAGAAAACACATGGAGAAGACACAAATGTACATGTAGACCAATAATAAAGGAAATGTGGTTCAATAATAAATAGACATGTGAACTAATAAGAACGCGACACATGGTCCAATAAGAATTTGAAGCGTGGCCAAATAAGAAATTGACATTAGACCAATAAGTAATCATTACTTTTTCTTCAAATTCGATGTAAAAATTGCCTTCCATGACATTTTTCAGCTTCTCAATTAATATGGTTTTTTGTAGTGAAATCGCTTATAGAAGAGTTCAGTTCTATAATTTACACCCAATGTTAAAATCTGTTATATGATATATTTATGTCTCTTGGAATTTTATTGAGTTTTCTGTTAATACATATGATGTTTTGTTATGACCTGATCATGTTTGTTATATAAGTAATCTGACTTAGATCCATTAAAAAATTTAAATTCCATTATAATCGTTATTATTCATAGACTAACAAAACCAACCATGTTAAGGTGATAATGTATATGATAGTCTTTCCGGTTACCAATTCCTTCTTGATAATCATACGACTACGAACACCTTGTATCTATAGCTTTGAACAACTTACATCTCGTTTAGCATGATCTTTATCATGATTTCAATTTACATCTTAAACTTTATCATGATATACATCTAAGGATCATAATTATATTAATTATAATAATAATTAATAAACATAATAAATCAACTGCCTTCATTAATATATAAATAAAGAATATTTTATTGTTTGCTAATATCTCGTTATAAAATTTCTTTACAAAAGTATATCACTTATTCGGGTCATAACCGGTTGGCATAATGGGTATATACTTTTGATAGGATCTATTTAGAGGAAGGGACTAACCCTCAGAAAGATCCCTAAAGAAGATTTAATCTCACAATGGAAGTTGTTAAAAATGAAGACTTAATGCAATGAATCATTTACTTGATATCTTATAGTAATTGGTGAGTCAAGTAGCACCTAAGAAATTCGAAGTAAATGTAATGAAGATGGGGTATTTGTCCCCATAAAGGTAGTATCTAGGTGGTGCATGTGTATTGGCTATAGAAAACTTAACTCTGCTACTTGTAAAGACTACCTCTCACTCTGTAGCGGGACATAATCTTTGTGTTATTAGATATGTGATTGTTCGTGTGACTAGTTGTGATTTGTGAAGTAATCAATGAATTATTGTCCCATAGGGGGAGTATCGATAAGTTGTTACTATAATATTTCCGCATAGTAATTTGTTAAATGTCACAAAGGACATCTCTTGAATCTTAAGTGGGAACAAAATGACACATAGACCACATCTTGAATCATCAATCTTTTTAAACATCGATCTTTAGTGTTCTTTGCATTATTTTGATTTGTGAGAATAAGTATAAATGTTTGCAACTATATATATAATTTTAATATTTAATATTTGATTTAGTGATTTTAATAGATATGAGATTAATTTCTTGGTTTTTTTTGAAAGTATATTATTGAAATTATTTCAATCTTATCAAAATCTTTGTATGATTTTAATTTATAATGTGCTATAGTTATAAGTTTTGTGATCATTTATTTCTTTTATTAAACTTTTCAAATTCGAGTGGACGGAGATCATTTGGAGGTTCACACAACAAATGTCTATTTGATCCTTGGTTAACAACTTAGTCTTAATATTCTTTCTATTTTGATATGCGTACAGAAGCACCACTATACATTTTGCTTCTGAGATGTAAAATAGAACAGGTGCAAGTCCCGGTATAAATGAGCATTAGTATTGTCTTGTTAGGTATTGAGTAATTTACAAAATTTGAGTTGACTATAAACTAATGATATATGGTTAATCATTAGAGGTAATACGGGGCCAACTCAGTCCATATTGAGCCCGACTTGTTTTGGACCGGGCTGGGCACAAAAATCCAAGACCTAGCCTAGACACATTTATATGCTGGTCCTATAACAAATCGGGTTAGGGCTAAATAATATTATTCTTTAAGAAATATAATTAAATGGAATCTAGATGACTAGATCAATCATTCTTAGTTTCTATTTATCATCCTTAACGATGGCTAAGCATAGATATATTTGGTCTTTTTGCTAACTGCTTGAAAAGATCCTTTCACTCAACTAATATTATCTTACATTTTAAAAATGAGACTCCCACATGGGAAAAAATTGACAGACGAAAACCGATCAACTTATTGTTTTGTTTGCTTATACTGCTTATTCACTAAGAGATCATGTAGGTGTTAATCTTAGATTATGGTTTATTAGCTTTGTTGCGAAAAGTCTTTAAAATTTCAACATTTGTTGTTTTTATCTAATTTGGTAAAATTTCAAGCGCAAAGGAGCTACAGGGAGCTATAATCATAGCTTCAGCTTTTCGAGCACTACTTGGCTACATGGAGCTATAATCATAACTTCAGCTATAACTTATCACCCCGAGCCAGCCCATACGTCCGTAATCAACGGTCAGCCCGGGTTCGATCCCAAGCCACTCATAACTCGAAGTTGGTGCCTATGGGTCGAGTATGGAGCTAGCGTAGGCTAGGCTAGAATGCTTGCTCTACAAATCGTAGTTATTACAAATTGTAATAAATCTCAAGTTTAGTCACTCTTGTTGAAGGAAAAGATATATAATTTTACTTTTTAATCCTTAGACGAGGTTTCAATTAAGCTAGTGAGATTTCATTAAATTTAGATTTTTTAGGTCTATATTTTTTGTTACATAAATCCATGTTGTTGATGCAAACAAATTTTTTTGGATCACATTAACCAATTAGGGAGTTCATGGTGGCTGATTAGCGACAAAAAAATTTTAAGGTTATTGGTCTATTTCAATGAGCATATATTGATGTACTAATGTGAAGTGCGATCGTATTAGAAGTATAAAAATACTTCGAAATAAGTTAGCTCTATTTTTCAGAAAAGCGCGTAGATAATAATAAAGTAAAGGATGATAATGTAAATTGCACGAAATTTAAAGACAAGCCCATAAATGGAAAATAATCTAACTACATAAAAATAAAGATGATTGAAGTGAACAAAAAGTTAAAAGGTTACAAATCTTGGATATTAGATTTATTGAGCTATAATGGTCAAATATATAAAAGAAAACTCAAATTATGAAATTGATACTATACATTAAATGAGAATTCAACTAAAATCATGTAAGCTAAAGCCTACCGAGCGAAAGAAACACCAACTAGTTTTGTGTGGGTTGAAGCTGTAGTAAAGTGGAGAAGAACTAATTTCTTAAGAGTTCTTTTCCTTGATGACGAGTAGAGCTGATTTCTTGTGGGCTCCTTATTATTATTTAGGGAAGGAGAATGTGTCATTGAGGCGAGTAGAACCAGTTTTATACAAGTTCTTCGTCCTGCCAGGTGGTAGCCTATAATTGATTTTATGCGGCTGGCTTAGTAGCGGTCTTTTTCTTTGGTGGAGAGTACTATTTATAGAGAAAATGGAACCCCTCTTTGTGAGCAAGTTTATGAGCTATTTTAAGAAATTTGACCAAGTCTATTACTTGGTGAGCAAGGTGAAGAAGCTTCTTGAAAATTCATATTTAAGTCCGAAATTTGTCATTTAGCCTATGAAGAATGTCTATTTTGGTGGATTGGCCTAAATAAGTCTTTGGAAAGACCTTTCAAATTTGTTGAAACCCTTGAATTGATCAAAACTCCCTCCTACTTTGTTGAAAAGCCTCTGAAACTAATAAAAATGTATTGAAGGGAAAGAAGGAAAGTGAAACCTCGGAGGAAAGTTAAATTATTCGCAACATATTAAAGTAAGAAATATTTAATTGATGGTTAGTATTGAGGTCCGCTAACATTATAAATACAAGTGATCTAGATCTGGATCACTGATTTTGATAAACATCTTAGTGGAGACGTTTTATATAATTAGATTATATATGTCAGGACCCGATATGAATTAGTTCTTTATTAAAATACCGTTTGCCATAAAGAATCCTATTGATATCAATAGATGGTCATATGTAGATCAATCTAAATCTTGAGTAGTCATGACCTCCTATTTATGTCAAATGGATCTTTTGATTCACTCGTCACGGTTTGTTTATAAAACTGGCTAAAGACTTTTGTTTTGGAGATTCACTGGGATAAGTGGTTGGGAACATGATTTACAGATATGGAATCCAAACATTCTTCATAGAAAAATGTATATTGGTTTCCTTGAAAGTTAATTCTAAAACTAAATGGTTTTGAGCTCCAATTTATAATTAAGTTATAAATTGACCATTCACTAGTGGATTAGTAGTATTTAGAGATAAAGAGATAATTAGAGGGGTAAAATGATAATTTTGACAAGCTCTAATTATGAATCAATTATTGGAGGATTAGATTGCATGTAATGATAATATCAATGGACTAATAGAGATTGCTCAATAATATGTTCTATAATTGTAAGAGTGCAATCCTATATTTTTAGTGTAATAATATTAAGATTAATAAAAATTAGATTAAAGAGTTCTATAATTGCAAGAGTACAATTCTACATGAACGTCAAAATGAAGAAATGAGTTTCTATCAAAGATCATGTTTTGAACATGATCAACACATGCATGAGGTGAAAATACATGAGGTTACAATTAATGAGTGCACTCAAATTAGCATTACACTTGAGTCACTCTCACCGACTTTTATTGCATTCAGTGCCAACTATGTTATGAACAAGTTGTAGTACAATATGACTCAGTTGTTGAACGAGTTAGAGACTTTTAAGACCCCTATAAGGCTAGATCTAAAGAGGGTGAAACAAATATTGTTGAACAAAAGCCGCCTTCCTCTTATGTTAAGAACAATAAGAGAAAGTATACTAGTGGTAAGGATAAGAAAGGAAAGAAAACCAAAAAGTCACTTAAAGGCAAGGAATACAAGAAGAACGACAATTCCAAGCTAAAGGAACCCAAGGGAAAGTTTTTCCGCTGTAGAGTTGATGGTCATTGGAAAAGAAACTGTTACAAGTATCTCTCCGAGCCAAAGGAGAAAGAGAAAGGTAAATTTGATTTACTTATTTTAGAAGCATGTTAAGTGGAAGATGATTTGTCATCTTGGATAGAGATTCGGGAGCCACTAATCATGTTTGTTCTTCTTCATAGATAATTAGTTCTTCAAGAGAGTTTGCTATTAGTGATGTGATGATGAGAGTTGGCAGTGGTGCGATTATTTTTAGCAATAATTATCTTGTTTTGAACAATATTTATCTTATTCCGGAATTTTGCAAAAATTTGATTTCTTTATTTATGTTGCATGAAAATTTTTTTGATATTTCTTTCAATACTAATGAGATTATTATTTCGAAGAAAGGTTTCAATATTTGTCATGAAAAACAAACTAACGAACTCTATCTGCTTAGACCAAATGAAAAATCATTAAATAATTCAGAATTATTTAAAGTAGCAAATCCTAAAAAATGAAAAAACATTTCTCAAAGTGATGATATGTATCTTAGGGTTAGGACATATCAATCTTGATAGGATAAACAGGTTAGTAAGGGATGGTCTTTCAAGAGAGTTAACTATTGGCACTCTTCCTATTTGTAAATCATGTCTAGAAGGAAAGATGACTAAGACACCTTTCTCTACAAAGGGCTAAAGAGCCAAAGAATCACTTGAGTTAGTACATAATGATGTCGGCGGTCTAATAAATGTACAAGCAAGAGGTAGTTATGAATATTTTATGACCTTCAATAATAATTATTCTATATACAGACATATACCTAATGTAAAGGAAATCTGAAACTTTTGGAAAGTTCAAGAACAACAAGCAGAAGCTGAAAAGAAATTAGGAAAATCACTTAAAACACTTCAATCAGATCGAGGAGGTGAATACCTTAATTTTGAGTTCAAGGATTATTTGCTGGAGTTCAAGGATTATTCTATCTCAACTCATAGCATCTGGAACACCACAGCAAAATGATGTTATAGAAAGGAGAAATATAACCATATTAGATATGGTTAGGTTACTGTTAAGTTACTCATCCCTACCACTCACATTATGGGGATATACACTTCAAACCGTAGTATACATTTTGAATGTAGTTCCATCTAAGTCTGTACAAAAGACACCATTAGAGTTATGGAATGACACTAAACCTAGTTTATGCCATTTTCACATATCGGGGTATCCATCATACATGTTGAAATCCAAGATTGGAAGTTGGACTCACGATCTGAGGTTTGTATATTCGTTGGCTACACTCCCAAAACAAGGAGAGGTTACTTTTATAGTCATAATGAGAAAAATATATTTGTATCGACAAATACAACTTTTCTCGAACATGACTATATAACGAACTATAAACCTCGTAGTAAGGTAGTACTAGATGAATTGAATTTTAAATAGGTCAGACTATCTCGATCACCATCTAGTGAACGATAGTATCAGGAGACCACCGATCCTAGTCAGAACACCCTAATAGCTCGTCGTAATCGAAGAATTATGAGACAACTCATTTGCTACGAACATGAGGCACAAGGTCTTGTGTCAGACATAAACCAAAATGATCCATTAACCTTTAAGAAGGCAATGAATGATTATGACAAGGATAAATGGTAAGATGCGATGAACTAAGAAATGGAATCCATGTATTCCAATTCTATCTAGGAACTTGTAGATCCACCTGAAGATGTCAAGCCCATTGGATGTAAATAGATCTTCAAGAAGAAAAGAGGCGTAGATGAGAAAGTAGAGACTTTCAAAGCACGACTTGTAACAAAAGACTATACCCAAAAGGAAGAAGTCGATTATGAATAGACTTTCTCTCTCATTGCCATGCTAAAGTCTATACGCATTCTTTTATCCATAGCCGCTAGTTTAGACTACGAGATATGACAAATGGATGTCAAGACAGCTCTTTTGAATGTATATCTTGAAGAAAACATTTATATGATGCAACCATAAGATTTTATGCAAAAGGGCCAAGAGCAAGAAGTTTGCAAGTTGCTTAGATATATTTATAGATTGAAGCAAGCCACTAGATCTTGGAATCTAATATTTGATGAGACTATTAAGACATATGGTTTCGAGCAAAATATTGACGAACTATGTGTCTATAAACACATCAAAGATAAGAAAGTAGTCTTCTTCGTTCTTTATGGAGACGATTTTTATTCATTGGGAATGGTGTAGAAATATTGTCAAACGTGAAGAAATGGCTAGCCGAGCAATTCCAAATGAAAGATTTGGGAGAAGTAAGATATGCTTTAGGAATCCAAAGACTAAGGGATAGAAAAAATAAGATTTTGGCACTATCTCAAGCCTTTATATAAATAAGGTGATGACTTGATTCTCAATGCAAAACTCCAAAAAGGGTCAATTATCGACCATACATGGAGTAGTTCTTTCTAAAGAGTAATGTTCAAAAACACTTCATGAAGAAGAAGAGATGAGACGAATTCTCCATGCCTCAGCAATAAATTTATATATATTTAAAGGATCGCTAAATTTTGTCTTAGAAAATTTTTGTTACATTGGGACCAAATTAATCACTTCTATTATAAAATTTTAAACTTGTTTTCCAACATAGTGGTGGTGGGTGGCTACAGTGAAGGAGGAAAGTGTAGGAGGTTTTTTTTAGGGATGGATAAATAAAAATAGTTAAAAAATGAGATTAAAAATGTAAAAATAAGAGTTAAGAGTTAAAAAAAAAGGTCAAACATATTCTTTTAAATTATTTCGGCCGATAATGATCAAATGTGGCAGTGGTGGATGGGTTGATGGAGGTGGTGGTGGTGAAGAAGTGAATTGATGAAAAGATTATTGATTTAAAATAATAAAGTGGGTTATAAAGAATGTTATAATAAAATTATGAGACTAGAATTATGAAAAGTAATTAATTTAGGGTTAAAAATGAGTTAAAAATATGTGAGGCCACAAAGTCTAATTTTTACATAATTTAAAATATTTCTTTACAGGCTAAAGAAAATTTACACCCAATCAAATTTAAAGTGTAATTTAGCACAAAAAACTCTTGAAAATATAATTTACACAAAAATAAACTTTTAAAAAGTATAAATAACATCCGAAATCAAATTTTTTCTTTAACTATTTCAAAAATTAACTCCGAATTAAAT
Source organism: Coriaria nepalensis (assembly GCA_027186245.1). NCBI lineage: Eukaryota > Viridiplantae > Streptophyta > Magnoliopsida > Cucurbitales > Coriariaceae > Coriaria > Coriaria nepalensis. The sequence goes on along the minus strand of CP114495.1, from coordinate 6,405,240 downwards.
ATTTCTTTCTATTTTCAATTCCAAATTTTTAATTTTAATTTTTAATTCATTTTATTAATTTTGTTCATTCATTTACCACTACATCTACTTACCACTCCACCGCCACCATCGACCACCCATGCTGACTACTTTTGCCGCCACAGATAACCACTACTGAACACCGCTGCCACTGACCATGGCTGCCGACCACCGGCGCCATTGACCATCATCACCACCTACCACTATTATTGAACACCACCGCTTACCCCCGCTATCACCAACCATCATCGTCGACCCTACCGCCACTGATCACCAACATCAACCCCCCTACAGCCGCCGACCAGCACCATCGCCTACTATATAGGCGGTGGTTGGTGACAACGAGGGTCGGCAGTCGTGGAGGTAGTGGACAGTGGTGGTGGTCTACGATGGAAGTGATCAGCCATGGCGGCAGATCGATTGTGGTAGCGGAGTGGTTTGTAGAGATAGTGATAAATAGATATTGAGAAAATAATTTGAATGAAAATAATAAAAAGGATTTAAAATATAAAATTAAAATTTTATGGTTAAAAATAGAAATAAATATTTAATTTAAAGTTAATTTTTAAAATAATTAAATATAAAATTTGATTTTTAATATTATTTATATTTTTAAAAAATCTTTAATTATAAATTATACCTTCAAAAAATTTAGTGCTAATTTATACTTTAAATTAAATTTTAGTTGAAACGCCATAATAAAAAGAATTCTCTTAAATAGAATAATAATTTAAGATTACTAAATCTAATTTGGCCAAACTTTATTTCAAACGGCCTACACAAACACATTTCCGAACGTATGTCGTCAACCTTCCGTTTACTAAAAGTCGTTTGGTCAACCCCGCCCCCCCCCCCCGGGCGGGGCCCCGAGTTCAAACGTATTTCTCTTTTCCTAAGCTCTCAAAATCTAAAACCGAGACCAACTCAGGACAAAAAGGTTTTTAAAAAATAAATAAATAAATAAACAAAACAAAAGAGGCGAAGGAGAGATGGAAGGGAGGCGTAGCAGCATGGCGTGCATGTTGCTTGGTCTTCTTCTAGTGAATTTGATCATCAGGATCGAATCGTTATCAGTGACTGTGAACGAGGTCGAATGTGTCTACGATTACGTCTTATACGAAGGAGACACCGTCTCTGGAAACTTCGTCGTTGTCGACCACGAAATCTTTTGGGGCTCTGATCATACCGGTATCGACTTAGTTGTAAGAAAATTTTCTTTCCGTTCTGTGATAGTTTCGTTGATTCAGATCGGAATTCGTTGCATTTTCAACTAGGTTTGACCGCCTGCCCCGAATTTTATTTTTGTAAAATGCGATAGGGTTTGTAGCGTCTCTTTTGCGTGGTCTTAATTTCTGGGATTGTTTGTTTGATCGATAAATAATTAGTCCAGAGGAAAATAGAAAGCGAATCTGACATTCGTGTTGATCTGAGCTATTTTTTGTTTTAATTTTTTTTTTACTGGTGAATCTTCTGAGTTTAGGAGTCAAAATTGCACAAAACATAGTTAAGATGCCATTGAAACAGCGATTTTCTATCTAAAAATCGCTCCATACGGGTTTGATTTTTATTGGTCTGCCTAGAATCTAGAATTTGCAGCCAATTTGAGGAATTTAAGATCTGCAGCGCTAAAATTTTCACAATGTTAGTCAGTATCCAATACTTCCTGAAGGGTTCGCTAGAATTGACAAATTTGAATGAAGTTAGAACGAAATGATACTTTGGTAAAAGAAACTACAGTGCAGTATGCTATAGGATTTGCAAGCTTCCTACTTTACTTGATATCCTAGAGGATCATTCCTGTCAAATTAAACGTACGAGGCAGTGTAACAATATAATGTGAATTTCCTGTTCAGCTGGCTTATTCTGTGAAGTGGAAATTTTCTGCATCACCGTTAGGACAAGTGGTGATTTTTTCTAAATTATATGAGTTAGTTTGATTAATTCAGTAACATTTTCTACCAAAGTTTCGCTTGCATGCAAGGTAATTATGTGTGTGACTGTGTGTGTACTCAAAGAATAGATTAGAATGAAAGGAGAAATGGGGACCGACTCTGGTGTAATAGGATTTTGAATCTGTGAGAAGAACCGAACAATTGAAGAAAGTCAGGTTCCTTGGAAATAAGTCCTGGATGTTAAGTTTTTTGGAGGTGGCAGTCTATACCAGATGTGCTGAATCAACTATTTCAAGGCCAACTTTTGGTGTTTTGCATTGTGATATTCCAGCCAAAATCTCTCTGTTTTTTTTTTTCTTGGTGATGAATTAGATCTGGAATAGGTGGCTTCAAGTAGCATAGTCCCTTGATTTTTTCTAGCCCTTGGGAAAATCAGATCATTTCGGCATCCTAGCATAATCCCTTGATTATTTCTTTCTTTCTTCTAGTAGCTACCATTTTACCATATATGGCATGTCATAAACTCTCTCTCTTTGTGAATGAATTTCTAGGTTATGCAATATCTCTTTGTATCCTAAGTCATGGGTTCTATGCAGGTTACATCACCGGCTGGTAATGTCGTCCACACGTTGAAGGGAACAGCTGGGGACAAATTTGAGTTTAAGGCCTCACGAAGTGGAATGTACAAGTTCTGTTTTCACAATCCCCACTCTACTCCAGAGACTGTTTCTTTCTACATACATATTGGTCATATTCCCAGTGAAAGCAACCTTGCCAAGGATGGTTTGTGAAAATATTTCAAATCTACATTGCAAGTAGTCTATTACTTTTTAGTCAAGTACGTAACCATATATACTTTTTACTTATTTTTGGTGGGATCTGACAGAGCATTTGGACCCAATAAATGTTCAAATTGCTGAGCTTAGAGAAGCATTGGAGTCTGTTACAGCTGAGCAGAAGTACTTGAAAGCTCGTGATACTCGTCACCGTCATAGTATGTGGTTCCTTTTTCTATGAATAAAGTGATTATTGTAATTTATTTTCTCAAATATGTTACTGAATTTGACTTGGGGTCATTTGGATGAGGTTTTTTTTTTTGGGGGCTAATGGTATTTGGATGAGCATTCAAAACTCCACTTTTTAAAAACCAGTTTGAATTTAGAGAACTTCTGTTCGTCTCAAATTTTGATTCTAATACTAAATTTGGTTTACCCTAACCACAACCAACTCTGAAGTCTGAACAGGGTAGCACTCATGTATTTTTTGAACTGTTTGCTATAATGGGCCTAAGTGATCTCTAGGAAAAATAATTGTTGTCTGTATCTCTCTGTGTAGTGTCTCCGATGTTCATATCATGTGTTTTAATAGTAATAGTTGGTTGGATTACACTGCCCACTTTGGATGCTTTTCGAAATATTTCAATGTAATGGTATTATAATCAATTCATTGTTGAAAGTTGTGATGATCATGGTTTGCATTTGGTTTTTCATTTGTAAGTTGATTTTCTGATGCTATTGAAGATTTTCAAGTTAATTAATTGTTTCCTTTAACTGAGCATTTGGGACAAATGGAGTTTTCTGGGATTATAAAAGCTGTATTTTATATCCAAATTAGAGTTTGAAACACTTGATGAAAAGGACCCTTGTTATATTTTGGATCTCTGTACACTTAATTATTATTTTTATTTATTTAATGTTATTAATTTTTTATTTATTTTTTGGTAATTCTGCTGCAGCTAATGAGAGCACCAGTAAACGTGTGATATACTACACAATTGGAGAGTACGTTATGCTCGGGGTTGCAAGCGCTTTACAAGTCATTTACATCCGCCGCCTTTTCAGCAAGTCAGTTGCATATAACCGAGTCTGAGATCTGAAGTCTCTTTACTTAAAGTTATACTGCCTCTTTAGGTACTTGAAATCTTTGAAAAATTGAGCTCAGATATTTATATATTCTATGTACATTGCTCTCTGGTTGGATTATACTATGCACTTGGTTTCTAACTGCACTATGAGTTTTTAATCATCATCTTCATTATCATCTTTTATGCATGAGATGGGTATACTTGTTACTGATTTAAGTAATAGGATTTTCGGTGGATAATAGAATATTGAGAAAGCCTTCTTTATAGCATAAGATGGCCGCCCTGCATAGGTTTTTTTTTTTTTTCTCTTGACCAAAAAACAAAAGCTTCATTGCGAAAACGAGAATATGACGGATCCGTCAAAAAAACATATTGGCCCTGTGTAGTTAAGGGTGTGTATGTTATAAGTGATCTGAGTTGGAGTGTCACGTGAGACCTGTTATCCTCCCTCCCGTACATCTTGATGATGTGGAGAATGATTCAAGATTCAGATCCATTTGCAATTTGAAATTCTCAACCAAATGAATTGGATTCAGTAAATGGCATCTTTTTCTTATATAGTTATGTTGTCTAGAAAGCATTGGTTTATAGTTTGGGTTAGGGTCAAACCAAAACGAGTGTGGAATCAAGTCGTAAGATGACAAGAACATTCAAATTGAGTTATATTGTTATTAACTGTATTCTTCATCAGAACCAATTGACAATATGGATAAGCGGTCGAGGTTCTTTTCCATAGAGCAACTTAAACTGATTCTTGAGAAGAGTCATTTGAAGCGGGGATCCTTGTTGTTACCTAAATGAAAAGTTTTTATTTTTTTCGTTATCTTATCTTTCTTTTCCAGTGAAAAAACAAAGAAAAAAATGAAAAAAAAAAAAAAAAAAAACTCTCCATAATGTTCTGAAAAGTAAAACTGTCAACGGTAACTTCAGAATTGACAGGAATTAATTAAATATTAATAATTAAAAATATTTTTATTTAAATTAAATATTTTTAAGAATGACGAGGAAAAAAAACAACCACAACAGAAACAAAATCCACCATGTTTTTGTTGGAGTAATGTATTTGGACATGGAAAAATTGCATGTTATGATGAGTTAATTAAGGGTACAAAGAAAAAATAATGACTAAAATTGTTAAATCAGATGCGTTTCTATCTTGTGTTCCTGACCGCTACTGAAAGTTAAACATGCTGATCTGAACAAGTTAAGATCACAACTCTTCTAATCAACATCAAGTTATGCAGGTAACTTGAGTAGACTTACTTGCTATATATAACAAGATTTTATCCAGATAGGTCAAAATCAAACTAATCAATATTTTCATTAGGATGATTAATGTCGAAACACTTTTAATAACGACTAAGACTATCATCTTAATTAATAGTTATAGTTATTTAAACGACTTCCCAAATAATTATGACGGGAAATACTCTTACGGTAATTATATGCATAGCAACCAAATAAATCATTCCTAGTCATTTACATTCACCCTCATTACATTAGCAAGAATTCACCAACAAACCACAAAATAAAAATCATATTTTGAATATCCGATTATAATTTGAATTGCTTGTCCCGCCTAGGACTTGTCATTCAAATAAACTTTAAACCAAGTTTTTATGAAACAATTAATATTTAAGGCAATAAAGTCCAATCACACCAATTCAATGAGCAACTATCATGCATGACATTTTTAAAAATACTTATTATGTAACTATGTGATATTAACTTATTGTGGGATATGTCAAAAATAAATATAAACGAAGCTGATTGAAGAGGGTTCAAGCGGAGAAGTCATCAACGAATCTATTTCCCAAAAATAAAGAATTAATACAATTCTAATTTTGATTACCAATGACTATCGAATTAAATAATAAATTAGACCCAATCTTTGGTTATCTGATACTTGTTAGTAGATACCAAACTAACTTAAAACTCGATCTGATTCCAACCGAATAGGCTTAATACAAAATTTTAATCAAGTAACAATTCGTTATCTCCATGATTACTTTTGATACCAATTGGACAAGTACCGATTTTTATTCCTTATATACTCTAATTATCCCAATTCGATTTTAACGAACCAAAATCTCGGCTAACTGACAACGTTGCATAGTCACTATAACCCCTTTATATTTCAGCAACCCCAAATCCAAACCATCACCTTCTCCCATTCCCTTAGAGTAACTCATAATAACTAGTCTTCAATAGCCTTAAATATTTCAATTTTATTCAACATCCCTAATAAAATAATATTGGAAGGAAAAAATACTTCGAAGATGAACTTGTTCCCATTCACAAGTTAAGAAGAATGACTAGTATCAAATGATTGAACGCATGGGAGGCCTGATAGTTGATACATAGACGGAGGCTTGCGTCATGGGATAAGTTATTTGACTTATTCACATCCCGATCACAAAATCACGAAAAACATTTTACTCGTTTTTGTTCTTTTTCTCCTTGATTTCCTAAATATAAAAGATTTAAAAATAATTACAAACCTCTCTTTTTCTATTGCAATTTTTGGATAATTTTATTATATGATGCTCACCAAAACTAGGATAAAGTTTAGCCAAAAGATGAAATGGTTGTTGTTATCTTGTACAATAACAATCACTGAACTTCTAATTTAATTGGTTAGGGTTAAAACTTATTTTGTAATTGTCTGAAGAGGTTTTGGCTAGCAATAAAGCTATAGCCTTAATCAAGCCGTTCTCCATCACATTGTTGGAACAAAATATAATGTGTATTCCATTTCGATATCTTCCATTTCACCGATTTTGTCAGGATCATCATGCCTTATTAGAACCCCTTTTGAGATTTATTACATAAAAAGTAAACAAAGAAAGTATCGAGGGAAATTTATTAAAGAAATATAACATTTTCAATTGTAACTTTGATTACAATTATATATCAAAAGAAAAAATTCCATAGGTATTTAAAGCCGAGTATCCAAGAAAAAAAAAGAATTTTAGAAATGATACATTTATTTCCATGTCTTCCCCCATTTACTAATGAATTTGCATTAGTCACCTCAAATTCTCCACACAAAAACTGCTGATTCTCTGCTCCCTCCCGCCTTGAAATCAAAGTAGGCAATAAGTAGCTAAAAGATATGGAGATAAAGGTATCGTTTCTAAAACTTTGCCTAGAGAGGAGACAAGTTGTGAATATATAATAGTGTATTCATTTACAGTCAAAAGAGTTAGAAAGAAATGATTTACTACAAAAGGATTTTCTTAGTGAATGTGGATTTAATAGTTGGCCCATTCTTAGTCTGGGTAAAGTCCATTTTGTTGTTATAGAAAAAAAAGCGCAGCGCCAATAAATCCATGAGAGATTATTTGTAAAATAGCTCTAGACTACTTGTTTTCTTGTAATTCGATCTCTAAAATTAGAATGCCCCAAATTCGACTTGAGGATACAAATCTGTGGAAATTATCACAATGATTTATGTACGAAGAATGGGCAAACCATTATGGGTTCTTTATGCTCTCATTTTGGGCAATTAGCAATAATATTTCTGTGGACTTTTGGAAATTTGTTTCATGTAGCTTGGCAAAAAAATTTCATTTCATAAGGTCATTTAAGCTGACAATATCAAACTATCAAAGTACCAGAATTACTCCCATATAAACCAAGAAGAGGAATTTTTAAAATTTGGGAAGTTAGGGTTCTAATTGCAAGTCGGCAAACCTCCTCGAACCTGGAGTAGAAGTATTATTTTTAATTTGATTTTCAGGTTCTCTGTTCAACCGGACTACACCAAGATCCGAGTTGATGCTAATAAACATAAATTTTATCTGGAATTCTGGAATTCATTATTATAATTAATCATCAAATTAGAACAATGATAAAGAGAAGAGGTAAGAAAGGTAAGGATAAGCCCTCAAATCCTCCAAAAACCTGACAATTTTCCCACCCAATCACCATCTACCGTCATGTGCACACCCATGCGTTGCAGCAGCTGCCAGTTTTTTGGTTATGAGTCATCACCCGACTTCTAACACTAGTCCACACAAACAACAAAACTTGGGTGATTTCTTGTTTCAATCTCAACTCATGAGAAAAAAACTTAGAGAGGAAGAAATATTTCATAGATAGAAATTAAAGAGAATTTTTCTCTCAAATCTCTCTTTCTTCTTGAGTGGGTGGACAAATATGCTTAGGATGCCTTAGGGATGAGTGCCTTCTATTTATAAGGTATTCCCCTTGGGCCAAGAGGCCCGATTCCCATTTAAGTGAATGATCGGGTTTTCCGGTCGGTCTTAAGTCTAATTTTTTCAGAAAACTAAAATGACTTATAATTCCAAATTAATGTCCATTTTTAGCTAGTAAAGTTCAAACTTTAATTTGAACCGTAACACTTAAGCCCGATTTGGCCAATTAACACTTTGTTGAACAACTAGAGTTTTCTTTTAACCTAAAAAATATCGTTTTGACTTTGAATTTATTAAATATTCATTTAATAAACTTATTTAGTCATTTCAATATTTTTTTAAATTAATTATTTAATTTAAAATTAAATTTAAATCACACTTAGATATGCTAGTAATACGAATGTGATCTAGACTTGATAAATTAAATTAATTAATTATTTAACTCTAAATCAAGTTCTCTAAGAATGAGTCAACATTCTATAATTTAGATTTTAATAGAGATCCTATCATCCTTTCTGTGTGTGATCGGATATGTTCAACATTATGTCAACAGGTGAGCCCCACAAGAATTTATGAATTTTATCAATTTTAATGAACAAAGCATTTGGATCTTGTAAACACTTGTAAGTCAAATAGTTAATATGATCATTTATATTATCAATTAATTTAAACCACCAGACCCACATTAGCCTCTAGCAAGGTATATATGGGTCATCCATAATAATGAGAAGTATGAGAAACTTGAATAAGAACTTGTCATGACTATTATCGTACTAAATTGATCATTTCATCTATTATGTAGTCTCGAATAAGTCATAGAGCTTGGTTTAACTGCTAAATCAAATTAGATTAACCTTATGAATCATATGAGCCTTTATGCAATTAGTCAATAAATATACATAAACTCTTTTCATATCATACTACTTTGCATAAATAGTTTTTCATCGAATAAGGTACATCATTCATAGAATTGTTCCTATAATATAAAAGCAATTGATCTCATTTTATCACCCTACAAACTTTCCATATGAGAACACATGCCTAATTGTTCATATTTAGTAACTCTTAGCTAGAGTCATGTTGAATGATATCAAAGCATGATATCCCTTAGGTAAGTATTATGGGTGATCTTAGGTTTAAGAATCAAAAGCACAATAGCCACAAGAAAAATCTCATTAATAGTCAATATAATTACCAATGAGATTTTTCAAGTGATCATGTTCAATGATTAAGTCTATACTAATCACCTACAGGCCTGTCCCGATATCCTCAAATACTAATGATCATGAGATATTATTCTTCTCTCGAAGATAATAACGCATGTAAATAGTCTTTCTGAATTGACATTATTTCATTATGACGATCTTATGATTACGAATAATTTGGATCTTAGACGTTAAACTACTTTAGATATCATCGAGCATGATTACTATCATGGTTCTAAGTGTTATCTAAGACCTAAGAATCTACCAAGTATGCCATACAATCAATCATGCATGCAACTATCATTTCCAACATAACTGCAATATGATAAATAATATGCTCATTTGAATACTATCCATTCAATTTTGTTGATAAATTTTACTATTAAGATGGACTCTAATAACACATATGTGAATGACCAAATTGAGTCAACCCCAATTGGTTAGATGGGCATACCTTAAATAGGAGAGTAATTGACCAAATCTCTAAAATCAAGAGGAGAATCGAGCTAGGCAAAGGCATAGATTGAAGGAGTTGCCACGGATTCAGAGTTTGTTAGCCAAGAAATCAGAAATCTAAGAAAAGTTTAGAGAGGGAACAAGAAGGAGTCTAGAGGGAGTTATTAGGGTTTTTTATAGTCGTGCAATAGATGAAGCATTGGGGAGGGGGGAATGAGAGACAATGATAGTTATATCATTTTATTTACTATTATTATTACTACTTATTTACTTTCACTTTCTCTTACTTTAACTTGAGTTTTTTACCTTTTGACTAAAAATTAAATTAGGCTCTCACATTCTCTCCCCCTTAAGAAAATTCAGTGCCGAAATTACTAACCTGTAACATAAAAAATGAGAGATTCAATTTCATCATCGGGCTTCTAAGTAGCTTCTTCACTTGAGAAATTCAGTTTTATTTCATTTGAATGTAACTTCAATACTTGGCAATCTATAATGGCCACCGGTTGCTCGATGTAGGATAAATTCAGTTAAAGTTGAACTGGTTGAGTTTACAAAACATGAGACGAATCTAGCATATACTTCCTAAGAATAAGACATGGAAAAATGGATGTATACCTGACATGTTTGATGGAAGTGTTAGGCGATAAGTGGCAACACCAATTTAATCGAGAACTTCGAAAAGTCTGATACACAAAGGACTTAATTTCCCTTGTTACCAAATCTCATAACACCCTTACAAGGATAAACTTGCAAGAAAACATAATCACCTATATGAAACTCCAACTCTCATCACCTATGGTTAACATAATCCTTTTGCCTACTTTAGGCCACTAAAATTCTTTTTTGTATTAACCGTACCTTATCAATTGTATCTTGAACGATATCTGGTGCTAAGAGTTATTTCTCGCCAACCTAAAACCAGCCAACAGGTGATCTACAATGATAACCATATAATGCCTCAAATGGTACCATTTGGTACTAACTTGATAGTTGTTGTTATAGGCAAATTCCATAAAGGGTAAAGATTGATCCAAACTATCACCAAAATCAATAATAGATGCTCAAAGCATATCTTCAAGTGTATTAATTATCATTTCTGATTATCTATTAGTCTGTGGATGAAAAGTAATAATTAGATCCAAACAAGTACCTAAGGCTTCTTGAAATGCTTTCCAAAATAATTGAAACCAGTACACCATGTAAGCTAATAAACTTATCCATATAGAGTTGTGCAAATTATGCTATTGTGTTCGTAGTCTTCACTAGATAGAGTCGTGCAAATTGTGCTATCATGTTCATAGTCTTTACCAGAAGAATGTGAGCACATTTAGTGAGCCTTCCACAATCACCCAAATATAGTTATACCCCATACTAGTACGAGGTATCCTTGTTACAAAATCCATCGTGATGTGTTTCCACTTCCATTCTGGCACTTAGAGGCTTTGGTGTATTCCCGTTGGTTTTTAATGTTCTACCTTAACATGACAAGTCAAGCACCTAGAGATAAAATTAGTGATATCTTTCTTCATAGCTTCCCTTTAGTAGATTTCTCTTAGGCCATGATACATGTTCATTGATCCCGGATGAAGGGAATAAGTGAAAAGATGAGCTTCCTCTAAAATTTATCTTCTAAGACAATCTACATTAAGAGCACAAATGCGTTAGACTAAGTGGAGAGTTCCATCTTCGCAACTATAAAGTTTGAGGTTGCTTCTCTTTGGTCTTCTCTAGTTATCTTGCTTAACTTTTCATCTATAGATTGAGAATTATCTAACTGTCACGTTCGATACCCTTAATCTCTACTAATCACTTACATAATCATCATCATGTTCTACTAACACCAATGTCTATGAGGTCAGCCACCCTATATACTTTAGGTGATGAACTATGTGATTGTCTATCTGGATCATCAATATCCATTCTTATGATCCTATGACAATAAACAATTCGTGTCTTTAAGTTTTAAGCAACTTAAGTCTCAATAAGCATGATCTTCATTATGGTCTCCAAATTGCATAACTTAAGACACTTAACTTTATCATGATATGTATTGATATAACATAAAAATATTAATTCCAACATAATTAATAAATATGATAAATGGATGAATGCCTTTATTATTATATTAAACAAACAATAATATCATTAATATTTATAAATAAAATTATATATAACAAAATACATACTCATCGGGTCTAACTTGATTAGTTTGATAAGCATATAATGTTAATCTCCCACTTGCACTAAAGCCAATCATTTCAAAATCTAATTCCTAATTTGTCAGGATTGTGATCTAGCTTTTGCTGGAAAAGCCCTTTAGTTAGTGGATCTGCTATATTATTATTTATATCGACTTTCTTTATATTCATGTTCACATTCCGAGTCACTATCGGATTAAGTAAAAATCCAGTAACACATGTTTGGACCTTAATGAGACCTGGTTCTCTTTTGCTTGTATTATTGCATCATAATCATCGTAGTCGACTACTATGTATTAATGCTAAGAACCATATCAAATCTAGTTATGAACTTTTCATCCCAAACACATTACTTTACTACTTCTAAGGTTGTAATATATTCGATTTAGTGGAGGATTTTGCAGTCATTTCCTGATTTGGAACATTTCCACTTTTACTGCTCCTCCACTATAGATGAATAAACCAAAAATAAAATTGATTTACTATCATAGATTATTCGATTGATTCTTCTTCTTCTTCTTTCTCCAATACCCTTGTGGTCTTTCTCGGATGGTTTTTGAGGAGCTGTATTAAAGGATATCAAAGTAAGTTTAATTTTAATAATTATGATTAACTGAAATAATCTTGATTAAATAAATGAAATGCTTACAGTTTTCTTCCTTTTCCACTATTGGAAATTTTCATGAGATACAAACGGGTCTATAGATGATGAATTTATGATCCGAGGCAGGTGTTTCACATCATCATGCAGTGCAACTCGCATTCCAAATTAAGGAATGGTTTAGTAACCAAATACTTGAATAGTGAATGGATTACCAAACATCAAATTAATATCGACAACATGAATAAATATCGTAACAAAAGTAAAATAGAAAGTCTCACATGTAAAGCAAGTGGAAACTCATATAAGTCATAAGTTTTCTCTTTCGACTCCTCCCATTGCGCTTGGTCCTTTTGTGCAATGGCCTTTGCTTTTATATTCTTCTTCAGTGAGTGAATAGTAGCCTCATAACTAACTCTATCCCAAGGATATTGGTCGAGGGGGTTCAAATTATTGCATAAGGCCAAGGTTAATAATCAGATCTTATTCCTCCTCCCTTAAGTTCATGGGACTGCCTCAATGAAGAAGAGAATGATCACCTTCACAATGTCATTGTCCCTGTTACTCCATGGATGATCATCACTAGTAAACTTCTTTGCTAGCTCTAATACTATGATGCTCTTCCCATTAAGATAAGTGATCTTTTTTTTTCATCTGCTCTCTTATGTGGTCCGGAGGATAATCATGACAATTCAACTATGTCACCAATTCAGACTCCCTCAGACCAAACTGAATATGGTTATTATGGTGTGTAAACCACAGCTCGTGCTTCTTCTTACACTCTGCTCGTTGAAGCATGAAAAAGTTAATAATTTATCCTGACTTTTTTGAGACAACCCTTCACATTTATAAAATGACCAAGGCAATTAGGCTTAAAGGTCTCCAACTATGTTGCTGTGAGCTTGTTCCTTATGTCAGAAACCACAACTTCTTGTTTTGATAACACAGTATAGTAGATCTTGAACTGAAGACCTTGGTCAATTATAGGTTGAACCTCATGACAGTTTGTAGGTTCTTGGTCAATTATGGGTTCAAGCTTCTGATGGATTGAGGTTTCTTCGCACCTTGAAATGAAATAATTTACAAAAATATTAGTATGGATAACCAATTTATACAAACTAAATTGAAAATTAAATTTCAACTAAAAGATAAATAAATAAATAACAATATCACATGATAGCTCGAGTGGCCTTGGGAGATGATCTCAAGCCTTCGGGTTTCACTTGACAGACACCTTTTGAGTCTATCACTAGAACCAAATGACTTGAAGGCACCTCCCAAGGCCACTCGAGCCATCTTGTTCCAATGATAGACTATTTGAGCTGCACTGCTACGTGATGCATTGAAAAACCTTCCTAAAGCCACTAGAGCCATCATGTTTTGTTGATAACTAAAGCCACTAGAGCCATCATGTTTGAGTCTGTCAACAAAACATGATGGCTCGATTGCCCCAAGAAGGGGCCATATAATCATCGAGTACCAGTGATTATGTAGGTAGTTTGTAGGAAATGTCCGATGGCTCCTGATGAATTGACACACCTCTTAAGCCATCAGGAAGTTTGAATAAGCTGCTCGACTCTCATTTTAAATCAAAATTCATATAATTTCAATAACCTCAACTTTTCCTAATAGTTGTAACCAAATTGAACAAATTCAAAGAAAAAAAAAATACAAAAACCCTAATTTTTAAGTCACGTACCTGAGAACTCGATTTAGGATTTTTTTTAGTATTGATTCCGACGTCGATCGCAACCTTATCCCTTGCCTTCCAATCGTCCAAAATTATCTTCATTTGATATTTTTTCTTTTCTTTTCTTCTGACTCGATCGAGTATGAACCATTTATTTCCGATTGCTTGCAAAACTGTGGATGCGGAAAGGAAATGGCGTGAAACAAAGAGGGTTTGAAGAAGAGAGGAAGTGAAAGAAGAGCGAGAAGAGAGGGAGTGAAGATAAACAAGAAATTATTTATTTATTTATTTATTTTTTTGCCATGATGAAAAAGGAAGAAGAAGAATGCCGAATGTTTATTTATTTATTTATTTATTTATTAGAATTTAGAAATAAAAGAAAATGGTCACTGATGAGTAGTATAGTAAATGCATAATTTTTTATGGGGATTATTTTGTAAAACATTTCATTAGTTTACTTTCTCAAATTCTCACTTTTCTTTGACTAGCAGCACTACTGATCATATGGTCCTATAGCACGCACTAATTGACTAAAAAGAAGTTTTCTGACGCTCTGCGTTCACATTGCAACTGCTTTCCTACAATTTTCCGATCAACGATCTAGAAGAAAATGCTTGCCGTGTTCGACAGGTCGGTGGCGAAGAGCCCCGACGCTCTACGGAGCCCCCAAACCGCCGGCGGCGTCTCAGCTTTGAAAGCTGGATTTCTGGCCAATCACTTCGGCTCTCTTCACCCTGGTTCCGTCACCATCAACCTCGGCTCGGCTGGTCTCATGGCGTACTCTCTTCAGAAACAGAATCCACTTATTCCAAGGTATTTCTAAAATCTAACCAGTTCGGAATATTCATTTTAAAAAGTAGCTGTTGATCTTTTCGTGTGGTAAAGTATGCTTGATCTGATCGTGGAAACTCATGTGTCGCTGGATTTTTCTCGTTCGTGGTGTTTGGTTGATGAGATTTCGTGAGGGAAATGGTATACGTCTCGGAGTTATGATAGGATCGCGATGGTTTAGCAATGTAATCTGTTTTGATGTAATACTGCGATGAGATTTAGGCTTTTTCGTGGTGCTTATCTGCAGTGTGTCAAACTCACGGTTCACTTTTTTACGATTAATTGATTATGAAAGTTTGAGTGTGACTATCTGGTAGCATGTGTTTGCCTAAATTTCATGCTCAACTTTTGGTTCTGAAGTTGACAAAATTTCTGATCGTATGTTATTATGATTCAAGAAATTTGATCATACTGTATTATTATTTATTAAACCTGTTTTGATATAATACAACGATGAGTTCCTATATGATGTTTCTTAATCACCGGTCTGATTATGTTCCTTCATGATACGTGTCTGCATTACCAAAGTTACTGGTCATCTTTATCGGTGAACTAATTAAGAATGTTTGCGAGAATTTCGCTAGCCATGCATGGCTTTACTTGTGCTACCGTTGTATGTTCTCTACAATTTTGATTCAATAACCGGGAGTCTCTTTTTGTGTGGTCTGTGAAAATATGGTTTCAGCTCTAATATAGTCTCTTGTTATATTCTCTCTTGCCCATGATGAACAACTAAAGTAATTGACCATCATGATCCTAGCTGGTATCGATCATGATACTGAGGTTAAGTAGATAAAAGTACTCAAAAAGCTCAGCCTGTGAAGGGTGATGTCACTTTGTCTTCTCAGAATAGCCTCCTTGGCCCAATTCAAAGTGACTTGAATCCTGCAAGGTTTATCTTGGAAGATGTAATGGTAACTGACACACCTCATACATTTCATCGTCTTATAAATTAAGCTACTTGTGTGGTTCCCATTTCCTCACTCATTTGGAAGTGAAAAATAAAAATAAAAGACAGTATCTCAGCTTTCAATGGAAAATGCTAATAGTTTAGTCATTCAGTTTCTCTAATTTTGGTAGACTTCCATAATTTGTTGTTGCCATTCATTGCACATACCTCTGTTCCGTAGAAAATTTTCTTTTGCAGCCATTTTCATAGTCCTTGTTTAATGAAGAGTCAGTTATGTGGTTTCAACTAATGTATTTGGTTTGAGATGGTATGTAGTTTCGTCATGTTGATGAACCTTTATTCTGGAACCTTCGCATTGTCTATGAAGATAACAGGTGTTATATTAAATTGAATTTTCTTACATTAGTCTATCTCTATTACATCCTTTTTGCTTGTCTGGATGACTTAACATCTTCTCTTTGTTTCATCTGTTTCAAGAGAGGTGCTTTTATCTGTTCTTTTGGAATCTTGTTTGTGTTTGAACAATTTTTCAAGATACTTTTTGGTCTCCTTAATCAAGGCCAATAGTCCTTCGTCGATGGCATTGGAAATCACTCCTCTCCTCACTAAAAGATGAGGAACAATTTTCAATTACCATCCTCGCTTACCTACTCAATGTGTTTGAATGAAATATATGCTACACTTTTTATTTATGTGAACACCTGGTTCTTCTCATGATACCAGGTTGTTCGTGGTTGTGAATGACATCTTCTGCTTGTTTCAAGGCCACAT
The DNA here is from genome assembly GCA_027186245.1 of Coriaria nepalensis. NCBI lineage: Eukaryota > Viridiplantae > Streptophyta > Magnoliopsida > Cucurbitales > Coriariaceae > Coriaria > Coriaria nepalensis. The sequence goes on along the minus strand of CP114495.1, from coordinate 6,388,641 downwards.
TGAGAATGTTGCTGCTCTTAAGCAACAATATGGATTGAGCAAAACAGCAAATGAGGCGATTATTGTGATAGAGGCTTACCGAACTCTGAGAGATCGAGGCCCTTACCCTGCTGATCAGGTTGTGAGAGACATTGAAGGGAAGTTTGCATTTATTCTCTATGACAGTGCTTCCAAAACCACCTTTTTTGCTTCTGTGAGTAACTTTTCTTCCCAGAACTCAGTCTTGTATTACTTTTACTATCTGCTTTTTTGATCCGTTGAATATTTTATGTTGCTTTTGATCAAAAGCTGCTTTAACATTGTCTTGGTATCCAGGATGCTGCTGGGAATGTTCCCTTCTTCTGGGGAACTGATTCTGAAGGCCATCTTGTTCTTTCAGATGATGAAGAGATCGTGAAGAAGGGCTGCGGAAAATCTTTTGCACCATTCCCTAAAGGTTGTATATCTGTGAAGGGAAATCTCTTCCCGTGAGTTTGAAACTTGAAATCCCTGGAAAATCTTATGTTGTTCAATCGATCTGAATATAAGAAGGAAACAAACAAGGATGGCTTCTAAAGCATCTTTTAAACTTAGTTGGAGAGACTTATAATTGGAAGATTCTTAGCAACATAGAATCCATGGATTAGTTGCATCTGCTTCTCATTTGATTGGAAATCATAAAATTTCTATCAGATCATTGAGCAATTACTTCCTGATTGACTGATTGCAGCCTCTTCAATCAGCATTTGAAACAATAATAATATAATCGTTTGATTCTTCCATTTTTCCTCTGACCAGGTTGCTTCTTTACAAGCTCTAGTGGGTTGAGGAGCTTTGAGCACCCTCTTAACGAGTTAAAACCAGTGCCAAGGGTGGACAGTTCTGGTGAAGTATATGGTTCTACTTTCAAGGTAGATGAAGAGGCTCGCAAGGAAACTACTGGTATGCCTAGAGTCGGGAGTGCTGCAAATTGGTCTAACACCTACTAATCTCATCAACTCTTGATAAATGCGGCTAGGTAATGTTCAGACTAGGTGTTCGTGTTTGCTTTCAGTCCATCTTTCCCTTACATTTCAATTTTATGATAAAAGATTTCTCTTCCTTCCATGGGTGCTATTTGGATTAGTACTTGCATGATTGAGGCATGGATTTACCGAACCACATAGACTTTTGCTTATAAGAAACTCAGCCAAAACTAACTGGCATCTATTATGAATAATTTTACACTGCAAAAAAGTACTTGCTGGTAGAGGTGGACTTATCTGTTCATTCTGTCGTATCTTTTATTCTCCTTTCTTCGTTACGTTTACTATCTGGCTTCTGTGCTTTTACATTAACATTGCAATAACTAGGGCTGCAAATGGGGGTGATTCAAGTTCGAGCTTAGAATCATCTCATTTACATTACATGTGCTCAAGCTCGGTTTAGGGGTGATTCAAGTTCGAGCTTAGAATCATCTCATTTACATTACATGTGCTCTAGCTCGGTTTAATTCTTGCTCAAATTTGGCATATTTTCAAACTCAATATGCTTGTAAAATTAATTACGCCTTACTCATAAAGTGTTACAAAGGAGTGTAGGGTGGCCCATGTGCCCTTTTTAAAGTGCAAAATTTGGAGTTGAGATTAAAAGTTAATTAACTAGAGAAATTGCGATAGACTTTCTAAATTTTAATATAATTATGATAGAATAAATACATTAAATTTTCATAATTATAATAAATATCATATTTTAAAACTTTTTTTTTATAATGTATAATGGAGGGTGGAATTATAGAATATTTTTGGGCGACAATGGTGACAAAGGGATTGATTGAGATGGTGGAATTTTAGGGTTATAGAGATAAAAAATTAATTTAAAATAATGAAATAGGTTAAAAGGTATTAAAAACAAATTATGAGGGCTAAAAAAAAAAAAGAAAATATTTTATTGGGAGTAAATCTAAAATTTAAGTTTATATGAATTCAGTGCAAAATGAGGTATTCATGATAGTTATGAAAGTTTCAAAATGAGATATTCATGATAGTTATGAAAGTTTAGAATGTTCATCATAATTGTTCCAAAGTTTCAGGTTCATCCTAATTTTTCTAATTTGTTAACTTTTAATCTTAACTCTCAAATTAAAATGAATGATGCATGAGGGCTGAATATAAATTTGCACTCTAAAACATGCACATGAGCCACTCCACACTCGTTCAGAGACTCTTAACGAAACAAGTTTGGTTTGCCTTGTAGGAACGAGCACATGTTGATTTCGAGGCCTCAAATCACCAAATGACCCATACCGAAACTAAGTCGAGGGCACCGGTCACCGACCAAATCAGGATATGCCACCGATCATCCCCGACGAGGGCGATGGTTCGTCGTGGTTAGGGAAACTGATCAATTTCTCTGGGTTCTTCGCCGACGGACTTCTCATCTTCTTCAACAAGGTGGTGAGTGACGGAGGAGAGAGAATTCAACCTAAAGATAGAAAATAGAAAGAAATGGAAGTCAAGATAAGAAGAATAAGAAGAAAATAGAGCGCCACTAGGAGAAGATGATCTGGGTCGAGATTGAAAGGGAGGAGGTTGTTCAGCCTCAGAGAAGCAGAAGCAAATTGATAGAGAACAGAGAAGATGAAGAAAGGTGTAGTACAGTAGTCAATAGCGAAAGTGAGTAAAGAGGGAAGAAGTAATTAACTAATAGTTTTCAGGTTGATGCCCAAATAACATATACCCAACATAACCCATAACCCACCCGTAAAATTTCAAACCAACCCATAATATTGGAATCGGCTGCCCAGAAGCTGTTTTGTCCAAATTTTCTAAAAAATAAAAAAATAAACACGTAAGAATCACGTGACACCAGCAACAATTGTGTGGGGGTCAGGGGAGTTCAGGGGGTATTTATAAAACCCGGTAATTGAAGAGGGCTAAGTTTAATATAGCGACAGTTTATGGGGTAAAATAAGATTGATCTTCTATCTAATTTGTGATTATATTCATTTAATTTTTTAAAAGATTTTAAATTAAATAGTTAATTTAATATTCTTATTATTAATAAATTTAAATTTTTAAATTAAGATTAATTTTTAATAAATTATTAAGATTATGTGAGAGATGAGAAATGATTATCTTTCACAAAAGATATCATGACTAAAATTTATATAATAACTAATCATTTCATCTTGTAATATCATGATTTATTCTAGAATATGGTTTAGTTGTTAAATCTTAATAGATAAATTATATAAACTATTATATTTTAAATGAATATAGTAAAAATATAACTATGCAAATATTTCTTATTCAATAAAATATATAACTTATAAAATTTATATCTTGAAATACATGAGTGATGAATCTCATCTTGATTACTTATAACATTCATGTACAATTTCATATATCCAACGATTCATCCTTCATAACCTTTGTGTAGATCTTTTAGAATGTTCAACTAACATCAATAGTAACATCAATAGTCATGAAAATAATCATCCTAAATATTAAGTAGATAAGCTATGTGATACTTTATATGAACTATATTAATATATATCTTAATAATCTTACGAGTGCAAATAATTTATATCTTAAGCTTTAAGCAAATTGCATTTCAACTGACATTATTTTTTATTATGACTTCAAATGCATAACTTAAGATATTGAACTTATCATGATATGTTAATATAATTATTTTTTTAATATCTACAAAAAGACTATATCGCATAACTAATACACCTATTTAGATCAAAAACTGATTGACAATTATACATTTTCAATCTTCTACTTACACTATATTGGTGTCTTCTCTTAGAGATAATAACATCGCGACACATTTTTGAATTTCTAGTGAGATCTTGATTCATTCATTCGCTTTGGCACCATTATTAGCACAATACAATACTATGGGACTAACTAGGGATGAGCAAGAGTGATTTAATCCGACCCGGATCGATTGGATCACAATTTAATCCGATACAGATTCAATTTCATTTGATTAGGTCGAATTAGATTCATCTGATTAAGATTATGTTAGATATCTTATCCGACCGAATCCAGATATTATTTTTTTATTTTTTAATATCAATTATTTTAAATTTTAATTTAATTCAATCTTTGTTAAGATAATTTTTTTCCTTTCCTATATTTTTCTTAATGAATATTTTTTTTTTATTAATAAATTTTCTTTAAATTTAATTAAATAACTCTTGACTCTTAATTTTTTTTACTTTTATATCAATTTTTCCTTAAAATACACTTTTTTCATTTATTTATTTTCTTATATAATTTTTCATTATCATTTTTCCCATGAAGTAATTGTTCAATTAAATTAAAATAAATTAGTTTCAATTTTTCATTTATTTTGTCAATTATATTTATTACATTTTTTAATAGATTTATATTTATTATTTTCTCAAATAAAATTTTCAATTAATTATTTCTTAAATAATACTTGATTTCTCCATTAAATATATATATATATAATATATTTTTTAAAAAAGATATAATCTTTAATTAAGCATATTAATATTTTCATATAATATTTAATACCACCTAATATAAATTAAATTATCTTAAAAATTTATCCAAAAAAAAAAAAAATCCAATTGGATCAAATCCGACCCCATATTCCTCCAAAAATCATTAGACTAACGACGAGAGGAGGGTTGAAATTTGTAAAAGAAACTTTTGATGCTATGGGAACAAAATTTATATTAAAAAAAAAGGTGCTGGGCTAGTAAACTTGTACCTTTGGGTGGAATTTCCGCGCGATCATCTTTCTTGATGACTTGCACCTTTACTTTAATTTATGGTCCAACAATATAATATATTAAGTAAAAAAATGGTGACCGGCCCCTAGCCGGGGGGGGGGGGGGGGGGCCGTGGGGTTGAAGCATTAGGAAAAGCAGAATCAATACCTAGTTGGAGAGTGTCAAGGAAATAATTAAAACTAAATTGTTTCTAAGGGACAATAATGCTATAATTTATTTAAACACCTCTCTCTGAGCTTCAAGGAACTTCCTATTTATTATCTACAAATATTCTTCCAGACAATGATTCAAGAATTTTCAGATGGACTCTTGACTTCTCGGAGCTGGACCGAGTTATCAAAGCAGTGATAGAACCCAAAATGTGGGAATCTTTCATACCAAGTGTCTTGTGGCTCATGTGTATCCCAATGTTCACCCGAGCTACTCTTCCCATACTTGTGGACCCAGCCGGAACCATTATGTTGCTCACCCCATGTCCGATTCCACCTCTCTCCATTCTTGCCTTCCCACCATGTCTCCCCTTGTTTAACACCATGGCTATTAGGGTCAAAATCTTCATCCCATTTGTCGCCCCATTTTGTCCAGCCATCACCCTCACAGCGCTCCGCCCATTTATCGGTGTATTTTGTGCTGCCACCATGTCCATCATATTTTTCACCCCACCTGCGCAAAACGTAATATGAGAAAGGGGACGATGTGTAGAAACATTAACTGAGTTTTCATATGGATCAGAGTATGAGGCAAAGTAGTCAGTCCATCTGGAGTTTAACTTGGATTCCAAATGAATGCTATATCAATTACCTTTCATGCCAAATGTGAGCATGGCCAGGATCCACGTATGTGTTGGGGTCAATACTACACCACTTGTGAGCCCATTTCTCTGCTTGGCCGGATGCATTATATTGTTCCAACCATTTCTCTTGCCACTCATCACCTCTTGCATTTTTACCCCATTTCTCTGCATTTTTCTCAAGATGCACAAGGCCACGATCCTGCAAGAAAAGTAAAAACTTGGAGCTTTGGGTGATATGGCTGGCATCATAATACTAAACAAAGAGGCAAGTGGAACTCATCAAAATTGAATCTACATGACGATTTTTGGACGACTACATTTTGTTTTGTTTTATTTTGTTTTTTATTTCTACTGCACAACTACCCCTCTTTTGAGCAGAAAGTTGCTGACTCCAAGATCAAAAAATGAGAGTGGTTTTTAACGTTATTACATTATAATATGCATAAAAGATGCCAAAATGGCATCTACTAAAGGCTTAGATGCCAACAATGTACACACATGCTTTATGATCCACATATTAGTTACAGCATCACACAAAGGTCATAATGTTTGAGGATTTCAGGATTAAAATGATTTCACTGCTCAATTACTATTTTCGTTTAATTTTAACTTTATAGTTCTTGTCTAAACTTTGAAGTGGATGACAGTTCAAATGATAAGCTTTAGACAGGAAATGGTTTTGTAGTTCAAAAGGATAAAGAATCATTATAAAGCGTTAGATTATCAGATACAGTAACAGTCACTAACTATCAACACGATCATCTAAGTCAAAAGCCAGAAACTTTGCGCAGGGCTGGAAAAATATCCTACGACAAAGTAAAGACAGGATACATATTGTAAAAAAACAAAAAAAACAAAAAATTCGGGGCAATTTTTTGAAATACTAATGAATAAGCACCTGATCTATTGGACTAACTTCTTACTACAAATCTCTTGTGATTACAGCTCAAACATTTGAAATTATTCAAATAAGTAACCAAGCAGTTGATATTTGATCGTCTAAATATCAGCATGACAGCGGTTCAAAGGATAAGCAACAAGAATTCATAAACCAAAGCCATCATCAACCAATTTAAATCAGCCTAGTAGAAAGTAATACAGACATTCCTTTACTAAAAATAACAATAATAGTAATATATGTCTAATTCTGTAGAAAATAGTTGCAGTGAAAATTCAAAACTAACCTGCCACATAGACTCCGTCCAATATTCACGCCAAACATTTCCATTCGCATCTCGCCCCAATTTTTCTGAACCAAGCTCTTTGTTGCCAAATTCATTAGATGCCTCCCAGAATTTGTTTTGCCACTCAGTAACTTGATCCGCACTAACTCCCCTGTTTAGTGTCCATTTGCAAACTACCCCATCAGGTCTCAGCTCGACTCCAGTCTCCTTCCACCACCTTGATCCATCTGGATTCACTCCTTCAGATGATGTCTTTTCTAACTCTTTAAGAGCATCTGCTGCTTCTTCAGCATAGGTGGAAAACTGAATACCAGGTGTAAGATCTTCTTCCAAGGAACGTGTTTCTTGAATGGTTTTGGACTCCTCGACTTTTTTGACCTCCATAAGTGACTGAAGTGGCGGTAAAAGAGGGTTATGGTTTCCTTCAGTGAGTTTGCTCTCAAAGGGAATTGTGAGAAAATCTTTCGTTTTCTCCTTCTCCATAACTGGAATGGTTAATGTTGAAAATTCAGAGGATATTTTAGCCGGCTGCAGGTCACCCACAATACTTGGGCTTCGATCATTATCTGGAGGAGGCGCCCAAGACCAGAAATCTGGACCAGGAGTTCCACCTTTAGAAGTGTCGGAAGAAGGAACAAAAGCGGTGTCACTTTGAGTTCCTGATGAAATTGAAGAATTCTAGAAATTAGTCTGAAGATTTATGCTTGTGCAGTTGCAGAAAGAATCTACCAACCTATCATTGTAATTAAAAACACTGAGAGAAAAGCCAGTGAAAATGCTATGAGTATACAATATATATATATATATAATTCAGCGTAGTAGTGATGATTGTTTCCGTTTGTTATTTATTATAAATTTTTTATAATATTTTTTTTTTCTCCCTAAGTTATGAATTCATGATCTTCACCACTCATTGATCGCATTTCTGTAATATCACTATGATGTCACAGGTTCATACTCCTTAAAAATTAACATAAGCTAAGAAAAGAATTATAGAATTATATACCTAAATGGGGATTATAAGAGTTTCAAAATGACATAATGAAATCCTAATTTCATTTCCAAATGGTTCATAAAACTTAATAAAATCTTCATCCACACCAGTTACCTTCTTGATGAACTCCATTAGGACCATTTCCATCATCACTCTCAGTATTCAGGTTCCCCGAGCTCAAAATCTTTGAATCGCCCGAACTCGGCTGTGGCTTAGATCCTTTCGTACTAAGAATCGCACGAGCAGCGGCGATGGCTGCAGCAGCCCGATCAACTACTTGCATTCGCTGGATCCGGTCTCTCTCTTCTCTCGGAACTTCTAGAAGCTTCTTAAACTCTTCAGTCTTCTCCTCCAAACCGTCCACCCTCTGATCATCACCACCATCAATTCCAGCGGACTTCTCAGCAATTCTCTGAAACTCAATCTCCTTCCTCTCACGCCCCATGGCATTCCTCCACATATCGAGGTACGAGTACTCTCCATCCGAAACCCTAATCTTCCAATTCGCCGCTCCTCTGGTTCTTCCCCTATCAGTCTTGACCACTCGATCTAAAGGTAGAACCAAAAATGGTTGTTTATGATTGAACAGAGGGAGGTAGTAATTGCATGGTGGACAAGCTCCGAAACGAGAGGCCATCTTAGTGAAATTGCAGAGAGAGAGAGAGAGAACTCTCGCCTCACTTTTAACTTTTTTTTGTTAAGAAAGTGGGAAAAAAATTTTGATATCGAAGCAAAAGGTGGTGATCCTTGTTTAGTCTAATGGACTGTGTGACGATGAAGCAGCAAAAAAGGGGCTTCTAGTTGCGATTGCACGTGTTTATTGTTGAAGGAGACTCATTCTGTGGAGACACGTGACGTCTCCGGAATAGAAGATTGAAATTGTTGTATTACTGTTGCCGTCAGCCTAGGGACGAGATATTTTTCGTCATCCAACCCAACATTGAGTTAGGCCCAAGAAAAAAAAAACTATATTGAGATGCGAAATGGGCTGCAGCGCTGGCCCATGTGACAAAAAATAGACAAATATATTTAATGTAATTAGTTTTGGATCAATCAAAAGTGATTCTTTCATTTAAACTTTGAACTTGGATAAATTTTTTGAGTGATTCGGTTTATTAGAAATTAATCAGTTATAATGATATAAGGGTTTTAATTTAATATTTGATATAAAATATATATTTATAATTATAAATTATCGATTTAGTAAAAATAATTCTTCTTAAAAATTTTGATTGATTTTTTTTGGACTTCGACTTGAGTTTATTAATGAAAATTTTTTGATATAATTCATAGTTTATGTTCAATCAAAAAAATTATGACATTTAGTTTTTTTTTTAATTATTTCATAGAATTATAATTTTGTAAGAGTAAAATTAGGTATTAAAATTAATTTAGTAAACAATCTAAAATTTAAAGATAGAAATCACAAAAGGATTAGCAACTTGGAGCGACTCGACCGAGATCCAATGGGTCTATCAAGTCTCGATGACATTAGAAATCATTACTCGGTCGAGTCCGATCCAGAATTATTTTATGTATCTAGATTTTTTTAAACTTATTTTTTATTTATTTAGAATTTATGAAATTTTTTATGCTTTCACTTTGTGTAAAAGCATTAAAAGAAAATCGTTTTATACATATATATATATTAATGAATAATTTTTTTTTCCTTTTTAATGTATTTCTTCTTTTAAGGCACTTTCATTTATATCATTTTATTTTCTTAAATTCTATTTATTTCTTTTCTTAAATACACATGTCATTAATAATTTTGTTGAAAAATCAATTTACTGTTAATTTCATCGATTATACTTATTATTCTTACAAAAAATTTTGCTCTAATTGAAATGAATTAGATTATTGATTGTTTCATAAAGATCATTATACCCGTGTCTCAATTGCATCTCCAGCGGAACTATAAAGTTAGTTCTATACATATAGACAGCAATGAGAAAACTACTGCAATAGCTAAATGACGATGAGCAATATCATCATGGCATAAACTTTGCATTTCTAGATGGAATTTTTGAGAAGGGTTAGTAAGGTGGTTCCTGCTCCTTTGAGAATATCAAATAAATGATTATTTGAATTGAAATTTTTTGCATAAAGATTTTATTGACTGGGTCCTACTCCTTGTGGATGTTGCAATATTTTTAAGAAATTATTTCGTTCGACATATTCTCCCCTAGCTCCAAGAATAGCAACATAGACTAAATGTCTTGTCATAGCCAAGAAATTTACTCCAATTAGTCTTGAAAATTGATGATTGGGATGAGATTTAACATTTTAAAACACGAGCGCTTGATTTAAATTTTGGTGGTAGGTGCAACCAAAACCCGCTATTAAAGATTATGGCATAAGAAAATAAATTAGGAAAAGAGTTCCAATACAAAAATCTCCACTAGTACATAAATTGATTGTATACCACCATTGATAAATATTAGAATAAGTGATAGTAACTAGGCCAAGAGCACCCATCGTGTAAAACTTTCAATTTCGGATTGATCGAATTAAGGATCCCAAATTGTTAAGCAATAAGTCTTACAAGACACTTTATCTTCTGGGTGGAATTGCCACAACATGGGCGTTCTTCTTAGCAAGAATTATTGCAGTAGGATAATGGCTAGGAGGATTTGAAAGGCATTATGGCACTAAGATTTCCAAGGTTTAGTCGGGGCTTATGTCAAGACTCCACTACTTATTGTATTTTGTTTGCTATTGCTATTACACATGACTTCAAAATTTATGATGATGTTACTCTGTCTTTATTATAATATTTTTGCTTCTCATTTTGAGCAATTAGCAATAATTTTTCCGTGAACTTCCTAAAATATGTTTCACGTGGCTTGGCAAGGAAATTTAAAGCATGCATACATTTACTTACCATTAATTTCATTATTATATCTATTACTTCTTACATTCATTCATGTTTATATTTATTACTACATACTAAAATACAAAAAAAAAAGTATTAAAAATGTTTTTTTGATCCCGATTAGATTGGTTACCCAAGTGAGATCTGACCAAATCGAACCAGATAGATTAAGGTCTGATGAATATTATGGACCAACCCGATTAAGACCCAATGGGGTCGATTGTGTGGGTCCATTTTCTCGAGTACCCTAACCATGTTTGGAGCAAATTAGGTTGTACAAATAATTCTTCAATCAATTACTTTGACCATCCACCAAATTCATTTCACAACCCCTAAAATCACATACTTAATCAAGAACAAAATGTTCCACTTAACTCTAAGAATCTCATATTCAATCAATTTATAAAACTTCTCCTTTTTCTCACATTCATTAAGGCGTCAAAACTTGTACTCTAATTTATCCTATCTTGAAAGTAACTCTTCTAACAAAATTCCCCGTGCTTTCATGAATGGCAATATTAGGTGTTTTAGCAATTCCAATCTTAACAATTACTCTTGGGTCTTGCTTGTGCTCAAGATTGGTTGGGATCATGCAAAAGCATTTGACATTTAAGAAATACTTTGTGATATCAAAAAGTATGAAGAGTTTTTTTTATAGCAAAATTCGTGCAAACTATATGCTTATTATCAGCTTCGCCTAAAACACAATAAAAAAGGATTGGCCGGGGTTATGTCTAGCAAACTCCCTCCGACAATCAAGTTAGAATGAGAGAAAGTATGAGTTTGAGAGAGAATTCAGTATATAAGAAAATATTTTGTATACCTTTTCTTTCCTTAAGCTAGCTATTTATACTCTCTCGATTATCACGAGCATTTACTCAGCTCATTATTGTATTTTAGCCTCCTCATTTCTCCATTTATGGCATATTTACTCTAGATACTAATAAAAGTGGAAAGCCGATGGCTCATAATTTAGCACCTCTTACTTGCTTAGGTAACTGATACAAGGTATCTCTTGATCTAGACATGGCTTAGGTGCTTCTTAGTTTTTCCTAATACTTTCTCACTAGCATCTCCCTAGCTCGATATAGTTAGGTTGGATCTGGGTTGCCTCAGCTAGGTCCAAACAGATTAGATCAAGGCTCCCCTACTTAGACGAACTCGGTTGATCTGAGGTGATGCTCGACTCGGCTTGGTTGAGTTGAGCCCAGTTGCGTATGAGGTTGAGAGATATTTTTGGTCTGGTTTTACCTCTAGTATTAGCCTCATCTCAACTTCATTTGAATCTTCAAGTCTTACACTCATGAGAGTTAAGTGTTTTGGTTCCTTTTGGTAGGAGCAGTTGAACGATTCTCAGCTCAAACTTCTTAATCAGTTCAAGAAGCTTGATTTCTCTCTCTTGGTTAAGTTGGTCTCTTTAGACCAGATTTATTTGAACTTTATCCTCAATTAAGGACACTTTTGAGGAACCTTGCCCTTAGGTCACCCTTAGACCGTCGGCTCAACTTTTTACCTTAAGTTAGCCTAAGCTCTATAGCCAAGCTTCGCCTCTTTGGCTCAGCCTTCTCAATTTATCTTGCTCAGCTTGGCCTCGATCTTATCCCCTTAGCTTAGCCTTAACCTCATCTTGCGTAATTGGCCTTGGTTGGGTCTCACACAAGTAAGTCGAGTTGGACAACCTCAACCTAGTAGAACTACCTTGACCTTATCAGGACGAGTTTTGTTCTTTATAGGTAGAGCCTTTGCTTGCCAAATAATAACCTGACTTCCGTATATGAAATCTTCCTCACCAAGTTCAATGCAAGTAATTAAATTTTATTACTTCAATTTAAAAGAATCTAATTTTTTTTTGTTACATTTGGTTTTCTTTGGTTGTTTTGATGTTCTTGAGCTCTTAGAACATTATACATAGTGTAGTTGTCTTTCTTAGCAAGAAAAAAGATTTAATTAAGTCTGATTGATATGTGATTAACAAAGTAACTTTAATTTATCGAGGTAGCAAACTTATACAAACTAATAACATATGATACTACAATAAAATTACAACCCATAAGAACATTCAAATGGCTGATCGAAACATGAAATCTTGAATGTTAACAACTAGAGTCCATCTTTCATTGTGATACTAGTGGTAGTAGATGGACTCTTTAAGTATAAACATTGTCGGAGAATACCTACATCTTTCATTGATTCCACAACAATACCCCAGGTCATTTCTCTCTTGGCTACTCTTCCTTCAAGTCTGTCTATGAAAGACCATCTAATACTATTTTAACCTATATTCATGACTCAATCTCTCTACAATTTATCGACTTAACTACAAGAGATTCTGTTCTAGCTAAACTTAAAGCGAACTTACTTGTCGCTCAGATCCGTATGAAGAATCAAACAGACAAGATACACACTAATTACTCACTTAGTGTTGCCTACTGGATATTCATTATATGTTACAGATAGTTCTTAATAACTTTATGACCTTATGATCCTAAAATATCAGGGCGTTATTTTGGCCTCTTTCTAATTACTGAATGAATCGGCATTTCAGATCTCTAAGCTAGAAACCCTTCAAAGGCGACATCATCTCAATCACGAAGGCTCAATAATCCTAACTCTACTAGATACATATTTGAAGTATTCACTAATAATTTTTCTGAATTGAGTTTAAGCTATACAATATTTCTCTCCCTAAAGATTCACTTATTCTTCCTTAATTTCTTAAGAGTTCTAAGGCTATATTCAAAATTAGCGATTCTTTGAGAGAGGTGGTGGTGGGAAAAAAAATTGTTATTAGCTTGAAATTTATAAGAATGTAACGTTAAGTGGTAAAAAAACAAAAAAATAAATAAAAAACAAACAAATTTGAGTTATGGCTTTTTATTACATTTTAATATTGTTCTTACTTTTGAGGTAGCTTAAAATACACCATTCAAAGTTATGAGAATCATCCTGTATATCATATAACTTATGGGGTTAATTCTGGTTTCAGGAATACTGGGATTGGAATATAGATTCTGATTTTCTCAATGTCAATATTGATACTGGGATTGAAACTATTAGTATCGCCTTAATCTATTTTATCAGTATCAAAATTAGGAGCGGAAGGATGCCAGCCCAGCCCAGTCGGTCGCGTGGGCTGGGCTTCTGATTTTTTTTATAATTATATATATTGATTCTTCTAAGTTTGCCTAAAACACAATACACATGTCCTTCAATTGATAAGTCGTTCTCCTCCTTTCGTCCCTAATAGATGATACATCTGATATCTTTGCATAAAGTTTGCTTTAGTAAGACTTTTACTGACGCACGACATACACTAAAAAGAACTCTGACTTCTGAGTCTCCCTCTCTCTCATGGTGCTACTGCCTAGTGTGTAACTGTGCTCTATTTGGTAATTAACCCAATTTCCTTTTTACTTTTTTAGTTTACATTACAACTAATAAAACTAATGATTTCTTTTAATTTTCGTATGCATTCTGATTGGTTTTCTTTTCTAATTGTTTTTCATAATTTGTTTCTTAATTACTTAATTTTAAGTTTACTCATAATGTTTAGGTTCCTTGAGAAAACAGATATCAAAAAATAAACAAGCAAAATAAATTATACCAATCAAGTCAAGACAACATCATAAACTTTTAGCTGTATCTCATTATATTTTATTACATATTCATAGTATCAAGTTTTTATTATGCTAGGATGTTATTTAGATAGTTAAATAGTTGACCCTATTTTATTCTTATTTAGACTATAGATAAATATTTCTTAAGAGGACATATACAGATGAGTTATCTAGCATTCCTAATATGACTTGCGATTCAAGTAAAAATTTGAAGAAAGCTTGTGTTGAGTTCAATATAAATGATATTATTAGTGATTCGAGAAAGCGGAGGCCAATTGATTCTTATGATATTAGTATACGGAATCAAGTTCGTAGGGAGTACTTACTTAAAAGTCATTTTCAACCTTATGAACATAATTTTCCTAGAAGAAAATTTGGTATAGATTAAAGGAACTTTAAGAATTATTGGTTCAAGAGTTTTGAATTGCTAGAGTATAGTATAAACAAGGATGTTACTTATTATTTATGGTGCTATCTTTTTAAGTCATGTAAAGAGGCTCAAGATGGTGGGAAAGTATTTATAGGGAAGAGTTTTACATATTAGAAAAATGCAATGAGAGTTTTTGCATAACATGTTAGACAAAATACAAGTGTTCTCAATGACTATAAGAAAATGCAAAACCTTGAAAAATTAACAACAAAGCATAACATACATGTTATCTAATTAGAGTCATGATATTCAAAATTCTTAACAACATTCATTTGACTATAGTACTTGATTGTATTCGATATCCCTTGGGCCAAGATTTGGCTTTTTGTGGGCATGATGAGTCTGAGAATTCAATAAATAAGGACAATTTTCTTGAACTTTTGGAGTGGTTTAGCCAGTGTAAAAAAAAATGTTGCAAGGTCGATGCTACTTATTGCACCTAGAAATAATCAAATGACATCACCAAAGAGTCAAAAGGAAATGGTTAATACTACTGCAACACATACTATAAACAAAATCATAAAAGATATTAGTGAGTCATTTTTTTCTCTTTTAGTGGATGTGTCTTGGGATAATGTAATAGCAATAGTTTTTCATTATTTAGATAAACATATCCAAGTGATTGAATGGTTTACTGATATTCAACATGTAAATGATACTTGCTCTCAATCATTGAAGGCTATTATTGACAGCTTATTTGCAAGATATGAACTGTCAATATCTAAGTTGGGAAGTCAAGGCTATGATGGGGCAAATAATATGTGGTGTGAGCTTAATGGTTTGAAGACACTCATATTGAAGGACAATCCATCTGCTACTTATGTTTATTATTTTGCTCACCTACTTCAGCTAGCTCTTGTAGGTGTCGTAAATGGTAACTTGGAAGTAGGAGAATTTTTTTTATTTTGCATCTCTTATCGTGAATATTGTTGGAGCTTCAAGTGGAAGAGTTGATTCTCTTAGAAAAAGCCAACATGAGAAGATAGTTTAATAAGTAGAAAATAGAAAACTCACAAGTGGACGATGTAAGAATCAAGAAACCAGCTTAGCATGGTCAGGTGATATTTGGTATTAGGTGTGCTTGAAAATATAAAACTTAAAGGTTTAAAGTCAACGAAAAAATCTATGGCCAAACATTTGATGAGAACGATGGAAGATTATGAATTTATATTTACTATGTTTTTGCTAAAAAATGTAATGAGAATCACGAATGAATTATAAAAGGCATTGCAAAAAAATGATCACGATATTGAGAATGTTATGGGATTAGTACAAGTGTACAAAGTTTGATTACTGCATTTGAGAGAGTTTGGATGTGATGAATTCTTAAAAAAAGTATCGATGTTTTGTGAAGAACATCAAATTGATAAACCACAAATGAAAGACTTTATTCCAACTTGTGGTTGTCCTTAACGTGGAGAAGGAAAAAAAACTTATTTTCTTCATTTTCGTGTGGAAATTTTTTACCATATTCTAGATATGATTGCTCATGAATTAGATAATCATTTTACATAAGAAAATACTGAGCTACTTCTTTGCATTGCATGTCTTAACCTAAAAAAATCTTTCTTTGCTTTTGATCATAATAGGTTGGTACATCTTGCTTAACTTTATCTGCTGGACTTCTCAGTGAACGATCATTTGATACTAAAAGATCAACTTTACAATATTTTTTAGGTTCGAAATAGTAGTGAATTTTTCAATCTTTATAATATTGGAGGTCTTGCTGAGAAGATAGTTGAAACTAGAAAGAATATTGTATTTGATTTGATGTATCTGCTAATTGAGTTAGCTTTAGTCTCACCAGTTGCAACTGTAACTGTAGAAAGAATATTTTTTGCAATGAATATCATTAAAATTGACTTCCATAATAGAACGAGAGATGAATGGATGAATGAAAGTTTGGTAGTATATGTTGAGAGTTTATTTGGTAGTATATTTTGGATGGATGAATGACACCAAAACCTTGCTAGAGGCAAAAAGAATAGGGGTGGTCGATGAGATCCTTGTAACACAGTTAAGGAGTCAAGGAGAAAGGGGAGAAAACAGCTAGGGATATGAAGGGAAGAGGAAGAGAGATGACCTGAGAGGGGAGGTTGAATGGAGAGAGAATAAGAAGAGGAGGAATGATGAAAGGAAAAGTCCAGAAAAGAAAAAGGCATCCCCGTTATTTAGGGGATACTTTCACTCTACTCGTAGTAGGTATTGATGTGATCTACAATCACTTTAGAAACCACAACTTGTTTAAAGCCCCCGAGCCACTCAAAAGTACACTGGCTCAGCGAGGCCAAATGGCATATTGCAAGTATCACGGTGATCACAGCCACAAAATAGAGGACTATTTGCACTTAAAGAGGGAAATAGAAGGTTGATCTAGGAGGGGTGCCTAGGGGAGTTTATGAATGAAGAGGGAAGGGGAAACCCAAGAGGGAGAAGAAGGGGTGATAGGAGATAAAGTAGAGAAGATGATTGGTAGGGAAATGGCTTCAGATACCCCGGACAACAAAATGTAATAGGGGAAATTCAGGTGATTGTTGGAGGACTTGGGAGGGAGACTCTTGTCGGCAGAGAAGTAAATGGATAAGGAGCCTAACACAGGCTGAAGTGTTATTTATTTCGGTGACTCTTTAAAAGAGGGCATCGGTAGACATCACCTTCAATCACCTAGATGAGGAGGGGGTCATATACCATTACAATGATGCACTTGTCATCTCAACTAATGTCTTAACCATTTTGATACACCGAGTGTTGGTCGACTCGGGGAGTGCGATGGACGTTTTGTCTTTTTCAACTTTCAGGAAGATGGGCATCAATAATGCAAATCTAAAGGTGAAACTATGGCACGAATTACTGAGCTTCATGGCCTTAGCTTCCTAGCCTTGGTTCCAGTAGGGGAAGCCGAGGCTGAGGTAGGGTCAGTAGGTATCAATATAACTGAGTACAAGTGGAAGATGAGGTCTCATGCCGAGGCCAAATAAGGTTGAGAAGAGCATCGGTCGACATGACAATTAGCTGAGTTTGATATCAGGGTGGCATAAGTTGGTAAGGCCAAGTTAAGTATTTCTTCGCTCGGCTTAGACTACAACACGACTGTGCCAAAAGGGGCGACAGGTGGAAAGTAACTTACACCTTAGTAAAGGACAAATCCCTAGCGTGTTAGATTGGGGCGGCGCTGCTCTACACTGAGGCGTCTCTGAGTGGAGGGCCAGGTCTCTACTATGTCAGATAGGGGTGATTCTAACTCCTATAATGGGGTAGAAGATGATTAGAACACTGAGGAATGTGAGTATGACACATATATAGTTGTATGGTCTCTCCAAGCCTAAGTTAGATATAAGAGTCAAATGACTTGACAGTAAGAGGTAAGACACATTTCTTAAGAGAAGAGCAAATATATAGAAATACTATCTACTTATCTCTCTAGAAAACTAATTAGAGCGTCGAAATAGGGTTGGCCGACTACCACCCTGACCACAGTTTGCTGTTGAGTGCAAGTTGTGATCTTGAGATACATTGTGGACGGTAGAATCCTTCATAACGAACGAAAATTTACGTCAACAATTTACACTTATTATCGATTAAAATTTGTCTGGAATCAATTTAATCTTTATTCCACCACTGACTGGGATGAAATTGAGAATCCTTATAATTTTTTCTTTAATATTAAAAAAAAAAAAAGAAAAAAAGAAGAGAAGAAAAAAAAGACAAATGAGAAGAAAAGAGTAAAATAAATAAAAATAAAAATTATCTACCTCAATTTTTTCCTTCTTTCTTTTTATTTATTTATTTTCATTTTTATAAAGATAAAAGAAAATGGGTTTTAAAATTAATTCCGATCGTTTTGATCTTCGATAGCAAGATGGCAAGATCAGGTTCTAATACTAATTGATATCCAAATCGAATCCAAAATCAAGATTTTCGTAATAATGGGGAATTTTGCCCACGGCCCCTCCCCCCACCTTGGTTCTCCCTCATCTTATAAAAATTAATTGAAAAACAGAATCAGTAGGGTCAAACCCTGGTAAAGAAAGACCAAAAGTCTTCCAAAATTGTCTATAATGTTTAATAATTATCTATTACCGTCCATAGATTTACTTCTTTCTTTCATATTCTTTATTCAATACCTTTAGTCTTATATGCACTCTTGCAGCTTCCCATTTCTTCAGAGAGAAAGATGTCTAGTCAAACAAGCACACTTAAATCAACCATTGATCCTTATGCACAACTTCAGCTAATCCTCAATTCCGACGGCTCTATAACCCGCAACCCCAGCCGGTTCCCAATCACCGCACTATCCCCCGATCCGGATACCACGAGTACTCCAATTCTTGCCAAAGACGTCTTCATAAATCAATCTAACAAAACTTGGTCTCGTATATTCCTTCCTCGCTATGCACCTGATCCTCTCCCAACCAAGAAACTCCCTCTAGTAGTATATTTCCATGGAGGAGGGTTCATATACTGCAGTGCAGCCTCAACAGTCTTCCACAACTTTTGTGCAAATCTCGCGATCGAGCTACGTGTCGCTGTCATATCCGTTGACTATCGCCTCTGCCCAGAGCATCGCTTGCCTGCACTGTACAATGATGCCATGGAGGCTCTGCATTGGATCAAAACATCTTCAGAGGATTGGTTAGTAAAACATGTTGACTTGTCTAACAGTTTTATAATGGGTAGCAGTGCTGGTGCTAATATAGCATACAACGCGGGATTACGTGCAGCCGGAGAAGTTGACTACCTTGAGCCGTTGAAGATCAGAGGAGTGATATTGCATCAACCGTTCATCGGTGGGATCCAGAGAAGTGAGTCGGAGCTAAGGATGATAAACGATCGAGTGCTAGCATTGTCTGTCACTGATCTGATTTGGGAATTGTCCTTGCCGATCGGCGTTGACCGTGATCATGAGTACTGCAATCCGACGGTGGGTGGGGGCTCGAAGATCATGGATCAGATCAAACGGCTGGAATGGAAGTTTTTGGTGGTTGGATGTGATGGGGACCCACTGATCGACCGTCAGATTAGTCTGGTGAAGTTGATGGAAGCAAAGGGAATACAAGTGGTGGGCCATTTTGGTGTAGGAGGGTTTCATGGTGTCGAGGTTAATGATCCTAAGAATCCCAAGGTTAAGGAACTCCATGAGGCAGTAAAAAATATTATTTTTGCTTAACTATATTTATTTCATGCATCTCCAATTGTCATGGTGTTGTAATTGAACTTGTTTCTATCCTTCACTTTCAGAGAAAATAAGAGCCCGTTTGGGGGTTAGTTAATTTAGTAGACAGACATGTAAACTGGAGTTAAGACTTTCTCATCGTTGTGTTGTTTTGTTCGGATAAATAAATATGCTCTCAACTAGTTTTTGTTTTAGTTTAACTGATAGGGAAGGAAATTTCAGGAGCATGGGAAGGAAATTTCAGGAGCATGAAGTTTTTCAATTGAGTTCTTCAAATTTTCAAATTGGGTTTGCATGTGTTCATATTTCATACCATATTTGTGTTAGGTCTATAAATATGCGATCAAAGATAATAAGGCCAAATTTTAAATATTGTCTTATATTTTGTTATTTTATCTATTTTATTATCTTTAGCTATCTTTTAGTCGGATTAGATTAGGATTTTAGAATTATAAATAGCAGTAAATATAAAAGGAATATTAATGATTTGAGTAGTTAATGAATTATTATTAATTATTCACAACTCAGGATTCCAATATTCTACCACGAAGAAATGGTTTTGGATTCAAGGGTTCAAATATTTATATCATAGCTAGGTTACTTGGTAATATTCACCGTATGCAGTGGCTGGGTCTAATCATGATTGTATTGAACATTAAAGGATTTCAGTAGGATGTGCTACAAATGCTGTATAATTCAAAAGAGAAAACTCAAAGATTAGAAAAGTCTTTGAACTAATTTGTGAATCAATCACAGAATTATGATGAAGAGCGGCATCACCATCACAATCGCAAAGGCCATCGAAAGCTATCAAACCATTCTAGCCACTCATCTATTGGGCAACCAAAATCACTGCATGACTCGCCTCTTACAAGTCACAATAACAATAATGATGTTTCCAAATATGGGAAGGAAAATAAGAGTTTCAATAGGTGACAAAGAGTTAAAGAAGAGAGAAAAAAACTACTTGATACCCATGAATGCGCCTTAAAAGATGACCATGATGTCATCATTGTGGTTAAAGAAAGCCGGTTCGATAGTAAAAATGAGGTTGATGTAAATGCCAATGACATAACAATTTTTGTTTGTTTGGGCTCGAGGTAAAGATCTCTCGAAGAATGTTGCAATTAAAATGTCGCATGGGAAGAGGTATGATTTAGTGGGGCCTAATGGAATGGGAAAGTCTATATCATAAAAGTTTTTTGCTTGAAGGAAGATCTATGTACCTAAAAATATTGACGTGCTTTTGGTGGAACGAGAAATAGTGGGTGATGATAAAAGAATTCGAGAAGAAGAAGCAACTTGGAAACGCAACAACAATTTTCCAACTTGAGCATTGAGGACAAGGGTTTTCTTGCAGGGGAAGGCAATGTTAGGCCTATGATTATACAATCAAAAGATGATTAGAAGGCCGAATCCTAAATATTATCTTATATTTAGTTATTTTATCTATTTTATTGTTCTTACCTACCTCTTAGTTTGATTAGATTAAGACTCTAGAGTTATAAATAGTAGTAAATGGAACGTCAATGAGTTGAGTAGTTAATGAATTATTGTTACTTGTTTGCAACTTTGGCTCCAATCTTCTACCATGAAGAAGTAATTTTGGATTCAAGGGTTCAACAATTTGAATTCAGGATTTAGTTTAAGAGACAATCATCAACAATTTTACTATTAAAAAGAAAAAAAAGAAGACTATCATATGAATACAAATACGGTTAACGAGAGCCTCTTTCTCTTGAAGGGCATTACACTTTAATGATATGTATCATAGTCTCAAGCACATAACTTAAGTTATTTGTCTTTATTATGATTTATAATAAATGAATATATAATATTAATTCTCACATAATTAATACAAATTATAAATTGATGAATATCTTTACTATTATTGAATAAATAATAATATCATTAATATTTACAAATAAGATTATATCTTACAAAATGTATACCCATCAGGTCTAACATGATTGACTTGACGAGCATACACTTTCAATTTTATTAATAGTTTGACATTAATACCTTCAGCTATTAGGGCTTTGACCTCGACCACAACTGCATCTAACTTTCTATAATGAGGAAACTTGAACAGTTTAGGACTTGAGAATCTCGAGCTATAATCTTAGTACAAATACCCTTATTCTTGAAATTTTCTCCTCTTATAACGCTCTTAACATCCTTGTGTTCATTAATGATCTTACTCGGAGTTAAAGCGTTATACTCCTTGATGAAAGTATTTTCTATATTACACTAAAGCCTTCTCTTGTTAACATCGATGCTTGATTAGTTTGGACAATTCCATTTGCCGCCATTCATTCAATTTAGGGACATTCCTCCCAAGCTGCTCACACTCTATCTTTTAGATGACTACAACCATGTTTAACAACATATCTTTTCTACAATAACGAAGCTTTGCTATAATTGTCTAAATAATCAGAGAGATCTTAGATGCTAGTATTTTGGCTAGATATATCTTACTACAATGTCACCACCCTGAGCTTAGCATCAGGATAGTGATAAGGAGCCAGCTATTTGGCCCGATTTTGGCACCGTATAAAATATTGGCTGGTTAAGAATACTCTCAACATTAATCAAATTAAACCCATTTTCATAGGTCTAAGTAATAAGGAGGCCCATAGCCCAATAGACCCAACTTGACATGAAAAATATAGATAAAAGGTTATAGTGGATAGAAGGTAAGCCTTGATACAACCTAAAAATTTTATTAGTTAATTTCTTTTATGAGAAATACTGACTTTGCCATCTGTTGACGTCAAAATCCAGCTAGAGTGTTAGAGTTGGACTTTGCCCCAACAATATGTCCAACTCAACCACCTGAAATATAAACAAGAGATGGTTGATCGGGGTGAGGATCGGTGGGTCCCTTCTAATAGTTGGAATTAGTATTTGTGAGGCATATAATGATATAGTAAGATAGTAAGTGTATTGATAAAATAAATAAGCTTTAGAGCATGATAGTGAAAAGGGTAGGAGTTTTGGAGAGGGAAGACTCATTTTTTCCTTTTCTCTCTCAGGTTGTCCTTGCCTATTTATACTTGAGAAGTTGTCCAAGATGCTCAAAAGTCGTTCGTCTATTTCATGACTTCTATTGTCAAGTAATGATGATTCTGCTCGGATTAAGGCTGACCGAATGGCCAGCTAATCCTTATGCCCAATAAAGGCATTAAATACATGTCAATTATTGTTCCCTTCTATAGTAGGTCTTTATGACACCGAATAAGATCAACCAGATGTCAGTATTATCATTTTATCTTTATCCACTTCTGACTTAAGTCTGACCTGAGACCTACCCCTGATTCAAGATTGTTTCATTTGCCCGGTGAGGTCCAAGTGAGAGATTTGTGTAAGGCCTTATGGCCTAAGTTAAGATGGTCAACTTTTACATTTCCATAATTTGGCCAAAGACCAACAAGGGGGTTCATCGGCCAAACCCGGCACCACCCTCATAACCCGTTGTTCTTGTTGGAGGTAGTGAGAGTCTAGTTGGTCGGATTAGGGGCATGATGGATCGTGAGCAAATTGTTGGTGGACGATTTCTAGCATCAACATATTCTCTTTTCCCTCGATATCATTCCTTAATTCATTTTATTCCCTCTTAGAAAATCGAACCAAGCACTCCTAAAAGAACAACACGATGCTAACTCTTATAATGAACATACATCGTTTCTATCTGTAGTTACAAGGATGGAAGCTGACACGCAGTCGTTGATGAGGAAACGACATGTCGGCTGCATATTTCTCCGTCGCAGGCAAAGGAATTTAACACAAACCAAGAGTGGATAAGGGATTATAAACCAGGAGACCCCGGTCACTCATTTCAGTCCGCGAAAATCAAAAGGGTCTGATCCTTGTGCTCACTGAGCTGTGTACTAAAGAAAAACACAGGCGAATCAAGGTACGCCACGTCTACGCCCAAATCTTCCTTGGAACGCGTGGACCGTTTTCACTGGTCATTCAGTAAACATACAAGACCGTAGTAGATGAATACGTCACTCTTTATCTTTGAAACGAAGGCGGGGAGGTGTGGTTAAGGCTCTGGCGGACCAGGATATCCAAAGAAGATGAACAGAAAATGGCGATGGGCTTTGCTCTCTCCGTCTTCTCTACCAACCTAGTCCCTAAAATTATATCTAGCTCTTCGGAAAGTAGGGTTAGGGTTTTTCATAGCCAAAAATCCATCAATTCTACTGTAATTTCCAATTTGTGCGTAAAATCGAAGAAAAAATTTAGGTCGACTAGATTGAATGCAGGATTGACTGACATCGAGCCCGATCTCAATGAAGATCCTGTTGATCGCTGGGAAACTAATAGCATAAGCGCTGTATGATCTCTCTCTCTCTCTCTCTTTATTTGTGTATGGAAATTAAATTTTTGTTTTGTGTTTGAGTTCTATTGATTTCAGGAAGATTTTAAATACGGTGAATATGATGATCACCACACTTATCACGAAGGAGAAGATAAAGGTAATACTAATATCTGATTGTAAATTGAAGTTCATAATAGATCGCTAGTTAAATGTGATTTGAATTAATGAAAATTGAGTAAATTCTTCCTCTTCTTGGATTGAATCGAATAAACCCTAACAGTTTCTTTTCGATCTCTTTTTGAATTCAGGAACATTCTGGGAAGCAATTGCTTACGACATTGAAGCAGTTGGGCCCCCCACAGGTTTTCAAGGTACTCCCTTTCATATCTCTACTGAACTATCATTTCCATCCCCATATTTTCACCCTGTTCTAGTTAGAATTGAAATTGTTTATATCATTTCTTACCTCACATGTTTAAAATGCTTAGTTTTGGATATTCACCGCTATTGTCATTGTTTCGGCTAAAGTAAGTCACACAGCATAATGTCCGTAGAACTGTCAAGTTGATTCGATACAAAGAAACTACAAGTTATAGAGCTTGGGGACTGACATAATAAATTGAGTCGTTCGATATTGACTAAACTAATGTTTGTTGATGAGCTTCTTTTATGATTAATTTTAATTCGCTTTGGCAGGCTTTATCTCGTGGCTCTTTCTTCCGGCAGTTGCTGCCGCGATGTATTTCCATGCTCCGGTATAGTAACATAACAAGCTCGTGTAACATTTTTATTTTCTTGCATTAGTGTCACCCACCTTTGCTATATTCATGATTGGTAAATAACTATAGATTTAACTTTTGTTTCAGGGGGAGTATTTGTTTATTGGAGCTGGTATTTTTACTGTAATCTTTTGCATTATAGAGATGGATAAACCAGACCAACCTCACAACTTTGAACCTCAGATTTACAACATGGAAAGAGGCGCCCGCGATAAACTGATAGCTGATTACAATACCATGGACATTTGGGATTTCAATGAAAAGTATGGGGACCTCTGGGATTTTACTGTCAAGAAGGATGACATTATGAAGAGATGAATGCTCTCTCCTTGTCATTTTGCACTGCAGAATCCATACACAGAGTGAGCTTCAATCTTTCGAGTTTTGCCTATGTGCATTCCTTTATTTGGCTATGTTTTTAACAGTGAATTAAACGCAGAGATGTTTTGGTGTTAACATTTGTAAAATATGAAAACTGTGCAAATCTTGTGATTCTTGATTTGATTTCGTTTTATGTAAATAAATTTTCAGTGTAAAGAAGTTGTTTATGGCGTCCGTTCCTTAGACTCATTAGTGTTGATTTGGTAGTCGGAGTGAGGACACGACTAACATTTTATTTATTAAATTATTTGTTTTTGGCCAAATGACATGACTCATATCGACTTGCTCTTAAATATGTCGAACATTATTTTCAAATTATTAATTAAATTTTTTGTTTTTCCAGAAGGGAAAATAAAGTGTTGCTACTGGGTATATGTGGTCATCGTTATAGATCATCTATTGGTTGTTTTGAGGTGGGAAAAAAATCACTCTTAGAACTAGATATTATTCAAGACACAATTGATAGGATACAGTTACGAGAAAGAATTCTAGCAGCCTAAAGTAGGCAAAAGGCTTATGTTGATCATAGACGATAAGAGTTGGAATTTCATAGACGATGATGATTATGTTTCTTGCGGATTTCTCCTTTTAAGGGAATTATGGGATTTGATAATTGAGGGAAGTTAAGTCCTAGATATATTGACTCTTTTTAAATTCTTGATCGGATCGGTATTGTTGCTTATCGCCTAGTACTTCCACCAGAAATGTCACATATACATCCAGTTTTCCTTTTATCGATGCTTAGGATCCATCTCATGTTTTACAAACTCAACCAATTCAATTAAAATCGAATTTATCTTACATCGAGCAACTCGTGGTCATCATTTTGACAAGTAAAGAAGTTATATTCTTAAGAAATAAAACTGATTAAGGTTATCTGGACAAATCACTCAAGTGAAGATGCTACTCTGAACTCGAGAAAGAGATTCTCACCTTTTCGATATACCAAGTTAGTAATTCCGGAACCGAATTTTTTTAAGAGAGGGAGAATCTGAGAGCTAGTTACGTATTTTAATTAAAAAGGTCAAAAGTCATGGTCAAAATAAATTCCTCCATTGCCTCTTAAGGTTTGAATTAGAGTGTCAATTTATAAATTTAAAAAACTTAAGCCCCTTACCCCTTTTTATTTGTGCGGTAGTAGTAAGAACATATGCCAATTTAGTCTCACTCACTCACTCAACTCCCTCTTCCTCTTTTCCCCTGCTTCCTTCAAATTTTGGTTCCATGGCTACAAATCTTCAAATTATGGTGGCTTCCTTTTTCTTCTACTTAGCTCAATTCCCTTCTCAATTTCAGAAAATTGGATTAATTTCTCTCATATTGTAGAATTTGAAGTAAGAACCGTAAGTCTCCAAAAGTTTTGATTTCTTCTTTTTGGCTTGGATGATAGAATATATGGTATGCTGATAGTTTGATATCAATAGAATAATGGTTAATTTGAGTTTCTTAAATCAAATTGAGCAAGAATGCTAAATTCCTAAATTTTTGGTTTCTTCTTCTTGACCTATATGGAAATGTTTCTGATGGTCTAATAGATTGATATTATTGGACTGATACTGAATTTAAGTTTGTTGAATTAAATTGAGATAATTTGAAATTATTGAAGAAATTGGCTACGTTCCTGTGATGTGACGGAAAGGAAGAAAGAGATGGTTTGATCATGAGGTTGTTGGAATACTAAGATACCATGGTGACTCTGATATGGTGTTAGATTAATAGGAATGTTAGTTTGTTAAAAGAATTGCAGTTATGATAAGTTGACTTGCTTTAGAGCTAAAACATAATGTTTAGAAAGTAAATTTTATTACTGAAGTTATGAATAAGAACACTAGAGTATATTATGTGTAGAAGAGGGTATATAATGAGTATGGATTAGGTAGAGTTTTTTATACCGGCTAATTAGTATTATGATATCGAAAGATAATGAATTTAAATTCTTATTTAGTTTAATAATTATTTGTAATATAAATTAGAAGTATTAATTCTTTATTTTTTTGAATTAGGTTTGACGAGGACTCCTCCACCTAAGTCCACTTGAATTGGTTTCTTTTATAATTTTGATATATCCCACTATAAAAAAATATTATATGATTACATAAATATTTTAAATATTTCATACATAATGATTTGTTCCATTAACTTTATGTGATTGACACTAGTTCATGTCTATGATTTATTCCATTGAATTTTGAAAATATACATAATAGACTTGAATGCTTAATATGTTCGTTTGTTGCACATAAATCTAGTTTTAAGTCTGTTTTAATGACATTACCAAGTTGGACAAGCATATTGAAATCAAATTGCATATTGACTCTAAGTTGGTCTATATTTTATGGCATATATTAGAAATGGTGTGTTGGGATAAAAATGCAAGTGAATGATTATAATCGAAGATTTATGCTAGTTGATGGATTGATGAATGCTTATATAATTGATTGTGATATGAATTGATGTGCTGTCTAAATTATTAGAAAATCTTCAGAATAACTGCAACTATCAACCGAGTTGATAGTCTTGGTGTATTTCGATTTATTATATGTATATAATATATGCAGAGCTCCACACAAGGATATGATTATAATATGATGGTCGCATATTGTGGGATATTTTATATCTCTGATGACTTGTGCTATGTTTTATTAGTGTGAACTGTACATGTATGGTGATGTGGTCATAGTGTGAAATTAGTGCTTGATAGTTTGTTAGTTTATCAATATGGATATTCATTGACAATGTTTTTATATGAGGGTAGGAAATTGTTAAGCATTCATTTCATGGTTATGCATATTTTAATGAGAAGACTTATCATGTATACGTAATTATGTAATATTTATTCATTGAGTTTTCGACTCATTCTTTTCCTTGAAGTTTTTCCCTTCCAGATAATTAATCATACTCAGCCCAACACACATGATACAAGTAAAGGAGTGGATATTTATTTTGACTATTCTTATTCAGGTTATCTGATATTTTGATTTTTTGTGGTCAATTTTGACATAATCTATAGGATTTATGTACCGTTAGAGTGCTCTGTTGGATATAGTTAACTTGTATATAGAGTTTCATGTAAATAATAAAAACGTTTTATATGATATTATTCCAATTAATTTCAGAATATATATATATATATCCATTATCATGTTTTACAAAAATGCTTATGAAGGCTTACTTAGTCCTATGAACTAAATAATTGGGTCATACACTAGTCACGTTCGGATTTGGGTCATGACACTCGTACTAGCTATATAATTACTCAAGATATTTCAAAGAAAATAGCAAACTTTGGTATATAACTGATAAAAGTGTTACTACTTTACTTGCAAATCGTTTGATAAAAATACAGATTAATTTGAACTTTTTTAAAATTATACTTAATTAAAACTTAAAATTACTGAACTTAAAACACATGTATATATTTATACATATATATTCAAAAGTAATGTTATCGTTACAAAATAAGTACTTCAAAAAGATTCTAGAAAATCCTCTTGAAAGTTTTATTGTCTTCTCAAAAGTCAGACAAATATGTACTATACCACGTAGCTGGCAGTTCTTCATTCACTAATCAATCGTAGTTATAATTTTTCTTTCTTGTCTACCTACAATACTAGTAAACTTCTATGAGCTAAGAGCTCAGTATGTAAACTTCATATCTCACATGCACAACATATAATGCATAAAATAGTAACACTAAACTGAATGTTTATAAATAATACTATTTTTAAATACTTTGTAAATAACAGTACTTTTTTTTCTATTATTGCTTTGCTTTAAGCCCTGAGGATGTTGTTGCCGGCATTTTTGAAATGTGTGGTCCTCTAGGATTACTGGAAGCTATAATCACTAAGACCAATTATCCACTATATTCGCAAGAACCAATTATCCGCTACAATCGCTAAACAATGATCCGTTATGATCCGACAACACCTCACTGAAAACATTATGTATTCTTACAAAATACATCTTTAAAATAGCATAACATTCTTATTTCTTATTACAAACAATGCTTTTAGAGTTAAGCATGCTATTATTGCATTTAAACCATGCATCTAAAATATCAAAACATTCCAACTTATGAAATTTAACTACAGCTTCTCATAAAATCAATGCAACCCACAATAGATTATATTTGTGTTGTAGGTGAGCGTTTACTTATCTAAAATCCAATTGTCTGTAAAAGTTTCCATGAAGTTCTTTAGATTAAGTTCCAACTACTAAGCTAATGGAGCATGCATATAAATTTAACTTAGTAAATATTTTATTTCAATAAACTTTACTATTAATTAGCTATTCCAAATGTACATCTAGTATTGTTCTAACCTCCTTAATTTGGGTCATTTCTTTATGAAAACTCTAACTTCTTATACAAGCATTGCTTTCACTTAAAACTCATACAACCTCTTATTGAGGTTGATAAATATCTCTTATCAAATTTACACCTCCAATTTATTATTTTTCCTTCTTGCTTCATGCCTTTCATTATACCTTTCAAAGGTATAATTTAAAGTTGTTTAGTTCCTCTAATTATTAGCATAGGTTTTGATAATTGTATCTCTTAAACCATAATTCTAATTGATTTAAAACTTAGTACACTATTAGTTATCTATTTTTCTGTCTCCTAATAAAATTTAAGCTCCAAATTCAATCATTTGCTACCTCTTCAACTTATTTTTTCTTGACAATGCAATATTAGTTATTCCCTTATTAAATTTCATACTTTAATGGTTGTGTTCGAAAAATCATTTCTCATATTTGGGAATTACTATTACTTAGATATTTTTATGATACCTCTTTCCACAAGTCTTATACCTCCCCTAAAAATTACAAATCGAAATATTCATATTTGATTTATCAAATCTCAACTATTCTAAAATCGGTCAATTATGCATCTTTCTTCGACCAATATTCTATTTTTGCCCCTTTTTCCCTGTATTTGAATAGAAAGAAGATAGCCTCTTACCTCCGTAGAAGATTGAAGATATATCTTCCTTAACTTGCTAATCTTACCAAGAATTTTGTATCTTCTTTGATCTTTGGTTAATTCTTACTATGTGAATATATGAAATTGAAGAAGATAATGATGCAGAGAAGAGGGAGAGTGAGAGCCATGGTTTTGTAGAGAAAACGAAGAAGATTGTGTGTTTATTTATAACCTAAAGTGTAGAATTTTTAAATGGTTAAAGGTCATTTTGAACTAGAAGATATTTTCTCTACATTCTTACTAATTTGGTCCTTTTCAAGATGATTTTTATCATATTTCAAATGCCATGGCTGGGCATATAATTCATTTGGGCCAAATTTCAATGTTTTAGGCCATGTTAATAATAAACATAAGTTTCGGCCCACTATTCATAATGATTTTAAACCAGTTTCATCTTTTGGGTTACTTTAATAATAAATAATAACTTAAGTATAGTTTTGGCCCATTAGTTTTTATGGGTCTTTGGACCAAAATTTTATTTTGATTTTACATCTAGATTAATAAAAATTAATAAGGTCATAATTTTGGTCTACCAAAATTAATGTCAACTCTAATTACTTAGAAAAACTCACTTTGAAAAACTGTTGTTGGCCTTGTAAGGTTTTGACCTTAAATCTTAACTTGAATAACAATTTAAATATTTCCCTAATAATAATTTAGGTATAAAATTATTTAATTATGGGAAGTGGCTAAATAGGATATCACAGTGATAATCCGAAGAGATTATTACATACATTATCATCTTCGGAAAAAGAGTGATGTTCTAATTATTGATTTTAGTAGATACAAGGATATGTATGTAGGTGGTTAATAGATACTTAATCACTGAACATGATCACTTAACAAAATCTCATTGGTAATTATATTAATTGTTAATGAGTTTTGTTAGTGACTATGGGACTCATAATGCTCATACCTGAAATCATCACAACACTAGCATATAAGATATCAAATTTTGATATTGCCCCATGTGATCTTTTGCTAAATACCACTAGAGGGTTAACTATTGGGCATGTATTTGCATATGTGCAGTCTATAGGGTAATAAAATGGGATCCATCACCTTTAAATTAGAGAATGCGATTCTATGAATCATATAACTTATGCAATGAAGAAAATCTTTGCGCAAAATAGTATAGTATGAAAAGATTTTTTTGTAAATCCATTATCTAGGTGCATAAGAATTTATGATATTCATAAAGAAAATCTAATAGGGTTTAACAATTAAACCATGCCCTAAGATTTTCTAAGACCATGAGTAGATGGAAGGATTAATCTGTTACGGTAATAGTCATCGCATTTAGCTTTGTTATAAGCTAATATAGGTCTGGTGGTTTAAGTTAATTTGATCATAGAAGATGATCATATTAATTATTCGACTTGAAAGTATTTTTAATGTCAAATGGTCCATTCAATATAATGAATAAAACTCACAAGTAGTTGTGGGGCCTAACTACCGACGTAATGTTTAACCTATCTGGTCACACACATAAAGGTTGATTAGATCTAAATTAGATTCTAAATTAGAGAAATTTTGACTTGTTCAATTATGAACTTGATTTAAGAGTTAAATCATTAATTAGTTTAATTCGTTAAATTTAAGTCACACCCACACTACTAGTATATTCAAAGTGTGATTTAAATTTAATTTAATAATTAATTTGAAAAATATTAAATTGATAAGATAATTTTATTAAATCGAAATTTAATGAATTTATATTCAAAGAATATTTTTTGGGTCAAAATAAAATATAATTGGTCATTAAAGTGCTACTAAGCCTAACCGAGCCCAAGTCATGAGCCAAAATTAAAGTCTATATTTATTAAGAAAAATTGGATATTAATTTAGAATTATGAAGTTTATTTTAAATTCTAGAAAATAGGAATTAAAACTAACTCATAAGAAACCAAACATGATTAAGAGTTAATCGGATATTACAGGTAAAATATGGGTTAGGCCTAAAAGGAAGTGTGTGCCATATATAAAGGACACATATTCCTAGAGTTCTGTCATTAATGTTGTGCATGAAGAACTGTATGATTCATGGAGGAGTATTTAGGCTAGGTATCCTTCTTTTTCTCCCCTTTTCAGTTTCTAATTTGATTGCTATATTATAAATTGAAAATGAATCGGGAGTCCAGATGTGAGAATCACATTGTATTCAAATCTTAAGCCTTCGTGGTTTTTGTTGGTTCGCAAATCCAAATCCCACTTCTTAAAAGTAGATTTCCACTTTGGGTAAGCGGTGAGCCGTTAACTTAGAATTTCAACCTCCTATTATCTAATTTAACAAAATGTTATTCTAAGGTGAGAGGAGATCTCGTTTGCATCATTTGGTATCAAAGCCGATTGAGATTATTTCTTAACAATATCAATCTTGTCATGAATAAAATATTTAGTAAAACCGAGAAAAAACCATATCATATCTTCGGTAAGTTTAAATGGTTAGGAAAGCTATGACAGATCTCAAATGCCTATCGTTGTCTCTTCAAAACCATCCTCAATTGACATTAAAGAGTCAAAATTTGAGTTTATCAAGAATGATAGCTTCAAATAAGGAGAACGAACTGGCGATCAACAATGAGTATGGCCCAAATGGAATATAATCTGAAATTAAAATTCAGATATGTGAGAATACAACTTCATTTGAAGAAGAAGAATATCCATTTTCAAAGCAACTTATGAAATTGAAGAACTGGACCATGTGTTTCCGATCCTGCGTTGGATATTGTGGTTCGTAAGGCTTCTTCATCTGGTTCTAAGGATGATTTTTCCAATTGCATCATTTTTCCAATTTTGCAGTGAGAAGATGGTGGACTAGACATCAAAGATTTTAATTATTTTAAGCAAAATATTAGTTGAAATTGTTTGGTGAAATCTTAAAGTTCGCGGTTGTATATTCTCTAGTACTACACAAGTTTTTAAAATTAATATAATTTTTTTTTATTGGTTAAATTTAAAATTTAAAATTATTATTTATGATGTAATTAAAGGGTTGATGGAGTTTTGTATAAAAATTTGATTTAAAATAATGAAATTAATTAAAAAAAAATAAAAATAAAACGTGGAGTTATAAAAAAAAATTCATTTAGGATCAAATTGGAAATTTTAGATTTTTTTCATTGACATCACATATCATTTTAATGGTCATGTAGCAATCCGTCCAACTAATGAGATTAGGAGTTTTTTATAATTGAAATTCGAAATTTGACATATAATAATCCGTCCAACCTAATTTTCCCTAAAGTTTAAAAACCTTCTCTCTCTCTCTCTCTCTCTCTCTCGTCACTACGTAACTAGATTCTCGAATGCTCTTATCCTTCCACCTATTTTCTCAACCGTAGAGTATCCTCCCATTAAAATAGTGATGTGAGCTTCGGATTCCCTGCGAAAATGGCTTCCTCGGCTGCCTTCACCACTATCATTTCCGCCGAGTCTAGGATTTTCTCCCAAAAATCTACAGCTCCAATGTCTTCCGTGGCTCCAGTTCCCAAATTTTTCCTAGCTCTGTGGAAGCCCCTCCACTCTTCGCTTCCTCGATCGATATCTGTAAGTGATACGTAATTCTAGCTTCTGAATTTGGTTTTCTTCATTTTTTTTTTCTCAATGTTTTTTATTACAGCGATTATTCTTGGAATTTCCATTTTAGACTGCTGTTTGCTAGGAACCAACCGGAAAATCCTTCAAGTTCTAGTCCTTTTTTTTTCTTCGCCTTTTTGGTTTTTTGTTCGCATTTTTGGTTTTTTTTGTTTTTTTTTTTTTTCTCTATGGGAAACTGTTTAAACTGTTGATACAAGAAAAGAATCCTGATGAAGCTGAAATTTGTGTTTGTTAAAATGGTAATGATTTTGTTTTTGTTAAAATAGTTTTAACTACATATTGCGCAAAGCTTGCAGTTGATGTTAGAAAATCTTTGTAGTGTCTTGAGATGTTGCTTATAGGCATCATACGCTAATTCACGTACAATTATTCTGATTTTTCACCGTCGTAGTGTGTATGCAGAGTGAACTTCCAGTGCTTGGCCACAACAGTTCACACAAATAGTATTCTCTTAAAATGTTATGAATTCTGAGTTTGTTTGTTCGGTTTTTTTTTTTTTTTTTAAATATAGTTATTTATTTTAATTCTAATTTTCTTTTCCTACTGGCCTTGCAGAATGTGCAGGAGAACCCTTATGAAGTTTGCTCATTTCCTTGTATTCTTCCTCCCTCCCATGATTTTCCTTCAATTTTTCGCACTAGAATCCTTCATTTCCCCATCTTTTCCTCCACCAAAACCACCATCTCCCTTTCTCCAAAACTACCGATCCCAAAATCCCTTCAAAACCCCTCTGTATCTCCACCTCTCACCCCTGTTGCCGCGCATGACCCCCACTCTGAATTCCAAGAAAAAATGCTCTTCCTTGATTCCCTTGGCATCAACTTCTTCTCCCTCATCAACAAGTACCCTCCTATCATCACCTCCTCACTCGCTGACATCAAATCCACTGTTGCCTTCATGACCTCTCTCCACTTCACCGCTATTGAGTTCCAACGAATCGTTGGCATGTGCCCCGAGATTCTCACCTCCCATGTTTCTGATCTATTACCCGTAATCACCTTCCTTCTCCGAGAAGCTAAAGTCAACAGCGCAGATCTCAAACAGGTAATAAACCGACGTCCTAGATTGCTTGCCTGTGGCGTCAAGACTCAGCTCCGCCCCACCATGTATTTCCTCCAATCTATTGGCATCTCGGAGGTAAACAAACACACCTCTCTGCTCTCGTGTAGTGTTGAAGAGAAACTAATTCCCCGAATTGAGTACTTTGAAAACCTTGGCTTTTGTCACCGAGATGCTCTGATAATGTTTCGGAGATTCCCACCGCTGTTTTGTTATAGCATTAAGGAGAATTTCGAGCCAAAATTCAATTACTTTGTGGTAGAAATGGGAAGAGATCTGAAGGAGCTGAAGGAGTTCCCTCAATACTTCTCATTTAGCTTAGAGAATAGAATTAAGCCTAGGCATCAATGTTGTGTGGAAAAGGGTGTTTATTTTTCTCTCCCAGTATTGTTAAAGACTAGTAAGATGGAATTTCAAGAAAGATTGGAGGTATGTTGTAATTCTTCCTTGCCCTTTAGAAGTTCCCCTTTGTGGTGTATAGATTCTGATATTAATGCAAAGGAAAAATATGTGGATGGTTGCTGTTAATATCCCATTAGCTATCATTTGAAAAAATTGTATTAGTTGGCTTATTTGGCTAGTAATTGTGGGAATTATCTTTAAACTAATAGCATTATAGATTTAAATGGCATTCATGCAGTGATTGAAGTTGCAGTTAAGATGAAACTGTATTTTTCATTGTACAGTAAGGTGAACAAAATTTTGTTCAGGATGAGCGTTTGAAATGCTGCAAAAGCATTTTGGCAATGGCGTCTGCATTACCGGTTTCATAATTTAGGTAGGTGGCATTCATAGCCTCCTTAAAACTAGTCCATTGTCAAGCAGATCGTTATAGCTTTTGATTAGTGATCCTTCTTTTACAATCATTCTTCTTTCTATCTTCGTGTAGTTTTAGAATTTGTAGTTTTTCTTGTTGGATCAAGCCTGCTGAATGGTTTCACTTCTATGCATCACTACTTGCCGGCTGTAAACATCAATTTCTTGTTATAGATTTCCCTAATGATGAGGATAAACCTAATTCACTTGAAACAGAAAATGCTACATGTTCCAAAAATTTGGTATGTTGGTAGTCTCAGTATACTCATGGTCATTGGTAAAAATCTTTATTTTTGTCAATTCAAGCTGTGACATAGCGACTCATCAAAGATTGGACTGAAGGCAGTTCTGATGCAAGATGGCAAAGTAGTAGCTTATGGATCGAGACAACTGAAAGAGCATGAGAGGAACTACCCAACTTA
Source organism: Coriaria nepalensis (assembly GCA_027186245.1). Taxonomy (NCBI): domain Eukaryota; kingdom Viridiplantae; phylum Streptophyta; class Magnoliopsida; order Cucurbitales; family Coriariaceae; genus Coriaria; species Coriaria nepalensis. The sequence goes on along the minus strand of CP114495.1, from coordinate 6,352,475 downwards.
TGACTTGAAATTAGCAGTGGTGGTGTTTGCCTTGAAAATATGGCGACACTATCTCTACGGAGCTTATTGTCACAGTTCATAAGAGTCTCAAGTATATCTTTACTTAGAAGGAACTCAATATGAGACAAAGGAGATGGCTAGAATTGGCAAAAGGTTATGATTGTGAGATCCTTTATCACTTTGGAAAGGCAAACAAAGTTGCTGACGCATTAAGTTTGAATATCCAAGCAACATTGATGGCAATTAATATCTTGCCCCAATCACTCCAAAAAGAAATTAGGGAGTTAAGTTTAGAGATGGTTGTAGGAGAAATGTCGGCATTAATCTTACAATAGACTATTTTTGATAGAATGAACGATTCTCAAGCAGTTGACCCAAGCTTATGGAGAATCAAGAAAGAAGTCAAAGAGGGGAAAAATAAGAAGTTTAGTCTCTCTCCTGCCAGGATCCTTAATTATAAAGGAAGAATATGCATTCCCAATGATGGGGAAGTAAGAGGACAAATCCTATCAGAAGCACATATAACCCCATATTCGGTACATCCAGGAGCAACTATGATATATAAGGACCTTGAAGGAGCACTCCTAGTGGATAGGAATGAAGAAGAACGTTACTGAATTTGTAAAAAAGTGTCTAACTTGTTAGCAAGTTAAGGCCGAATATCAACGTCCAGTAGGAGAACTGCAAACAATTGAGATTTCCAGAGGAGAAATAAGTGAAGATCCCTAAAATGACTAAGGGACACGATACAATGTGGGTAATGGTTGACATATTGACCAAATCAGCGTACTTCTTACCCATACGAAGTACACATTTGCTAAAGCAATTGGCAAGACTCTATGTGAATGAAATTGTTCGATTACATGGAGTGTGATGGTAAATAATTTCACATCGAGATAGTAGATTTACTACAACTTTTTGGAGAGGCGTGCAACAAGCAATGAGAACAAAGCTTAAATTTAGCACGGCTTTTCACCCCCAAACGGACGGTCAATCAGAGAGGACTATCTAGACATTGGAAGATATGCTTCACGCATGTGTTTTAGATTTTAGAGCTTGGAATAAGTATCTGACTTTAATATAATTCTCTTATAATAATAGTTTCCAAGCATTTATTGGAATGACATCGTACAAAGCCTTGTATGGGAGAAAGTGTAGATCTCTAGTGCACTAGTATGAAACTGGAGAAGGGAGGCTAATAAACTCCGACTTCATGGAATCTACCACTCAAGTAGTTAAGAAATAAAACAAAGAATGGAAACTGTTCTTAGCCGACAGAAGAGCTCTACAGATAAAAGGCGTAGACCTTTGGAGTTTCAAAATAGAGAGTCTGTATTTTTGAAAGTTTTTCCTATGAAAGGGTTAATGTGGTTTGGTAAGAGGGGAAAATTGAGCCCACGATATATCGAACCATACGAAATATTAGAACAGATGGGTAAAGTTGCTTATAAGTTTGCCTTGCTACCAGAGATGTCCTCAGTACACAATATGTTTCACATCTCTATATTGAAGAAATACGTATCTGATCCCTCCCACATACTAGAACATAAACCTATTCAGGTCCAGGAAGATTTATTTTATGAAGAAAGGCCAGTGCAAATCCTAGACTACAAGGAGAAGATATTAAAGAATAAGAGTATACCCCTTGTTAAGGTGCTATAGCGAAGTCATAAAATAGAAGAAGTTACATGGAAAAGAGAAGATGAGATAAAGAAAAAGTACCCATAATTATTTTAATTCCAAAGGGGTAATTATATAATATGTGCGAGGAATTAATATATAAATTACTGCGCTCATAGGCTGACATGTAATGTACGGTGTTATGAGTAATATGTTTGGCTATGACAATTGTTATGACACATAAAATGTGTGAATGGTTGTTTCATTGCTATTAAGTGCAAATTAGAAAACAAATATAAGAAGTTCAGTAAGAGTAAAATAGAAAAAGGGGTTAAGCCCTTAACTTAGAATTCAAGTTCAATCTGATTGAACCTATAGCAGTCAATTAGACGTGTCCAACTAACGGTTCTCTAATTGATCATGAGTTCATCCCCACAGATAAAAGAATAAAAATAAATAATTGATAATATCTAAAATTGGTCCAAGCTAGACTCGACGGTGGTAAGATACCATGTTCTTAAGTCCTAAAGTGAAAGAACTCAACGGTGGTAGCATGGGTAACCTAATTCCCAGAGAAATAGCTTGAAAGTAAGATAATATGTATAAAAAAAACTAAAAATAAATGATCACAATATGATGAGGATCAAGCTAGACTTGACATTGGTAGGGGTACCATGTAAGAAGGCCTAGAGTGAAAGAACTCGACGGTGGTAGCATGGGTAACCTAATTCCCGGAGAAATAGCTTGAAAGTAAGATGATATATAAAAGACTCAAAATAAATTATCTGAATATGATAATGATCAAGCTAGACTCGACGGTGGTAAAGTACCATGTAAGAAGTTCCGGAGTGAAAGAAGTTGACAGTGGTAGCATGGGTAACCTGATTTCCAGATAAATAGATTGAAAGTAAGATGATGTATAAAAGACTGAAAATAAATGATTAGAATATCTTACTAATCAAGCTAGACTCGATGGTGGAAAGGGTGCCATGTAAGAAGTCCCGGAGTGCAAGAACTCGATGGTGGTAGCATGGTAACCTAATTCCCGGAGAAATAGCTTGAAAGTAAGATGATATATAAAATACTGAAAATAAATTATCATAATATGATAATTATCACGCTAGACTCGACGGTGGTAAAGGTACCATATAAGAAGTCCCACAGTGAAAGAACTTGACGGTGGTAGCATGTGTAACATAATTCCTAGAGAAATAGCTTGAATATAAGATGGTATATAAAAGACTAAAAATAAATGATCAGAATATGATAGCGATCACCTAGACTCGACAATGGTTACAGTACCAAGTAAAAAAAAAAAAGATCCTAGAGTGAAAGCACTCGACAATGGTAACATGTGTGACCCAAATTTTCGGAGAGATAATCTAGTAGTATAGGATATATGTTCCTTATGGGGTAAGGAAAATATTGGAAGTGATGTTCCTAGTATAAAAAAATAATTATTAAGACTATGGAGGAAATTATAAGTGATCTCAGACTATTTAAGAAGTATCGAGATGAAGCTTTAACATTAATAAATTTCGAGGACGAAATTTTTGTAAGGAGGGGAGCATGTAAACCCCTCGAATTTCTAACAATTTATAGTTAATGGGAAAATAAATTATAGAAATAGTGTCCTTGGGAAAAAAAAGAGAGTATATATATACATATATACAAATACAGTAAAATCCACAAGTATCTAAAGTATGTTTATATATGAACTCAATCATGTGTCTTTCCTTCTGAACCGAGAACTTGGTCTGGACCAGGAACTCAGATCGAGAGACAATATATTAAGTCTCGGTCTAGAAAGGAAGTAAGAATCCTTGGTCAAAATCAGAAACTTAGATTGTGATACAATATATTAGTTCTCGGTCTAGGAAGAAAGAAAAAGCCCTCAAATTGGACAGGGAACTCAGACTGAGAGTCATTATATTAGGTCTCGGTCTGTGAAAAAGAAAATCCCTGGGTATGGACTGGGAACTCAAACCGAGAGACATTATATTAGGTCTCAGTCTAGGGAGAAGAAAAGCCCTTGGTCTGGATCGGGAACTCAGACCGAGACCTCGAGAGACATTATATTAGGTCTCGTTCTGAGAAGGAAGAAAGGGTCCTCACTCTGGATCGGGAACCCATAGATGTTATATTTGGTCTCGGTCTAGGAGGGAAGAAAAAGTTCTCGTACTAGATCGGGAACTCAGATCAAGAGACATTATATTAGGTCTCGGTTGGGGAAGGAAAAGCACTTGATCCAGAGGTACTTTGACATCCTACATAAATAGAAAAAAAAAAAAAAAATATATATATATATATATATATATATAAAGCGTATCAATAGTGAAATCGCCACCGCTTCACTAGCAACGATTATGCAGCAGTTTTCTTTTAATGAAATTACACCTCTTGCTTTGGTTAAAAACACGGTCAACCTAAGAACGCCATGTTTCAAAGCTAAACTATTAAGAGTATTACCCATTTTGAATGGGATCGTGTAAATATTAGTTACAGTAGACACTCATCTCTTTCAATAAGAAAGTACGCTTCCTCTCTCTCTCGTTGGTTCATTGCTCCTCTTTAGCAACAAATCAGGTGATTAAGCTAGATTATAATCAAGGGACAAGTGTGACAAGCCAGTTAAAAACTAAGTAAGTATTTAACCTCTACCTTCTTAAGTTCTAGACATGAGTTACTTACATCATGCATTAGCATATGCTATAATAACTGCTAAGAAATTTCGTAATAGTAGAAGGTTTATAAGAATATGAAGCTGATAAGTAGAATATTCAGGTTGAGTATGATTAATGGAGGTTGTTGAGTTTAAGTTGTAATCTAAGAAGAAAATTAAACAAAATAGAAAATCCAAATAGGAAGAAATGGTCAGGACCAAGAACTTAGACCAAGAGACATTATATTAGGTTTCGGTCTGGGAAGAAAGAAAAAGTCATCGATCTGGATCGAGAACTTAGACCGAGAAATGTTATATTAGGTGTTAGTCTAAGAAGAAAGAAAAAGTGCTCAGTCTGGATCGAGAACTCAGACCGAGAGACATTATATTAAGTCTCGGTCTTAGAAGGAAGAAAGAGTCCTCGGTTTGGATTGAGAACTCAAATCGAGAGACGTTACATTAGGTCTTAATAAGGATCAGGAACTAGTACCGAGAGACATTATGTTAGGTCTCGATTTGGATTGGGAACTCAGACCAAGAGGCATTATATTAGGTCTCGGTTTGGATTGAGAACTCTGACTAAGAAATGTTATATCAAGTCTCGGTCTGGGAAGGAAGAAAAGAGCTAGAACTAGATTCCTAAAAAGAAATAAATGAGAAATTATTAGTGAAACAAACCAACTAAACCTAAAAGCTTATAGAAATTTATGCTTTTATTAAACTAAGTTAATTTCTTAATTATATAGGCAAACAACGGACTCGGTGTTCGTGAACTAACACAATCCCAAAAGGAAAGCTTGGAATCCTAGTAAGTACAAATCTTACCTACATCATGGAAGTCATTTTTAGAAATGCGATGAGTTGTGTTTTAATGATTGCATGGTTGCTCATATATGAATTGATTAATAGTCATGAAATGATTGATTTTAATGAGTGCTAAAATTGTTATAGTCATTGTTATAGAAATTCTTAAACAACATATGCACTCATAAGTATCATGCTAATTTACCTCACATTTCATATTGAGAAATTATGAGGTGCATGAGATAGAAAGAAAGGAGATAAAGTAAGATGTGTCATACCAACCCTCGAAGGAAGGGTGTGAGGCCTAATGAAGAAGGAATTATAATGATGCATGCACGAGGTATGAAATCGAAAAGACCATAGTTAAGTTCAGATTAGGTCGATCATCCGGTTTTCTATTGGTCGAGCACTCAGTTGGTACATGCACAGGGCCTACTAAAAGAAAAAAACAAGAAATGATAAGAAAGATTAAGAAAGATGCATGTAGTAATCATTATGAAGAGTATGAGTTTAATATTATCATATGTTACATGCCTCGTACATCACATGCATTCACAACTAATTTGTGAGATATATTTGTACTTGCTGAGCGAAAGCTCACGTCTTATATCCCATATTATAGGTAGTAAAGGTAAGTAAATAATTTAGTTACCCTGACATGGTTGCCAAGGAAGTGTGATGATGGCGGAGGCGGTAGTGGTACTAAGATTGAAGCAACGCTATAAACTTCTGCTTTGAAATTGTAAAAGGTAATAGTCATAAATAGTTTGTGCAATGCAAAGATTTGGACAATAATTTGAGAACTATTTAGAAGTGTTTTAAGAGTTCATAGGCGACATGTGCACAATAAATAATAGTATGCTAGACCTATTTTCCTCTATATGAAAGATCTTGCAATGAAGTAAGAAATTCTTTTTTAAAGAAAAGTTCAAAAAACAAACTCGTTGAACTAAGTCCTTAGGGGGATAAAAGAAGAAAAAAAATTATTCTGATTTCAAGAGGAACAAGTTAGATATGTAACGGTCCAAACAGCGCTGGCCACTACATAGTTGGTTTACCGATTGGTGGTCTTGTGACCCGTCGGTAATCGAAAATCGGCTTTTTCAATTAAAAAATTAATTAAATTAAAGTAATATCAAGTTATTATTATTTATTTTTCCACCATCAGACACTCGCTCCAAATCTCCACCATTGTTTTTTCTCTCTATCTCTCTACAAACTCAAACTCATAACTCTACTCCCTACACCATCTTCTTCCATCTCCAAAGGCTACCGCCTGTGAGTCGTGACCCACCGCCATCCATGACCCACCATCTTTGAAAGCCGCCCATGAGTAGTGACCCACCATCTTTGAAAGTCGTCGTTGCGCATGACCCACCTGGTGTGAATGCCGTCGCCGCCCGTAAGTGTGACTCTCTCATTCTATCTCATTTTTTAAAGTTGATGCCTTCATTATCGTGGATTTTCAACATACAAAACATTTAGCATAATGAATATTACAAAAAGTACAACTTTCATCTAGTTAGATTTGGCTTAGCCTTCACAAAAGAATATGGTAGATTCATTTATTTTTTTTTAGGAAAGAGTCGGTCATTGGGGTGAGATATATTGATTTAATGAAAAGATTGAAGGATACATGAGATTAAATGATGAAATTTTGAATATTGAAAATAATTTATTCTTTTTCGAGAAAATAATAGGTTATCAGCGTGAGATTTGATGCAAAAATTGAAGGATATAGGCTATTAGATGCTGAAATGTGAGGGTCAGGGTGTTGCAACAATGCTAATTTATTCAAGTGACGTGTTGTAGTATGATTATACAAAATTTGGGCTTAGCTTTGTTGTTGTTTTCTTTTAGTGAGAATAAATGAAGTTGACAGTAACGATAGTACTAGGTCATTGATACCTTCAAGCCACGATTGTAAGGATACTCATGGTAGTAATCTTACTGTAGGACCAGGTACAACAAGTAAGAAAATGATACTCTAAAATCCAAGTCATGTGATTTATAACAAGCAACAAAAAATGAGTAATATGGAAAACTTTCAAATGGGATCAAGATAAAGGACATGTATTTTGTCAACATTGTTCAATTTCCGCTTCATATATGAGTGCCAAGTCTGGGGACCGCACAAATGAATCACCACTTGACTAAGTATCAGTGTATTTTACAAAGTGAAGCGATCAATAACCACCTAACGACTAAGAAAAATGACGATGGAAGTAATGTGTTTGTCAACTACATGTAATTTAATTTAATCTTAAATCTTAACTTTATTAAGGTAAGTGGTAATTAATTTTATTTAATTCACATATTGAAACACTTATGTTTAGGTCTGATCCCATCACCATTTGAGCTGGCATTGTGTGGTGGGTGATTGTGATGAAGCAGTCTTTTAACCTAGTTGCACACCATTTGTTCAAGGAGATGTATTACTTGGTGAATCCATATGTCTAGGTACCATCACGTTTTATGGTTGCACATGATGATATAACAATGTTTCGAATGGACAAAGTGAAGATGAGAAGGGCTTTTCAGAAGTTAACTAGTTCGGTCTCCTTCACCATTGATACATAATATCGGTGCAGAACGTGAATTATATGTGCGTCACAACTCATTACATTGATGAATTGTGGTTTATGCATAAAAATGATTTATTTTAAGCCTATAGAAGACTATAAAGATGCGACGATTGGCAAATGTTAGAAGACAATAGTAGTGACATGGCCATAGGTGTAATTAGATGTATAAGTGTGGACAATACATCAACAAATGATATAGGCATTGATTACTTGAAACACGCACTTTCGAATACGCAGTTGCCACTTGAAGGGAAATTCTACATTTCAGGTATGTGTTAGGTGTTTAATCCTTTTTATATTAGATTGTTAGTCTAATTTTTCTACGCAATTTGATGTTCTTTCTTATATAATGATAGATGTGCTTATCATATTATAAACCTTGCCATGAAGGATGGTTTGTCACCATATACCAAGATGATTAATAAGATTCGAAAAGTTGTAAAATATATTCGAATATCACTGGCATGTGCAAAAACCTTCAGTATATGTTGTGAAAAGGAATATCTTACTTTTGACACGAAGTTATGGACGGATACGCTTACTGGATGGAACTTCATGTACCTCATGCTTCATAAGGCTTATCCGCTTCGGAAGGCAATTGCAAGGTATTTGCATTCCTATTTACATAAACTATAAACTTTTAGGTGTCCCATTTTGTTAGAGCTAAGGATTACCTTCTTAAATTAATCTAGGATGAATAGGGAGGAAAGGAACTTCCCAACCATTCCTAGAGAGACTAATTAAGAAGTGGCAGAAGGGTATGTATCATTTCTAAAGCCCTTCTTGGTGGTAATTGAGAAGTTGTCCGGTATTAGATATCCAAGTATCCACATTTATTGTCAGCACATGTTTTTTATCACTAAGTTGGTTAAAAATGCGACATGTAGCGAACAACCTCATTTCTTTAAAGTGGCAAAGTCGATGCTGCAAAATATTATGAAGTATTGGTCAAAATTTGGAGTTTACAAATGTACTGACTTGTGTGGCAATGATGTTGGATCCTAGAAGCAAGATGGTGGGGTCTTTGTCATCGAAATTATTTATGAGGATAGCGAGTCATAGGCACAAGCCAATTCAATTATAAGAGATACGTGGGAGATGTTCAAGCATTTATATAATCTATATTCATCTTTGTCTCATGCACAGCCACAATCACAGACTTCACATTCCATAGTCTCTATACCGTCTTTGCCTCTAGATATTACTAATGTCGGGGACCCAAAGGTGGACTCCTTTGAGGGTTTGTCATGATCCAGTGATGATATTCGACATGCACAGAGGTGGAGCAATACTTGGATAAGGATAGTCGTATTTCAAATTTTTCGGGCTTCGATATCCTAGGGTGATGTAAGTTGAATGAATATAAGTACTTGACACTAGCACAGATTACTTGAGATATTATTGTTATTACAGCTTCTATAGTTATTTTAGAATCCATATTTAGTTCAAGTGATCGTACACTCAATGACTTTCGCAACAAACTTAAGCCGGTAACTGTTGAGGCGTTTGTGTGTGTGTAGAGTTGGATTACGGGTTTGTCATTCTCTATTGCTAGTGTTATGGATATCCTAAAAGGCTTCAAGAAAGAAGACGATACATTCTTTTCAATTTTAGTTTTTTAGTTTTTTAACTTTGTCATATATTATTTCCAGTTATATTTATTTAACCTAATATTTGAAATTTTATAGATCCATTAAGAGGAGCATCAGATGCGGAGAGCTCCATTACCCAAAACTAAAAATATTGTGGAGAGCTCCATTATAAAGTTATGTTGGATATTTGAAATTTAGATGTTATAGGCTTTTGTGCCTTGTAGTGTTGACACAATGACACTTATAATTTGACTTTGTTGTATATTTTAGCATTTGAGGGTTATAAATTTAATTTAGATTTGAATGTTGTGAACTTTTGATTATAGAATTCTGGTAAAATAAATTTTCTGGTGGTTATAATGTCCGAATTTTTGTCTATAAATATGATATTATTTATTATATATGAAAATAACCTTACAAAATTATGTAATAATAATATACATCATAATATATGTTTATAAATCTTAATATATGTGACATAATACCAAAAAAAAAACTATAGAAAAAAAAATCAACAACAACATTAACAACTTTCGGTTTACTGAATACCAGATCACACTGACTAGAATCGACCGATTCTAGATCAGTGTGGTTACAGTCGGTGGCAATATGGAAACCGATCGGTTTCCAACTTCGGTGCAAAAGTTGATTGCAATCGGTTTCAGTTTGATTTTCACCAAAACCAGTTTTTGCACAACCTTAGGTATTGTTCATGAGAAAAATATGAATTAGATATTTTTTTTAATGTATATTCCTTAAATTTAAAGCAAGAGCTGTTAATTATCTTAAACAAGTTTTACTAGAGCGGACTCAAGTCAGACTCAAGAACATGTTGATTACCCGATTACCGTCGACCCGGCGCAACATTTCGTTTTTCTTTCCCGACAAAGCCCACCCTTGTCATCTTCCTCGCGTAAACCCTTCGACAATCTAAAAACTCTCTCTGGCTCTGTTCTATCTATCTACATTTTCTACTTCTCCCATAGCAAGCAAATTCACTGAAATTCCATCTCTCTCCCGATTTTCTTCACTCTTCACAGATTCTACTCCATACCTATCTCTGCAAACATGTTGAACCTACAGAATTTAGATACTCACCGCTTCCACGTACTAGCTTCAGCAAAGACCTCACCAAGTATAGGAACCTCTTTTGCCCCGCCAGAAAATACTACCGCCGATCCGAAGAAACCCAAGGATGGCAGAGGCGCGGCGGAAGCAGTGCCCAAAAGTGAGTTCAAAAGGGCTGGTGCAGTTCATAGAAGTGGACCTCTTGTTCATGAGTCTGCTGTTGGCAAACCAGGTTTTGTGAAGCATACATATACTAAGGAGAGAAATTTAGGGATTGGGTTGAAGAAGGGGAATGGAAATTGCTTGGTGAAGAAAGTGCCCACCAAGTGTTCGCCAAAAAGGGTCTCATATGGCGGATGCATTCCTGCGATATTGAAGGCATTGGATGAATTTGAGGACTTGGATGAGGCACTACGTCCGTGGGAGGAAAGGTTAAATAATAAAGAAAGGAGTATAATTTTGAAAGAGCAGTCTAATTGGGAGAGAGCTTTGCAGATTTTCGAGTGGTTTAAGGTCAAAGGTTGGTGTGAGTTGAATGTGATCCATTACAACATAATGCTTCGGATTCTCGGAAAGGCCCGGGAATGGAGTTTAGTTCAAAGCTTGTGGGATGAAATGAATGTTAGAGGAATTTCTCCAATAAATTCAACTTATGGAACGTTAATTGATGTTTATAGTAAAGGTGGGCTTAAAGAAGATTCACTATTTTGGCTTGAAAGGATGAACGAGAATGGAATGGAACCGGATGAAGTTACTATGGGGATTGTGGTTCAATTGTACAAGAAAGCTGGAGAGTTTCAAAAAGCCGAGAATTTCTTCAAGAAATGGTCGTCTAGTAAATCGGTGAAGTATCAAGGCATGAACACAACATCTAACCCTATATCAAAAAGATCGTTGAATTCTCATACTACTTTAAGTTCACATACCTATAATACACTGATCGACACTTATGGAAAAGCTGGGAAGCTTCTAGAAGCATCTAGAACTTTTGCAAAAATGCTTAAAGAAGGGGTTGCTCCAACAACTGTGACATTCAATACAATGATTCACATCTGTGGAAATCAAGGCCAGTTGAAAGAAGTCGCTTCTCTAATGAAAAAGATGGAGGAGATGAGATGTTATCCCGACACAAGAACATATAACATTCTAATCTCTCTCCATACGAAGCATGATGATATAAACATGGCCACAAACTATTTCAGAAAGATGAAAAGGGCTCGCCTTAAGCCGGATACTGTAAGTTATCGGACACTCTTGTATGCTTACTCCATAAGGCATATGGTTCAAGAGGCAGAAGAACTTGTCTTAGAAATGGATGAAAGGGGACTTGAGATTGATGAATTCACCCAATCTTCTCTGACTAGAATGTATATAGAAGCAGGATTGATCGAAAAGTCATGGATATGGTTTAGAAGGTTTCATTCTCTAGGAAATATGAGCTCTGAGTGTTATTCTGCAAATATAGATGCATATGGTGAACGTGGGTGGATATTAGAAGCGGAGAAAGTTTTCATTTGCTGCCAAGAAGAGAAGAACCTAACTGTTCTTGAGTGCAATGTGATGATTAAAGCTTACGGGGTAGTAAAGTACTATGATAAAGCTTGCAATTTGTTTGATAGTATGGAGAATGATGGTGTGGTTCCGGATAAATGCACTTATAGCTCTCTTATACAAATTTTATCCAGTGCTGACATGGCACACCAGGCGAATCTCTATCTGAAGAAGATGCAAGATGCGGGTCTCATAAATGACTGCATTCCTTACTCCGTGGTGATTTCAAGCTTTGCAAAACTAGGCAATTTGGAAATGGTGGAGTGTTTATATAATGAGATGATTTCATTTGGAATGAACCCAGATGTGATAGTTTATGGGGTGTTGATTAATGCATTTGCTGATAGTGGAAGTGTTAAAAAAGCGATAGGCTATGTAAATGCAATGAGAAAGGCAGGTTTGCCTGGAAATACGGTTATATACAACTCCTTGATAAAGCTTTACACCAAAGTAGGCTACTTGAAAGAAGCACAAGAAACATATGATTTGCTCAAGTTATCTAATGATGGTCCAGATATTTACTCTTCGAATTGTATGATTGATCTGTACAGCGAAAGGTCTATGGTTCTGGAAGCAGAGGAGATATTTGAGAGCTTGAAGAGTAAAAAGGAAGCTAATGAGTTTACCTATGCAATGATGCTGTGCTTGTACAAGAAAATCGGAAGGTTTTCAGAAGCTATTTGTATTGCTAGAGAGATGAGAGAATTGAGTCTTTTGAAAGATTTGTTGAGTTACAATAATGTGCTTGGACTGTATGCAATTGATGGCAGATTCAAGGAAGCAATTGGAATTCTTAAAGAGATGATTGGATCCAGTATTGAGCCTGATGATTGTACATTCAAATTACTTGGGGTTGTTTTGGTAAAATGCGGAGTTTCTAAACAGGGTGTGAGTAATTTGGAAGTGATGGCTAAGAAGGATGCTCAAAATGCTTTGTTGACGTGGATGTCCACTTTATCTTCTGTGGTTGGGGTGAACGGTTATGATTGATGTCTAGATAATTTCCCTTGACAACCAGATGGTTTTATATGAACTATTCGATTTGAAGGTCCAAGATGAGACACCAGATGTTTTAGATGTACTGCTCTCTGACAACCAGGTTTGACCTCTAATTTGACATTTTCAGGCGAATCCTGAAACATGAACCTCTACTTACTTGATCATGGGGTCCATCTGATGTTGAAAATGAGTTCCACTCCTGCATCCCCTAATCCGGCCATAATGTACTTATATACACCAATGGATGGTAAGAAATATTAGTTTTCTACTTATGATTTTTATTTAAAGATCAGTTTAATTTGTTTCCCTTGTATTAAAGGGTAGTTGCGAATTGTGATTAAGCTCTGTAGGCAATAACAAATCACCAGAAAGCCCCCTTACGACTTACTAGACTATCTAATTCATTCCTTTTTTGATCAGGATTCCTGGTGAAATACTCCTTTGATAAGCAGTTCTTGTTTGTGTATCTTCATTTGGAAGTTGTCTCTGTACTTTCTACTTCCTACTTATTTGAGTAGTTGATACCAGTCAGTGGTCACAGTGGTCTCATTCTAGACTACTAGCTAATATTCTCATTCTGAAGAATTGAGGACTCTCCAATAGGCTTGTGGGAATATTCCTCTTGGAAGAATGTATCTGCATGTTGATTGAAACTTATGTGTGAGAGTTGGAGTCGGGCCCACCACATTTTACTCACCGTTTATTCTTGCATGTTACATCGAACTGCATAGAACCGATGTATGAGATAGTTCTCACTTCTTGAAGCCTGAAGCTTGGAGGAAAATTGTCAATCGATTGGACCAACTTTGGCTTCTCTGGGCTCCCCAAGTAAAAGATAAATAATTAAAATGATGGCTCCGCTGACAGGGTTGAGCAAATAATCAGACAGACCCTCTCCCACCCAATCGGTATCGGTCGGATTGACCCACCGTAAATAAGCTTATGGTCAGTCGGATCGGATTAAAATGGGCTGGATTGCCGATCCAGCCGAGATCTTGTCTATTAAAAAATAATAATAATAAAGCAGAAGAATGGCAGGAATTTTGATCTGGCCGCATCTAGGTTCGATTGGACCAACCAGACTGAAGAGAGTTTCCACCCTAAAAGATCCGACTAAGATCCAGGTTGGATCAATCGGTTTGGATCCATTTTGCTGAACCCTGATTCCACAAATAAATATTATGAGGAAGTTTCTTGACAGTTAATATTATGTCAGTAACAATAGGTTTTCTGTTGCTTCAAAAGTATCTCATAAATCCTAATTAAAATTTTTTTTATTATATATAATTAATACTTTGCAAATAAAAGCTTCTATGGTGGTGCTTAGGATGGGATGGGTGGAGAGTGGAGGGTGGATGAGAAGTTCAAAAAAGCAAAGTAGAGAGGTGTTTAACGAGTCCTCCATTAAAAATTTAACGACTTGGGGTTACCATAGTTTCTTACAGATTTTGTGAATAAATTGCATTTTAAGTTTGAAGAATAAATGATCACCGTTATCCATCTAATCTGCGGTCGGATCATACATAATTCTTTTCTCGTATTTCTGTTAATGAATAAATTTTTTTTCCTTTTAAATATTTTATTAATAAATTTTCATTAAATTTTATTAAATAATTCTTGATTCATAATTTTTTTTTTTATTAAATTTTCTTTAAAATTCACTTTTTTTCATTTATTTATTTTCTTATATAATTTTTCATTATTATTTTTACCGAATGAAATAATTGCTCAATTAAATTAAAAAAAATTATTTTCAATTTTCTATTTATTGTCTTTTTTAATAAATTTCTATTTATAATTTTCTTAAATAAAATTTTCAATTAATTATTTTTTAAATGATTGTTGCTTTCTCCATTATATATATATATATATTTTTTTAAAAAGATATACGGTTTAATTAAACATATTAATATTTTCTTATAATATTTGATACTATCTAATGAGACAAATTAAAATTATTTTTAAAAATTTCAAAAATAAAAAAAAAATTCAGTCGAATCCGACTCAACTTCCATCCGACCACAACGGATCCAATTCGACATTCATTGGAAAATCACTCAATCCAATCCGACAGTCATCCGATATTATCAGATCAGATCCAACCGATGCTCACCCCTGATTTTAAGTACTGGACAGTAAAAACAGGTTTGCCTTTTCAGAATCAATAGAAACTAGATGTGACAAGAATTAACTATAACCTAGTTTCTAACCTAAGAGTGGACTCAATCCATGAAACTCGTATGAAGGATCCAAGTAGGAACTGAAACAAAAGAAGTCTCAACTCATAATCACTTCCGAGAAATAAGCCAAACATAAGCCAAACCATATTCATAAAATAACACAGCATAGAACAGGGAAGGAACACGGTGGCAGCAAAATAAAGGGGAAGAGATTCCAAGTCTTCATGGGACATTCATAACCTGGATAGACTGCAACATGTCTGAAACGGCAATTACAAGATCACCCGATTTGATCAAATTTCTTGCTTTGAGGAGTGAAAATGTTTTGTTAAGGTTGCTTTCCATGTCATCACCGAAGCTCAGACGAAACGGGATCAGGCCCCATTGCAAGTTCAAACGCCTCCTCACAGAAGTTGTGGCCGTAAACGCAAATATCGGGCAGTCTGGTCGGCAACGGGACAGCAGAGATGCCATGTGGCCCGTCTTTGTATAGACAAAAAGAGCATCCACCTCCAAATTATTAGCTGCAAGAATCATTCATAACTCCACCATTAGACACAATAAAACTAGCATTTTGGAAAAATTGGCTTTCTGAAAACTGTAATTTAGACTTTGCTTAAGGTATACTGAAATTTCATCTGACTGAGAGATTAAGGCTTTAGCAATATATTTAATTCCAATCTTCCACAAAAGAATTCGCCTTCGGAACTCCAATTTGTAAACCACTGCAGCAAACTGGGGCTAGGTAACCTATGTTTTGTAGGGCCAAAATAGATTTTAGACCTAACAGATGTTTAGACTACGAACCAAGTGATCATGGGAAAAAAAAAAAAAAGAAAAGAAAAGAAAACTGAGAATAGCAGCTGGGAAGCAGAGTACCCATTTTGGCAGCGGAAATGCAAATTTCTTCTGAAATTCGGTCTGAGAAAGAAGATCCAATACTCGTGAAGTTCATTGGTTCATGTCGTTTCTCTTCCCTCCACCACCTTTCAATTCTTAGACTGACACTTCTCAGCACGGCTAGTGCCTTGTCCGGGTACTGGCCCATGGCTGACTCACCGGAGAGCATCAATGCATCTGCTCGTTGCCTAACAGCTTCAGAAACATCAGCAACTTCTGCTCTGGTGGGTGTAGGATATTCTATCATAGATTCAAGTAACTGAGAGGCAACGATGACTGGCTTATTTAGCTGCCTGCAGAGTTGAACGATTTTCTGCTGGGCTGATGGTACTTGTTCTAAAGGAATCTGAGCACCTAGATCTCCTCTTGCTACCATAGCTCCATCTGAAGCTCGAATGATTTCTTCCAAGTTCTTCAATGAATCAATGCTCTCGATCTTTGCAATGAGAGATATATCACTGCAACATCAAATTTGAATAAAAGAATAAGCCTTATATACTGTTTATTTAAGTGGACCCAACCCAAAGAAAAGAAATAAAAGTTCTCCACTAATAGTATCCAAAAGACATGAGGATCAATAATGAGCTATATAATATATTTAAATGTAAAGGGAAGGAGTGGGAGATTGAGATTTAGCAACTGGTTGCTGAATAAGAAAATATAAATGAGGTGTTCGTGCTTACGCATCGCAAGCACGGGCAGCAATATAGCTTTGAAGATGTTTGACCACTTCAGCGGATTTGACAAATGAAATGGCAATGAAATCAACGCCCTCTGCAATCCCAAAATCAATGTCCAACCAATCCTGTGTACATGAAAACCTTGATGAGGACATATATTATGTTATTTCACTAGGAAAAAATTGTACACTAAAACTGCTCAGAAAATCCAGCGAGAAGATCTATACTGTAGGCTACTGTAATTCTGCCAGTACAACTCAATACCTATCACTTATCACATTGAAATGGCTTGAAGGTTTTCCAAAAATAGTAACATTAACATGCCTATGTCCTAACAAAACAATGGATATGCCCATAATGGAAGTTTATCTATGAATGGTAAGTTGAAGAATGGGGATTAGGGAGATGGACCAACCTTCGAAGAAATTGTGGGAAGCATGGCATTACGTTCTCGCACCAAATTCCCGTTCCTCCTAAAAGTCAAATTAGCTCGTGGCAACAGTAGCCCAGGGTCAGTACATTGGCACTTGACATCTGGACCAATCTTTTCGATCACCTCAAATCTCACCATTCCACCATCCACAAGGAGTTCATCACCCACTTTCACATCTGTAGCACATCCGGGGATGATGAAAGTTCAACATGTAATTAACAGAGTAATCAATGCATTAAATAACTATAAAGCAGAAAACAGTCTTCCCATTAGAACGGATGCGAAGTCAGAGATGAATTTGTATTACAACCTTCAGCAAAGCCACCATAGTTAACATTGATGGTACGCTCTGGGAGCTTTGAATCAAAAGCTCTAACACTGAAGGTCCATATTTCACCATCCTGCATATGAAGGAAGAGCGACTGTTTAGGAAGAGCGACAGAAATATGTCGTAATTTATACAACTAAAAGTATGATAACTAAAATGCAGTAATATCACTTCAATCACTTGAAAAAGAATTAGACCACTATAATGATGGATGTTACTCAAAACAAGCTCCTAATATACCATCTGTAGAAGCACAGAACATGGAAATAGCCTTTAAGACAGAAATCCTCATGTCGATCACTCTCTTTTAAAATGATGCTGGAAAAAAAAAATTATTAACTAAACATTGTTCTACGTTGTGACACAAAAATTTTACTTCTCAAACTCATATTCTCATCGAATCAAGACCTCCTCACATTCTCATTACTTGAAATTTGAAACATTCATTGAACTCATCATATGAGATAAAAAGAAATAAAAAAGTACACATGAAAACAAATATTCTTTAAGATTATTCCCCATTAGTCATTCCATAAGCATGCTAAGGTGATGATGTTCTTCATCTAACTCTCAAGAAAATATGCACTAATCAGTACAAGATATCAATCATCAACATGATTAGAAGTACCTAAAGTAACTGTTATCCGAGATCATAGATTGTTAATCTGTAACAAGAAGTTTAATTAGTCAGGGAATCAACAGCAGATTAATATTATGAACATCGCCAGCAGATTATATAGACGCGCCCACACGAAATTATTTTAAATACAAATTCAATACTCCCAAACAGTGTCCACAATACATCAAAACACGAAAAATTCCAATTAAGACAAATCGAAAAATATTAAATTGACCTCAGCTTTCGCAGAAGAAGCGCCGCCAAGATCCCCCATATGAATTTCACTTCCTTCAGTGTCCATCATGACGGCCACAGCATATCCCTTCTCCTCGTTAAGCCTTCTGACCCGCTCGATCACAGTCCGGTGCCACGTATGCGTGCCGTGGCACATATTGATCCTCGCCACATTCATTCCCCCTACAGCAAGCGCCTCGAGCTCTTCAAACCCGCACGTGGCAGGGCCGATGGTGCACACGAGCTTCGTCCTCCTCGTGCTACGAAATCCATTCTCCTTCAGCTCAGCCTCTGTCACGGTATCTACCTCGATGGAGCTTGAATCGGAGAATGACGGCGTAAACACCTGCGTCGTGGGGGAGAAAACCCCTACGACGGTGCTGCTTCCGTTAGCAGAAGCTAAGACTTGTGATGATGATGAAGGATCGGAATCGATTGATGAGGAGGCTTTGACGGAGAGCTTGGCGAAGGTGACGGGGGGACGGAGATTGACGGTGGATGGGAGGAGTTTAGTGTGGGAGTGGTTGGGGAGGAGGAGATTTGTTGACGTGGTGGATGTTGTGAAAATTTGCAGAGATTGTGACATGGTGATCAGCGAATTTACTTGGTAAGGCAAGAGGAGAGCAGAAGAGTGTAGAGAGAGAACGAGAGAGCGAGAGAGCGAGAGAGAGGGAAGGTAATGAGGCAAGAGTTGGATCGTAGAGAAAGAGAGCTGAGAGGGAGCGGATATAGCGAAGTAGGAAATGAAGCTCTGAGCTTCGAAAATATCGCCGTATGAGGAGACAATTATTTTAGTCTAGTTTGGAGTAATGGAATATGGATTAAGAGTCATATACGGTTGATTCATGAGACAATTAAAAAAATTTGGTTTTTATAAATTTATTTATATGTAATTTTTTGATAAATTTTTTAATATTTATATAATTTAAGTGATCTTTTTTAACAGTTATTAATTTACATCACCGGTTATTTTTGTTAATTCTAATATTATTCTATATTAATTTATTATTACTTTTATAATATTTTGTTTTAAAAACATTTTTGAAAAAAAAGAGAAAAAAATAAAATTTTGTTCGATTTCTTAAAAAAATATTTTAAAAAAAAATTGGTTATTTTGATTTTAAAAAATCAATCAAATCGATCCGATTAAATCACAAAATATTCAAATCGAATCGGATATTCGTAAAAAATCCGATCGGATCGATTCTGTTATTCTTTATAAAAAGTTAAACCTAATTGATTTGATTCATCATCTTAAAACTTTAAAAAAAAAAAAAAAAACTTCAACCTATATCAATAGAGATCTGAGTTCAAGGATGGAGATTGAACACCAAACTCTCAAAAAAAATAAGAGATATTAAAAAAAAAGAAAAAAAGAAGGAGATCCTCCTCTGATCACCATGGCTTCCACGAGGCAAAATCTCCATGGAAGGAGGTCTGAAGCAAACATCCTTACTTCTTTTTTATTTTTTTAATAGATTTGGTTTCCAAGCTTGATGTTCAAGCTTGAACCCATATCTCTATTGATTTGGGTTAAAGTTCTTCTTGTCAATTAAAAAAAAAAAAGATTTGATTCATCTTCCTCACGAAGAAGATGAACTAGATCAATTAGATTCGATTCTTCGCAAGAAAGAATGAAATCGATCCGATCGGGTTTTTCATATATCTAATTCTATTTAGATGTTTCGTGAATTAATTGGATCGTTTTGATTGATTTTTTCCCCTAGAAAAATCGAATTATTTCAAGTTATTTTTTTCTGAGAAATTAGACCGAATTTCTTTTTTTTTCCTAATTTTTTTTATTTAAAAAAAATAAGGTTTGTAAAAGATTAATAAATTAATAAGATATAAAAAAATAATTAATGAAAGATTAAGGATCAAATAATAACAAATTATTTTATTTAATGACGTGCATTTCAACATATAATATCAGCATCGATTGTTTGAATTCCATTCATAAAAACTAAAAAATGCACTTGAACTCATCGGGACTAAAAAATTCGCTGAAAATTACACAATTTGTAAAAACCAAATTAAATAGGGACTAAATAGTGAATTAATTAACCCTTAATTTATTTGTTGCTACTCATATTCAATGTGTTTTTTTTTTTTTTTTAGGCAAATTACCTCTTCAACCCTCGAGATTTTTTAATATCATAAATGTATACTTTGTGATATTATATAAAATATGATAAAAATTGAACTTATGCACAAAATTATGCTACGCATGCATTTTTCAACTCCTATGTTGTGCTACATGATAATTTTGCTGCAAAACTTTTGAAAATACCCTCATTTAATATTTTATAATAATTTCCTAAAATACCCTCATTTCATAATAAATTAAATATTTTAATTAAATATTATCATAATCATATAATAATTTTTTTTTATAATTATTATAATCTTATCATAATTTGTTTTTGATAAGATTATAATATTATGTAAGAGAATTTAAATTTGAAAATTCATGATAAACACAAAATAATGCATTAATGAAAAAGAAAATAAATTAATAATTTTTTATGTTAATTTTTTTCCTTAATCTTATCATAATTTTTATTTTGATAATCACTATAATCTTATTATAACTTTTTTTTTATATAAGATTATAAATTTATGTAAGTGAATTTGAATTTGAAAATACAATAATAAAAAATTTATTATGAAAAAGTTATTTTTTGATTATTATTATTTTTTTTTAGTGAAAAAAAAAATCATCTATATATTTTATATCTATACTTTGATTTCATCTCTCTTTTTTAGCATTCTTCTTTCTTGTATATATTTTATCTCTCTCACATTTTGATTATGCATCTGTTTATGCAATATGCATATTTTCAATACTGTATGATCAATATTGTGGAAAGTCAATATTATAATTGTATCAGTAATCTGCATGATCAAAATGAAAATTAATACATAAAAGTGAGAATTATAAAAATTTGAAATATTTTTAATCTCAAAATAAATAATAAATTTATTAATTTTTTACATGATTTTATTCGGAGAAAATGACTATTATCTAATTTAACTATTAAATAAGTTTACTTGATTGATGTTCTCTCTCTTTTTTTTTTCATATTGTTTATAGGGACAAACTATTCATGTTTATGTGCATTGTACAGGTTAGACAACTAGAGTTAGAATTAGATCATTTTAGATTTCCCTTAAATTGCAACTAATTTAAATTTTGAGCTGCCTCCTTTCTTTCCTCCTCTCTTGACCTAGCGGTTGCCATCTCTTTTTGGGTCATTGCTTGAGAGCTTTTGTTCTCAAATAAGGATCAAAAGCTTTTTTTTTTTTTTTTTTTTTCTTTTTTGTAATTGTTCATCTTTTTTGTAATGGCTCCTTTATTTTTTAGATATTTGTATTGTATATTTTAGGTTTTATTTTGAAGGAGTTGGTATATGGAATATGTGTAGTATTTTTAGAGATTTATTTCCTAAGTTAAAAATATTTGTTGCTTTCTCTTTAGCATATCTCGAGATTTAAGGAATGAGATTATGATAGATGAATGTTTTCACTTCTTATCATCTAAATATTTGTTTAAAAAGTGTTAAATTGTAATATTTTATATATCTATATATTTTCTCTCATATGAATGAAATCTCCTTTCTTTTGATGAAAATAAAAAATGATTAAAATAATGATTAACACTCAACATTAAATTTGAGATCATTTTTTAATCAATAAATAGACTTTATGTCTTTTATTGTATATAAATGATAAACGAAAATTATAAGTAAATTTTTAAAATTTATTAATATTGCAAGTAGATTTCTTAAAGTTTGAAGAATTACCGAGTGTCTTTTTATATTTACTCTAAATTATAGGTAAGTCCAATAATGATGTCATTGTTATCTAGTTCTTCAAACTCCTAGTAGTCAACCATTAGGAAAACAATTTAGCATGTTAGCATGTTTTTCATCTCTTATAGCAATTTATAACATTAACAAAGATAGAATCAGACCGATTTCCTAAATATTTTTCTAGATATTCCTTGATATCTTGGTTATTCATGAAACGTAAAAAGTAGATGAATAATCATTTACTTTCGAAAAAAATTGAAGAATTTCTTGGGAATCCTATGAGATCCATTCATTCTTTTTTCTCTGACAAATGGTCAAAACTTCATCTAGGTTTGAATCCTATTAAGAGATCCACTAAAGATCAGAAATTATTGAAGAAAGAATAAGATCTTTCTTTTGTCCCTTCCGATTCAACTAGGACCATAATTCCTAAATTTCTACGCGAATCAAGATCGAGAAAAGGAAGTTTCTCAATACACCGACAACTCCCAGTCAATGTCCAATTATGAAACCCTTGGAAAAAGAGGATTAGGGTGTAAAATTTCAATAAGCAATCACCACAATTATGTTGAATATCAACCATTACATTGATACTTAATTAACCAACAAGTGTGAGGATTGGTTTTCATCTTAGCTTTCCAACCATGACTCAGCCATGTTATTGGTCACAAAATCACATTTGGAGGTTGTGTCAAAAGCATGTTGTGACCAAGTGTTATAAAGGGATTTCATTAACTAGTTATAGGTATGCAAGTTCTTGTACACGTGAGATATAGATAATGTAAAGAAAAAAAAATCAAAATTAAATATATTGCCAACGAGACCTAAGCCTCCAGGGAAAAACCAACGATTGAGAATCACTCTCGATCAACAAAAGGAAAAAGCCTCGATTCAAAGCAAATTGAATGCCATAGAATAAACCACAAACCTCGGCATGTAAACCATTTAGACAGTCGAGTGTTTTCGAGAAAGCTCTCAAAACTAAGCCCCGACGGTTTCTAACCACACACCCACAAGCAAATAACCCAACTTTCTTAAAATCTCATTCAATATTTAACTTAAGTAACCCATACTCTGGAGTGATCCACCTGCAAATTCTCATCGACTTACCAGGGCGGCGTTTGACGGTACATCCAAGGTCCCCAAGAATGTGGTATGAGTAAACTGTAGCTATAGAGAATCACAGAAGTAAGGTGACATTCAGAAAGAAAAAAAGAAAAAGAAAAGATCCATGCACTTACCTATCTGATAATAGCCGAGGATTGCATCTTGTTGCCATCGAAAACGACATGGTTACGACTCAACCATACTTGCCAACAGATAATGAGAGGAGCATTCTGGAACTCGTATGTAGTTGGCTACAACTACAAGAATTGAACGTCGACCGCAATAAATGGAGTCTGTCTTTCAACGGTTGGGGAATAAAGTTCAGTCTGCAAGAAGCATGAAAATACGACCAGACTTGTCTTGCAATGTCATTGTCCACCAAAAGATGTTGAGCCGATTCGAGATTACGCCCCATGCAGCAAGAGTAAGCAGAAGGGAGGTGCACACCCATCCTTTGGATATTAGAGTCCACAGCAAGAGAATCATGAAGAATCCTCCAACCAAATAAACATATCTTAAGATGATTGATCGATCTACGGTAGAGCGAGTCTACTCAAGAATTCATCAACGAGTTTTTTTCTTTGTAGAGGCTGGTTTTTGCCGAATTTGTCATTTGTGGAATTAGTATAGTTCAACTATATGTATCTTTTCTCCGAGGTAAATTACATATTATGATTTTTATGTCATGTTGCTCTTGCTCTCTATCTAGCTGGTATCAGATCTCGGGTTTAATTTTGTCTTCTCCCCAGCTTTATGTTGGGTATGTCTGTATTTCCTTTTCTTGATTTCCCTTGTATTCTGAAAGTTTGTCTTTGAGTTCCTAATATCCTTAATAATATTATATTGTTTCCTTTAAAAAAAAAATTGATTTGGGAAAATCCTTGGACCCACATGTCACTGCAATCCTTGGATCTTGGTGGGCAAAGAAAAACTTCGAACATCATGGGCGACGTATTACCCTGGGACCCAGGCCGTGATTGCAGTGATAGACAGCACGGATAGATCAAGGATAACAATCATGAAAGATCATGATTGGCAAACAAACAAGTCTTTGCAAACAAAAGATCATGAGCTTTTCAGGTTGCTAGGACATGAGGAGCTTCAGCATTCTGTCATACTACTAGTCTTTGCAAACAAACAAGATCTCAAAGATGTTATGACTCCAGCCGAATTAGCTGATGCCTTTTCACTTCACAGCATAAAAGATCATGATTGGCATATCTTGGCTTGTTGCGCCTTAACAGGCGATGGTCTCTACGATGGTCTCGGTTGGATAGCTAAACGAGTTACTGGAAAAGCACCTCCGAGTTGAAAAATGAAACTGGAAAGACCGAATAAATTCATTTTTCCATTTTATTTTTGGGTTGTATATCTATGTTGGTTTAAATTTGTGTTTTTACACAGTTGGAAGCAGTTGTGCAGAATCCATATTAGAATTTGATCAAATATGCGCAAACTAATATATAGAATTGCTCTATGTAAATTTTGCAGAATTTTGCCAACAAATGATTATATGGAAATTTAAATCTTTTAAAGCAGCAACTATATGATTATCCAGGCATCCATGATGCGGCAATGGCATTCTCTCAATTTCTTGTAGGCCTTGCCGGGAAGGGCAAACCTATTTGGATGTAACAGGCTGTTCTAGCTGATGAGTTTGATTCAATCTATTGTTATCACAATATCCAGCATCTGCAGCCTTTTGAATCTTGTGGGCCTTCAAACCATCGATCCCATAGCGGATTTAGAGGGCCATGTGTTCTGAAAAATTACAAAAGTTTTATCAAAATATCAACTTAGCATGCTGCATTCGGTTTAAACCGGAATTCAGGTGAAGTTAAAAGTTTTGTTTCGTTAGCAGTCACATTTGGATCAGAGTTTGAAACTGAAATTATGTGGGCCCAAACTGGTTTTAGACCCAAACAGGGGTTTTAAACTGTGATCCAAATACCACAGATTGCAGCAATACATACAGTGGTAGAAGCGGGTCTGGTCTTGTTTCCACATTACTTAGCATCCTGGCAGGCACATTACACTTTTTTACTTCAGAATATTGAAGATAAATTCTGCATAGAAGAACTCACAACACAAGTACTTGTGCTTACTCTTTGCATGAGGTTGATGCCTTCTCCATTTTCTCGAGCTGTTCTAGCTCTTCCTGCATTGAATTAAATAATGAAAATTCGCATTTAAATTAACAATTACATGACATGTGGAATTTTAAACAAATAAGAATCCTTCCTCTGTGACATTATGCACTAGATTGATTGAACTTTTGGAACCTGATTACAGATAAATTAGAGGGCAACAGGGAAGCATAAGAAGATCAAGGAAACGAATATCAGAGCCCAAGAAATGGATTCTAACTGAATAAGATGTATTACTATTTAGTTCAATAGGTTCATTCTAATGATGTGATACGGTTGATTTCATTTCCTCTCATTACATGAATGTATAGTACCGTGACTTCATAATTTAATAACCTTGCTCGGTTGATCCTAACTTGATTCTGTCCAGTACAACTCTATAAGTTAACTAATGCAATCTTATATCCTTTATTGTTATATTACCCCCCCTTTCCATCTAAAATAGTTCCATCCTCTTCTATATTATTTTGAATTTCCATTTCCTTCCCTTTCTTCTATTTCAGGAGAGAGGGCCGGTGCTGTTAGGTTCTTTAAAGCCATATTCCTACCAGCCTACCACTTTTCCAAATCGAAAGCTATCTTTTCAGGAGCCTCAATCTAAAAAAGTAACATAGAAAATTAATGTAGATAAATTTCTAAGAGAAATGTATTTCTTCTATTCAAAGACTTACTCATCTACAAATTCAGGAGTCCAAGTTCTTAAACCCTTAAGCCATGGATATTTGTCTAATCAACACAAAAGCCATGCACCATCACTTGATAACGTCACAATTTCTAAAAGCAATATGATTATCACTCGACAGAAGATTTTTCTTCCCACATCTGTAAGTGCCAAAATAATTATCCGAAATTTATAATCCGAATAAAATAACAAAGAGTTGAGACGGATCTCAATAAAATAAATAAATAAAATAATTCACATGAACTAATATCCTAACAATTCTATTGGTGATTATATGCCAGCTGAGCACACTTGCCATCTCAGCTCATTCACCTCATTTGCCAGCTCACTTGGTTCATGCCTTTTAGCTAGAGTTATTTCGTTATTAATGATTAACGATTACTCTCATTGCATAATAGTGTGAGCTAGTTTGTTAAGAGTTACTTTTACACGTATACTGTTTACATTGGTACATGCTTGTTATAAATACACAAGTAATTGTAATCAATAAAGATAAGCTGAGATATTATTTCCTTCTCTTTCATATTCTTTTCCTCTTGCTGAAAAATTCTAACCCGATGAGTCATGAAGATTTGGAAAATTTTCAAACTTCAAGAGATTGACTCTATATTCTTTATCGACTCGATAATCATCTACCGCATGCCAAAACAAATTGTAAGAAGATCGAAATGAGATCTTTAAGACTGTATATAAAGGATAAGAGTGTGTCATATAATTAGCAACAAGTACAAACAGCAATAACTTGAATGGATTTCATTCAAATCCAGGTACTCCTAAAACAGACTCATATTAATCAAATAAAGACCAAAAAAATAAACAATTAAAATTCAAACAAAGAAAACTTGTTCATTTATCAACTAGCCATGAATAAATCCTGCACCCCTGTAATCAACTAAGAGAGACAGGGACAGAGACAGAGAACCACTGAACCAATTTAGCTCGCTAGTTCTGTGTCCTCCAATTTCAGTCAGTAAGTTAAATAACAAACTGCTTAGCAGTTAGCACTCATGTAATCAGCATTAATTTCATAAATTTCACAAAACTTAAGCCATCAACTAGTAATCGAACACTTGCAGCAACAAAATTCACACTTCTAGCTCTAATTACTAAAATCTCAAAATCAGAATCTAGATCCTAAAAATATCGATACTCTAGAAGAAACACAACAATAAGATGAACCCTAATTAAGACCCCTAAAAAGATAAAAATAAGGATTTACCTCTAGTAATCTAGCTTCTTGCTCGAGCCGCTTCAATTCAGCTTGAATCCTATGCTTTCCTCTAGTATCACTTCCAGAGAAAGATTGAACCCGTAGGGTAATCGGACTTGCTGATTCGGACATACCCGATTGCTTGCCCCAGAAAACAAAAAAAATGGATCTGTTAAAGCTTCTTTTTCACTGACTAGATAATATGATCATGTAAGAGACGCCGTGAAAGAGAAAAATAAGGATGACCCAGAAATCTTCATGGGGAGCCCATGAACCTGTTTTTCTTTTTCAGTAAGAGACGTATCTGTTAGAAAGATGGAGGAGCATTTTTGGATAACGGGCTGGTTTTGTGAGTGAAAAATGAGAGGAAGCTTTGTTGTCGAGGGGGGTATCGTTTGTTGTTGCTGTATGAAAGCTAATTTACCTTTTTAATGATTCATTCTGTCCTTTCACTTTTTTTTTTCTTTTTTTTTTTTTCCGTTCCTTTTTGTCTCACTTGTTTTCTTACGCCTTATTCTTTCTTATGGAAGCGTGAGGTTGTTGGGATGGTGGTGCGGTCAGTGAGAGGACCCTACCATTTCAATCAGATGATGTTTTTGATCTTTTGATGTTGAGTAGTAACGGTGGCAAATTGTGCTGGGTACGGTACATTCATCCCGTAATTAGTATTATGAGTGGTCAAAAATACCGTTGGTATCGGTATTAGAAGGTACCGGTTCTGGGACCGTTTACCTAATTCCGGTACTAGAATTGGGAATGAAATCTATTACACAAAACAAAAAAGTAAATTAACAATAAAAGTCTAATAATTCATACAATATTAATAATGGATTGAAAATATTCACAAAATAACAAGTTTAAATCATGAATTTGTATATCATTTCTAGATCGTTATCCGCTCTTGAACTTCGACACCTACAAGGCAAATAGGTACATCAGCATGTTAACAGCAAAATGAACTTCATCTATGTAAATCATATCACATTATCAACCCAAAATAAAAAGGCCCGTGTATTCTTTCTCAATTGCCACATTCAGTAAAATTCATCTGTGCAAATCATATCACATTATCAACCAAAATAAAAAGGCCCAGAAGCAAACATGGCTAAGGATTTGATTGACATGTTGATAACTTTGTTTGTTTTTCATAGCTTTTCCTTAATCTTGATTTTGCAACTTGAAAACATCAAATTTAGGATTCAGCCTAGGAATTTAATAGTCCTCCATTTAATTTTCTAAATGTCCAGTCTGCTACTAAAACAACCAGTGTCTACCAAATTGGATCATTCTCTCCTTTCCAAAACAGACAGTAAGAAAACCACAGAGCCAGGGATCAAATTGTATCTTCCACTTAAACTAATTGCCTAAATCAGATAACAAAATACAATAGTATCTAAATATAAGAACAAGGCAAACAGAAGGAGAAAAAGTACCTTCATTCGGCTTCATGAATATTCAAATTAGCCATCTCTGTAAAACAAACAAGTTAAAATTAGATACAAAAAAATAAAATTAACAATAAGATGAAGAGTGAAGAGTAAAAATTAGATAGAAAATAAATATTGCCTTCATCAAGCTCATAACTCAACACATCTTCTATCTCATCTTCAGGCAAAACTTGGCTTGAAAGCATCCAATTTTGACCACACATAAGAGTCTCCACCGTTTTATAAGACAATGAACTCCTAAAAGGATTCAAGATATGCCCCCTAATGCTAAAAGATAACTCAGAAGCTACGTTGGTAATATCACGAGCCATCTTTCCTAGAATAGGATATCAAGTTGAGTTAACCTTCCCCCAAGTTAATATGTCAAAATTTGAATTATACTTCTCCATCTCATTAATCAAATATCGATCCAACTCCAAATTTTGAACTATGCTCTGTTGAGATTGATGTGCTTTCTAATTGCAAGGGTCCTCCTCCTCATCAACATCTGACATCACGAGAAGGCAAATTACTACTACCTATCATTCCATTATCACCACTAGGGTTAGGCTAAAAGTTTATATATTCATGGAACAAATAATCAAGTACGATCCCAACACTTTGAATAATCTTCTCTGCCTTAACAGAATCAAGGACACTCCTAAACCAAAAGTTCAAAGCATCCTTTTTGCATCGAGGATCAAGAACAGAAGTCACCCACAAAACCTTATTCACTTGCTCCAAATCTCTTCCCCAATATTTGTCATACCTCTTCACATGCTAATAGCCATGACACTCACATCAAAATCATAGTCATCCTTATAACTATAAATCAGCTTTTGAATCTGAGCAAGCTCGCTGAAATACAAGTTAGCAGTTACCACAACAGACCTAGAAATTCTATGAGTAACATCATAAAAGATCTTCAAAAACTTTGAAAAGGCTCTTATAGTATCCCATTCAACACTTGTCACATCCCCCAATTTACAGTCATATAATTTGAAGTCTTTATCATCTCACATTAATAAAGTAAAAGCTCTTCGATATTTCTCAGCCGCATTCAACATAGAATAGGTAGAGTTCCATCTAGTGCACACATCAGGAGAAACGAACCCTTTAAAGTCATATCTTGCCTTCTCAATACAAATTTTAAACTTACTAAGCCTATTAGATGATGATCTCACATGCTTCACCATCTTACAAATTTTCTCTTTTGCAACACCATACTCCTTTACCCTTCTTGCACAACTAAGTTCAGAATATGAGCCGTGCACCTTACATGCACGTACTTCTAATTACTAACAATTGATCCACCGAAATAGGACCGGCTTTTAGTTGCCTCAACTGCACATGAGTTATAGCCTCATCATTGACTATGTGATTATTTACCGTGATTGTTAAAAGTTTTTCAATGCCCCATTCATCCAATACCTCTCCAAACAACATCCTGTTTTTACTACATGATGACTATCAATCTTATGGAATGTAATACGTCTTTTATGATAACTCCACTTTGCATCGATGAAATAACAAGTAACACACATATAAGTGTAGTTCTGAACCGAAGTTTATGTGTCAGTAGTGAGACAAACTCTCTGCCTAGTTAATACTAATGCATCCTTCAATTCCCCTTTCAACAATAAAACTATCCGAGCACATTCTCCATGATACTTTTATGTGATGATATCTTAAACCTAGGTTGAGCATAAAGCAACAAAGCTATAAAGCCAGGTTTCTCAACAATAGCAAACGGCAACCCATCAACCACTATCATACGTGCTACTAATTCTTTCATCTTTTGGCCATCAAAGTTATCTAGTATCATATCTCCCGAACTACCATTTTTCTCATTAGCAACATTGTAGATTATTTGTAATTGTGACTCTTATTTCGCCTAAATGTAATACATGACTTAAGGTGTTTTTGCAAACCTGACGTGCCGGACCTAGTGCTATCTACCTTCAATATTTTCTTGCAATGATTGCAAGTAGCCACTTTTGGGTTACTGCCCAGAACTCTTGTGATGTCATTCAAAATATCAGAATAGGTCCTCTTCTTCGATAGGCGTTCAGCAGTTGAGTCAATTGAAGCATCAGGTTGATTTTTCTCATTGGGTCAGAATCCTCCTGATTTTTGGGAATGTTCGAACCATTTGAATTCAGGTCATGTGTAGTAGTGGGATTACTCACCATCTAATTAATCACACAATAAAATTGACAAACCTATCAATGGAAGAAAAATAAAGGATTTTTATCTATCAACTCTTCAGTTTAGGTCTCCATTGATTTTCATTATTCAAATAGTCAAACAAAAAGATTAACATCCTCAGAGTCAATACAAGATTCAAATTCACACCTTAAGTTTAAAATTAGCCACCAAAATTCATTCGAAACAGAGTAGAAGCAATGATTTAAGAATAAATTTAAAATTTAAAAAAAAACGAAAAAAAAAAAAGAAGCAAAGACTCTTCATTGTAAGTTATTTTTATGTAATCATCATGTTTGTTTCAAAACTTACCTTTGTAAAACAAATCATTATAAGTAAAAGTAAAAGTAAAAGTAAAAGAAAAAGCGTATAAAATTGTAAGACTCCATTCCAGATCAATTTACCCTTGTAAAACAAACCACAATATTTTTATCTTCCTAATCGAAAAAAATTTCGTGACCACAAATCGACAAGAACAGAGAATAGAGAACCCACATAAATCTAAATAAAAAGAATGGATCAAACATTTGAAAATGAGCTAAGGATTGAGACTCGCTCGTACCTTAGAAAAATAAAAAAACAAACCTTCTTGTGATGAGTGAGGATGGCGGCGGCGATGGTGAAGACTGAAGAGATTGTGAAGAGACGAGAGGTACAATGCGAATAGCGTATTCTGTGATTTGCGAAGGTAGCTGGTATTCTGCCCTCTTTTGTGGGTATTTTATTTATAAAAAAATAAAATAATAAAATAATAGATTTTATTTTTTATTTTTTATTTTTTATTTTTGTTTAAACATTTATAACTAGTATCACGATCGGTAATATTAACGATATTAAAATGGGGCCCGAGCTCAATACCGGTACCGGTTCCGATATAATATCGCTATTGGCACCAAAAAAGGATTGGTCCTCCTGACGGGATCAGAAAAATTGGTCACCCCTACCTAGCACAGCATGACAATACTCGTCTTGTGCATGTATCCAAAACTAAAACCACGACATGATATGAATACAGTAAATGGATAGTATACATGTTGTGTCATGCTCGACACGGACTCATTAAAGCCGATAGAACTGTGGGACTAATCATATTTTATTATTATTTTAATTTAATTTTAAATAAGTAAAAATAATATTTTAAAGTGATTAGTAAAATATTAATACATGATTAATTTAACATGTTACATAGTATTATGTTGTAACATCAATAACATGACAACACTTACGTGACATAACTAACAACAAGTCAACAACAATATTTATGAGTTTTTATTTAGTAATTTAGAAGTTAATATAGTTAATAATTAAAATTAGAAATAAATAAATTTTAAAAAATATTATTTAGTCAAATAAGACTTTATTGCGTATTATTAATTTTTAGATATTTCTGTCAAAAATATCTTCCGGCCCGAAGAATGAAAAAAATGGAACATATAAAAAAGCTTTAAATAAATAATTACAAATCAAATTTTCTAAAATTAGTCAATATCTCCTACACCATCTTGACTAGAACTATATTTTCATATTCGAGGTATAAAGAATCAAAAGTTTTGAGAAAGTTCTCACTTTTCATGCAATGTTGATATCTTTTAATGACATGTTCTTAGTCTCGTAGGTATGATAATAATTTCATCATCTCTAGTGTTAGTGATGTTCTTCGATCAGTAATAATTAGCCCACTTATGCTGAAAGCTACTTCTGAAGAAACTGTTGAAACCGAAATAGTTAAGAGGTCGTGTGCCAATCAAGCTAATATTGGAAATCTGAATGAGTTTATCTTCTTCAAATCCAAACTATTAAAGTCTCATTCTTCCTCCCAATTAGCTCCAAAATATTTTTAAAACTCACTCTATTACGTACTATCAGACCTACCGGTCGTTCACGATGACGTTGATAATTCCAAAACTGGTTCATCTTGCCTAGAACTCGAACTTAAGAGACCTTTGGAATTTGAGAGTACTTTCCATAATAATGTATATTTTGTTTGTTTTTTTACTTTAGTCGTTGAGGCCACAATTTATTATACTTATTTTCATAAACACTAAAAACTTGATGCAACTTGTGAGAAGCGTTAACAATTTAAATAATATAATCAAATTTTAAGTTATCACCAATAAAAGTAATAATTATTTTATAACCGTCAAGCTTAATTCTATGATCTAAAATGATTCCTAAAGAAAACAAGAGCGAAATATCATACCACTATTTGAAAAAAATTTCCTTCATTTTGTTGACAACAGATCTGAAAAGAACATCATTATCACATTTGCCGAAAATTGAAGACATTTTAAGAAATTCTTGAAGAACTAATGATGAAGTAGGATAATAAACATAAAAAAGAAGTATATTAGAGTTATAAAAAATTTCTAAATATGATTCTAAATTAAGGTGCCTCTAATTCTAATTTCAAAGCATCACTTCATTTTTTTAAATATGATTCTAAATAATTTTTAATTGTATTTCTAGTTTTTTTTACTATATTTATATTGCGGATTAAAATATGTTCTAATAAAATTTTCAAAATATTCATTTTCACCAAAATATTTAGGTAAATCAGAAATAACAATAAATCTAGCAAAACATTCTCTAATCCTTGCATCATCATAGGACCAAGAAGACAATGTACCGTCATGTTGAAAAGAAATTTGAGATTGAGATATACATGGACTAAGTGTAGGCATGCATTTATTCATATGTTGTCTTAAGTGGCTAGTTGCACCCGTCGCTTTTGCAGTTAATACTTTCTTACAGACTTTGCATATAGCAAATCTTACCATTTTACCTGTTTTATCTAGTTGGTATATTTCTTCAAAATAATTCAAGACTTTTGAAGTACTCTTCTTACGTTTCGATCGAGATACTACTGTACTCGACATATCATCGTGTGTGTCATCTACATCATCACTCTTGGGTAGATTTATATAGTTTCAACAATTATGTCATTATCGGTATAATCAAAATTAAGAATATTTTCATAGTAATCCATTTCATACATCAAAATAAAAATAAATATTAGAACTAATTATTATAAATTAGTAAATATAGAATAAAATGTGAAAATATACAGAAATAAGTAACAACTTATAATAATACAATATAATGAAACACTTCACGGGTGATAATGAGAATCTGGAATTGAGAATTTGATTGCGTATAACACCAGAGAGAAAAGACGCAGCAGAGACTTTTCAAATAGGTTTAAACTTTCACAACAGAAACAAGTATAGGCTCCAAGTATATAACAAAAATTTCTTAAAAAACTTTTAGCGATCCTTTAGATATATATATATAAATTAATCTTATAGTTATGCGAAGAGATCATACCTTATCTTAAGCGAATCGTTCGAGGAGACTCATACCACAATCTTTCAGATCGATCCTCAACATAGTAGGATGTGTATGGGCACATAGTGATGACAGGGTTCTCTCTTTTTCTTTTTGTAAAAAAAGCTCTGTATTTTTCGCATCATATAATAATTAGAACATGATGTATTTATAGAGTTCCATTAGGATTTTTTTTCAATTTAATTTAAATACTTTAAATTAATTGAATTAATAACTCAATTATAATATTAAATGGTAAGATAATCATTAGATATTATCTTTGATATGGTCAAATATTTTCAAATCTAATTTAAAATATAATCTTATCTATTTCAAATCATATCATATCTTTAATAATATATTTTATTTAGTCAAATCTTTTCAAATCTAATTTAAAATAAAATTTCATCTATTTTTAATTAAATCATATCTTACTTGAATTTTAAAGTAATTTCTTAAACCAATTTAAATTTAACTTATCTAATTTTAATATTAAATTAATATTATATATAATATATTTAATTTAAAATCAAATATATTATTATTTAATATATAAACCTTAAAACTCATCAATTAAAATATATCTTTTAATTAATTAATTAATATTAACTATCTCATAATTATAAATTTACCTCATAAAACTATTTTTTGAGCACATTTGATAAAATATAAAATTCAAGTACAAACAGTTATGATTCATTAAATCAGTTCCGATACAAAAAAAGAATCTTAATCAACAAAGGAATCGGGGTCTAAGCAAAAAAAAAAACAACAAAAACAAACAAAAGCCCAAAATATTTTTTAAGGGGTCACATCTTCATTTTGCTTATCCAAGGGGTTAGTCATGGGCTTATCAGCATTACTAGCACTAGCACCATCCCTATCATCATCACCTTTCTCATCTGAACTGGCCTTAGTCATAGAAAACTTGAGCTTGGAAGAATCGATGTCAGGGTACACTTGCTTGAAGTGACCTCAGGCTAAAAGAAAGTTATCCATATGGACTGCAAGTTCTTTCTTCTCAAATTTCTTTGACTTCAAGTAATTTTTTTTTTTTTTGTAGATTAAGACTCTTTTTTGTACTAGATTTTTGCATCGATACTAAGCTCCGAACCCTTGAGACTCCCAGCGCTAGACTCTAAGATCTGAAGCTCTAAGCAAACTACTTAAAGATTACACTCGAAATAACTAGAAAGTTGAAGCTCCTTGCACACTTTTGAAACCACTGGATAACATTGATTGCATATGGATATTGGGTTATTCGAAGAAGATGACATTAAGAATGATAAATAGAGAAAGAGAGGATGGGAAATCTTAGAAAATCAAGATCGCAGGAAATTCAGGTACTTGGTAGAAGTCAGAGGATGAAGATGGACGAGCATACTTAATAGGGCAGAAATGGAGGATGATGGAGACAAAGTAAGTCAGTTTGAATATTTTCTCAGACAACTTGATCTAATTTTTTTTTCCCAAATCTCGAAACGGTGTGTATGAGTACTAGGATTTAAAATGGGTTTTGACTTGATGCAACCAAACAAAAAAAAAAAACTTAGAAAATGTATTTTGTTTGGGCTGAATCAAACAGAAAGTTGATTTCAAAACAACAAATAATAGGCTGATACAGCGTCAGATATCTGATTCAGAAATAAGCTTTTTAATTTGGTCTTTTAAAATGTCTGGCCAAAGCAGACCCTAAAACCCTAAAAATTTTCTCTTCAATTAAAGATGTCGAACTAAAACAAACTTTATGGTCCCAAAATAGTTTTTTAAAAAGAACTAAAAAAAAAAAAAAGGTATAGCCTTGCTCCAAGTCAATTTAATAAATTCCCGAAACGAATTAATTAATCACTTACAATTACATCAATACCCCTCCAACATTTGCTGACAGAGACGACTGAAGCTGCAGTAAATGGTGATAGCAGTCAGCCGCCGAAGGCCGTTGATCTGGGCTCTGATCCATACATCGATTCTGAAGCTCTCTAAGCATTTTAGGGACCCCACCTACCCCGCATGTTCTTATCAAGTAGCCAACTCCCCACACATCCACTTTCACCCCATGCAACCCTCTCTCCATCTCAGGCGCCATCCTCCCACTTGCAGCCACCTCTCCCTCCTCCACTGCCAATCTGGACGCCGTCCCGACACCACCACCGCTGCTGCTTCCATGTGGGTATATCTGCGGTGCTCCAGCCGCCTCATCGAACCCGCATATAAACCATTCCCCTTCTGCATCATTTCTTTTCATCACTTTGTCCCAACTTATATCCCTGTGCATGAAACATAAATCGTGCAACGCTACCAGAGATTTGGTCACGGACTTAAGTGCCTCAATAAGCTGTTCACAGCTCGTTGGCTTGATTTTGCACCCTCTAGGCTTAAACACCAATGCTAAATCTATTTCAGAAGATCGAAAGAGGAATTCACCATGTGGAATTCTATGATCAAGAAAATCATAAACCTCTTTTACTGCAGCCCATTTTCTTCTGTTAGAGAAAACCCTAGTAACTGTATTTGGTGTCATTTCAACTATAATGCCATTACCCAAATCAATCCTCTCAAAATCGTTATAACTCAGCGTTTTGTTGCAACGATTAACAAGCAACGGAAGCAAGCCGGCGATTCTATAACACGGGACGAGGGCTTTGAGTCTATCCGTCGGTGACGAAAGGTCTAATGAGTATAAATCGGTTCGAATTACTCTATTCTCAACTCGGCTCAATGCGCAAAATGTTACGATATAGCCAATTGCATAGTAGCCTAAGATGTAAGGAAGTTCTGTATAAGTCCATAGAAGCTTTTCAACAATGGAACTAGATGGATCAAGATGACCATCTCTTAATTGATCAATTTCTTCACCTCTCCACAAACAAAATTTCTTGATAAACCCCATCACATTCGGCCATTGATCTTGTAAATTCTCGTTTGAAGGCGATAGTGTGGTACTTGGCTTACGAATAAGAACTATATCGAGTGAGCAAAACTTGGAAACAACCCTGTTGATGCAATCATCCCAAATAGGAATATATGAATCCCTACCTGAAGAAGTTGAAGAACTAATAATAGGGCTTGGCCTGATTATAGGGCCTAAGATGTCATAGATGATTGATCTGCAGTCTAGTAGCTCGGTGGAAGTGGTGAAGAAGAACTCTTTCCCTTGAGGTATGTCTCGATAAACATCTTTTCGGAGAGGAAAGCGTAACTCCTCGGGTGGGGATTCTTGAAGATGCCATGAGAGCTCAAACAAGGTCGGAAGTGAAGGTGGTCCAACTTTAAGACATCCCAAATAGTATTCAGTTGGGTCATGATATTCCCATGGAGGAATTGCTGAACAATCAACACATGAAAAATTACAAACAAATTATTTGGTTAATGGATTAAGAAAAGCTTTTCAAACTTACATCTCAATGAGGGATAGATGATGGTAGGTAAGGCTACTCTTTCAGTGAAACCTGATCACATGAAGATGATGAGATAGACAATTTTGTAGTACATATAAAGTAAATTTTATAAATTATGATAATGTTTTTGACCTGAAGAGGAAGAAGCAGATGGAGATTTCCTTCTACCAAATATTCGAACTTGTTGTCCAGAAACAAATCTATCTACAGAGAAGCCTGTAAGAGGGCCATCTTCAAAAGCTTCCATTGTGCAAGCACCCACAGAGTCATCAAAGAATGTAAGCTCATCCGCATTCAAAAAGCTTGAGCCATGAAGTCGAACCCTACCACTATGGTGTTCACCATCTTCAGCCCACAAACTCACAGATTCTTCCCATATCATTCGTATCTTACCGATTCGGCCCAGCTGATCCCTTGACGATGACGACAGGGCTTGCATGTTCATTATGTCTAGAGAAGGCTGATTATGATCAAATCCTAATGAACCCCCTCTGCTACCGTAATAATGCGGTTCACCACTTCGATTTGCCACTGCCAATTGCCTTGTTCTTGCTGAAATATAATCACAAATGAATTAGAGTTTTATTCTTATCCTAAAAGAAAATAATCATATTCTTCAATTCTTGATGGGGAAGGAGAGAAAGAGAACTTATTCAGGGACCAAAAAGTTCTCAGCATTAAGTAATGAAAGTGTGCGTGTATAGTAAGAGGACAGAGAGAAACAATCATATATGTGTGATAACTAATGAATATGGATAGAGGAGAAGAAACTTGAAAGGATGAAGCTTCTTCCTTCTTCTTCAAATCAATTTCCATTTGAAAACCCAAAATGGGATCCAAAAATGTTAAAACATAACAATAAACGAACTCTAATAATTAAAAATTAGAAGAAATGAAAAATAACTCTTGGAAAATAACAAATGAACTTTTGCATTATTTTTCTTGTTGAACTTTATAGCTACCTGATAAAGGAAGATCGTCATCTTTGAATAGAGGAGGTGGAGGAAGAGCTCTTGACCCAATAAGAGATGCCGGATTATCGTCGGATCTTGCTCTAGCGGTAGAAGCTCCTCTACTTTGAGAGGACCTCATTCTAGACCCCATAAACTGTGAGAGCTCTTCGAAAACATCTTCATCAAAAGAAGCAGGCAATCTATGCAACTTCCTCTCATAAGGAGAAAGCCTGAAATAGCTCTTTCCAACTTGTTCTCTCCCTCCACCTCTCTCCCATTCATAAACCTTCCTAAACTCACCCAACATGTTATCCCACTTAGTTCCAGTTGTTTTAGCATCTCTATTCACTCCATGCTTCTGAAGAAACTCAGCCACTTGTCTGTCTTTATCAGCCCTAGTTCTGCCCCTTGTTTGACTTTGACCACCGCCACTACCCTCACCTTGTTGCTCCCCTCTAGATGATGAGCCCGATCTATCAGAACTATTAGACCCATGAGAGTATTGCTCTCTCC
Source organism: Coriaria nepalensis (assembly GCA_027186245.1). Lineage (NCBI taxonomy): Eukaryota > Viridiplantae > Streptophyta > Magnoliopsida > Cucurbitales > Coriariaceae > Coriaria > Coriaria nepalensis. Next base: position 6,313,442 of record CP114495.1, on the reverse strand, counting down.
AAGCCCTGGCTAACCATAACATCTCATTCGGCTTCCATACCGGGCTTACATACTTCCCTTTCCTGAATTGATGTTGAATTTGATGAGGCTCATGATCTCCTCCTGACTTGTGAGACGGCGATGAGGTTGTGTCCGAGGAGGAAGCTGTCGTGGCCGTAGTCATAAGAGGTTTCCTTGATGGGTTTATGGCGGCCGTAGTGGTAATTGTGGTAGTGGTTGTCGAGGGCAAAAGCGTCCATTGGCCGGTGGTGGTGTATCGGGTTCTCTTGGGATTCAAACTGTGATCAAAGGGCCGATCACATGATATTAGTGAAGAGGATGTCGGAGTAGTAGTAGTAGTAGCAGCAGTAGCAGCAGTAGCAGCAGCCGGATTCACATAAAGAGGATTAACAGTAATGAATGGAGGAGTAATAGCAACAAAATCATAATGATGTTGTCTTGTTTGGTCTGTTGATTCTTCTAATAATAACGACTCTTTTGAAGATGGTGAAGTTTGCTGCTTTTGCGATTGTTGGTGTTGTTGGAGAGTTTGCTTCTTTGATACCATGTCTCCCTTGTCACCGACCATGGTTAAAAAAAGGGAACCAAATGAAATGTATTAATAGAGAAAACCCATATCATGATCACCGAGCCTTATGAAGGATCATCATAGAAGATGATCTTAAAGATCACTAACAAGTGGGTTCTCTCCAAGAATAAAACAAAGACTAGAATCAATAATTTCAACTTTAATTATACATCTTCTGATCAGTGTTTGTTTACCAATAACAGTTTTACACGTATACTTAATTAGTAACAAAATTCAGACTATAATTTGTCGTAGGTGTACGAAAACCCTAGGCTTTATGTGTTTTCTTTTTGAAATCATACTTCCAATACAAGCTCTGACTTCTTTTATTAATATTTACTTCAATAGGTAACAAGTTTGAATGGTTGTACCAATGAATTATGATCGACTAACATAAATAAATAATTATGAATATATCAATATGAACAGTGGTCACGCTCATCATATAATCATATAATATGTTGGCTCTAAGTGATCAAATCCTAGCAAATATTGCAGACTATCTATTTCAAGTTTTAATCACAAGTTTGGACTTTCATCTCTAAACTCTAAAATAATTAGTAATGAATGTTTGTCCCATCTATTTTTATAAATTAAATTCTCAAAATTTCATTTTTTTATAATAATAATAATAATAATAATAATAATAATAATAATAATTATTATTATTATTATTATTATTATTATTATTTAGATTGGGGAATCAAATTTATAACACAAATGAGATAAGGGAAATATTTATGCAAAACATGAAAACATCTTATCCAGATTATTATAACTTGGCAAACATTAATCTTACTGAAAATTGATCATTCCATACAAAATAAAGATAGAGAAGAGTATATGACGAATAACAAGATTGGCTGGGGTGCCTGCGCGTGCCAGTGTAGGCATTTGGACCAAATACTTTTATATAATTTTTGTTAGTTTATTTAATATAAATTTAATTTTTAATATTATATAATAATTACGTTGAAATATATTTTATTTACATTAATGCTCATAATTATATTACGTTCATGCTTATAATTCTTAACTTATGTGAATATGAAAATGTGTTAATTATGAATTAAATTAAATTTGTATTTTTTATTTCACTTTAATTTCATTTTTTAATTATTAAATGAGTTGCCAATATTATTAAAATATGTCCAGATCGACATCTTTATGAACTTAAACTTATTGCGTAATTTGATATGATTAATATAATTTATTACGTAAAATATGCCTAGATAGATGTTATTAATATAAATTTGACTTTTATAAATCTTAAATTTATATATTTTTTATTTTGTAATTATTTGATGAGTTGCGTACTTTGATTATACCTAAAATGATTTAAAGCAACATAACTTACCAAATAATTGGGTTGAACATACATAATAATGAACTAAAAATATGATGTAGATTCGAAATCCTCATCGACCCCATCGATGGGGCTTTCATAACTGCTATCGACTCGTAGAGTCGAAACCCTCATCGACCCATTGACCTGTATAATTAAATTTATCTATGATCCTATCGATCGATATAATCAAATTATTTTATGACCCGTATAAATACAATTATTGGTCAATGGGATCGATGGAGCTTTCGACTCTACATCATATTTTAAGTTCATTATGATGTATGTTCAACTTAATTTTTGGTTAAGTTATGTTGACTTAAATAATTTTATGTTTAATCAAATTATGTAACTCATTCAATAATTAAAAAATAAAATTAAAAAATAAAATTAAAAAATTAAAAAAAAAAATACAAATTTAAGATTGATAAAAGTCAAATTTATATTAATAATGTCGGTCTAGACATGTTTTGCGTAATCATTTATATTAATAATATTAAATTACGTAACAAGTTTAAGTTCATTATGATATCGATCTAAGCATGTTTTAATAAAATTAGGTAACTCATTTAATAATAAAAAAAATATAATTAAAGTGAAATAAAAAGAAATACAAATTTAATTTAATTCAAAATATATAATTAATATATCTTTATATTCACACAAATTAAGAATTATGAATATTAATATAATATAATTATAAATATGAATATAAATAAAATATACATTCAATATAATTATCACATAATATTAAAAATTAAATTTATATTAAATAACATAAAAAAAATTAAATGAAAAAAATTATATTATATAATTTAATAAGATGGTTCAAATACATATAGAAGTACGTACATGTAGAGGTTGCCCAGCACCTCAGCCGATCTCTCGGCTTGAAAAAGAAAAAAAAGAGAATAAATCTAGTGAAACTTAACATCCGCATACAATTATGACCTATGCCATTATAGCCTGGAAGGAGCTAGGGTTTGGCTGTTATATGTTGTATCTCAGTCCTCAGCATACAAAAACAAATCATTTTACCCTTTTTTTTTATTTATTTTTCATATCTATCTTTCACAAAGAAAAGCACTGCATCCGTAAATGACTTTACGATGCTTGGGAAAGCATTTGATCTTGTAACCCTTTAAAGAAACATCAATATGTATACACAGAAAAAAAAAAAAAAAAAAACATAAAAAAAAGAAAGCCGACCTAGAATGTGGATTGTTAGCGTAATTAATAAGACTTCATGAAAGTACGGGCCTCAAGCTGCAAATAGTAGAGTAGTAGATTAGATTAGAGGTTGTTGTTCCAGATCCTTGTCATTCTTTCTGTACACAAAGAGTTAACGGTTTGATAAATTGAAGGCGAGAGTGAATTGCACAGCTACTAGTGAGTAGGAAAAAAAATGAATGCAAAAGTAATCGATCGTAGCTACTATACTAGCTCTAGAGCAAGCTAGCTAGTAATATATATCAGGGAGCAGTAGACAGAAAGAGTAGGTTTCAAAAACCTAAAATTCTTGTTCATTCAGTCACTAGATAGATAGCATAAGAAATTATAGTTGAACAAATTCTACTTCGGAAATTGATGTTACTCGTGACACTTGTCGCCGTGGGGACTAAATAATATTTTTCTATATAGTAAAAATTGAGTTTAGATAAATAATTACCGGGCATGTAAATTTTTAATTTTATATAATACATAATTTGGTAGAGTATTATATAGTCAAACTTCTTAAATTTCATATTTGCAACAAAATTTCATAAAATATTTTTATTTTATAATAAATTTAATATTAAATATGAATAAATAATTATCCTAATTTTTCATTAAAAATAAAAGTGAGTATTTGTGACCTAGTTGGTTGGCAAGGCAATTTGCAATGCCCTTTGGCTTTTTTGATATGCTTTCGGGTAGACTAGGTATAAATTGCATTTTAACTTTATTTTAAAAAAATAGACCCAACAAAATTTGTGTTGCTAAAAGGGTACTTTCAAGGGGAAAGTTTCTTAACCAACCCAACTTTTCTTTTTCTTTTTTTTCATTTATACAATAGCCCTCTTTTTATCTTACCATTTATAAAAAAATAAAAATAAAAAGCTAAAATACTAAAGTACTCTCAAAACAAAAAAAACATGTTGGAAAAAAAGAAGGTAAAATAACTATAATACCCTCCATAACCTTGCCTCCCAAATAACCTAAATGCAATTGAAGGCATTTGGGACCAAATCAATCAATTTGTCATCCATTTTCCCTCTTTTTTGATCTGTTTTACCCCACATTTCGTCGATTCGATCCATTTTTAAGTTTCGTAATCGAAGGTCAGAAAATTTGGAACTAGATAAACTCTTTCGTAAGTTTCAAGTTTTTATATTTAATTTTTCTTTGAGTGCTTAAAGATAATCAAAACTCTTAGGTGTCTGTTTTCTTTTTATTTTGTTTGTATTTTGTTTTTGAATCGCTCTGCAATAAGCAAATATGAAAATCTAGAAATTTAAAAATCTAAAGAAACAAGAGCTATTCTTGATGCTCGATGGCTATTGGGATTTAAGGCATTGAGTAATCGGGTATTATTTTTTAATTAAGTTCTTTCATTTTTATAACCAAGAATACTTATTTCCTTTTATTTTTTTTTTCTTCTACAAAAATGAAAATCTTTTTCGTATGATATGCTTCCATGGTAAATAGAAGAAGAATGTGAACTCATATGAGAAAGAGAATGTAAACCCAAATAAGAAAGAAAATTTATTATATTGGCATCAAAATAATATGGATGGATCAATTGAAGCTTCGATCTAATATAATATCATGTATACTCAGCTGTTGGAAGTTGTCTAGAATTCTTTTAACATAAATCGTAATGAATTCAGTTTGCAACTGTAGTACAAGCTAGGGAGTACAATGTTGTCTTCCTCGCTATTTATAAGAAATAACAAAAACGTGAAGGAATTTTTGTTCCACTTATAATATAAATATGAAAAATTTCTCCTATACGTGAAGTTGATTTCAAAGACTAGAGAGATTCATATGGTGAGTATCATCATCAATTACCTAAGCCTCTTACTGTTCATGATGATCGTTGTAGTGGCGTATAAAATGATAAAATTTCATGATAATTATGAGATTTTTCATGATTATGATCACTGTAATGATATAAATCATAATAATAATGAGGCTTTAGGTGGAGATGAGGATTCTATGGATGCAAATGAGATTGAGATTGAGGATGATGATATTGTTAGTGAAGAGAATGAGATTGCAAATTATGATCATGAAGGTGAAAAAGCGGAGGAAGAACATGTCAGTCATCATAATAACGAAGACAATATTACAAATCAAGGTTACGATAATTACAATTTCAAGGGAGTGAGATTCATCGGGAATGATGATAACATAGATGACAGATCAATTGATGAACCACCTCACAATTTTCCGATCTCATTAATGATGAGCACATTTCATTATTCTACTCCCAGATTGCCACTACCATTTATCAATCATATTTATACCTTTGATTGTTGATAATGTAGTTAGTTTGAGAATTTTGAAGACTTTGCAAATTTTTGTAATCTTTGCAAACATAGTTGTAATGAATATTAGTTATTTTAAATGAATGATATTTATTCATCAGGTTTTGGTGTGGTTGTAATTGTACTGAATGATTTTGATTGGTTGCTACAATTTTGTTGAATGAATGGTTGTACTTAATGGTTTTAGTTAGTTGGTATTTGTTCATTAGGGTTTTATTAGTTTTGGTTTAGAAGACAGACTCTAAAAAATTTATGTCCAATAAACTCGATAGCTCAAGAGGTTCTCTGGAAGCAGCCATCAAGCAATCGGGATTAGAGGACAGAGACTTAAGTCTCTATCCACTTTGCCACAACCACAACAAAAAACTGATGAACAAATATAATTTCATTAAAATAAGTAACATTCATTACAACCATCCATGTTCGAGAAACTATATAAAATAAAGTACATCCATATATTATCAACAATCAATCTATGCTTATTATCATCAACATTCTCAAAATGCCTACATTATCAAAAATCAAATGTCTAAATATCAATGATTAATGAAAGTGCAGATGGGTGTAAGAACACGATGCATTGTAACTTTTTCCACCTAAAATTAAACATAAACATACAACAACTATGATTAACAAACATATAAAAATAAAGAGAAATGTTAACCATGAAATTAATTCTCTAATGCTCGATATGGGAGTCTTAAGGGTATCGCAATTGGGATGGTAAGTTAGGGACCTCAAAGCCTATAACTTAACTTCTAGATTGCTCGGTACCCACTATTGCAGACCATAGAACAATTTGGAAGTTAAGGCAGAGAGCTCAAAGTCTCTATTGTAACTTCCAGATTGTTTAACACTTTAGTTCAAAGTCATTTGAGCAATAAAATTAGATAAAACAATCAAAATCAGCCTACACACCTAGAAGCAGACTACCCCATTGAGACAAAAGAAACATAATAATTTTCATCATTCTAACAACCATATGAAGGGGTATTTGTCACAAGAGAGAAGTGGTTCCATATGTAATTATATTGAATGAGTTTTGTTGGTGATTACGATACTTGTGATGCTCAGATTTGAGATCAACTCGTTCTATAAACTAGAGTAGGTATATGATACATTGAAATCTAAGAGTTCTCCTCCACCGGAACCTTTTCTAGGGTGACAATATAAAGAAGCATTTAGGGATTTGTCCAAAGGAGCAGGGCTAATGACTACCTGCAATCAAGCACCTGCTAATACGATCCAAGCAGAAGAAGCAAGGCTTAGATTACCAGATCCTGGACACAATCTTCCACGAACCTCCTCCATGCTTCTCCGGTTACAAAATATATACATTTTGTTCTCTAATAAATTTCGTAGGTAAGATTGCATCAAGCTTCCATCAATCTTTTTCTCTCTTGTTGTCACAGGTAAAACATGAAGGACTTGTCGAAACGCGCCTCCAAATACTATAACTTCAACATTAAACAGCGTGTCACTGCCTGCATCTCTAAGCAGACAATTAGAATCATTGAGACATTAACAAAATATATAGTCACAATGTCTATATGGTATAGCGCACAAAAGAACAACAACAAAAAATTTGAAGGGTGCGAGAACATCTCAAAAGAGTGTCCTTACTGAGAATCATTAAGACGTTAACAAAATACACAGTCGCAATCTCTATATGATATAAACTATAATCCAAGATAGAATTTCAATTGGCCTTCCTCTTGCTTGTAAATTAATACTCTTTAAACATTAGACCCAATTTATATATAATAAAAATACAAATAAACTGTTAATATATATTTTGTTATAATGACTTTATCCAGTTTTTGATGCCGTCCATGTCATTCGAGCATCATGAAATTCCTCCATTCCAATCTCTACAAACCTCCCATGATCATCAAAACTCTCGTCACCTTCTTTTTCTTCTTCCTCGTTATCTTCAATCTCTCTCTTCTTCATAGTGCTTTGATCTCCTCCATTCTTAAGCCAGTCCACAACTTCCAACATACTAGGTCTCTTCTCAGGGTTTCTATCCGTGCATCTCATAGCAATCATGACCACTATCCTAAATTCTTCCAAGTCAAACTCTCCCTTCAATCTTGGATCAGCTATTTTATCAAACGCACCATATTCGGCATAAGTCCTATTGACCAATTGGACAATATCACGTTTAACTCCATTTGGAAGCTTCTCTAGTGGCTTCCTTGCACTTACTAGCTCCAGAAGTAAAATCCCAAAACTATAAACGTCACAGCTTTCTGTAACTTTTCCCCACATCGCATATTCAGGAGCTAAATAGCCAAGCGTGCCTTTCACCCTAGTAGTCATATGTGAAACACCATCCGGGATTAACTTGGCAAATCCGAAATCGGCAACTTTTGCTTCAAATTCTGAGTCTAAGAGGACATTGCTTGCCTTTACGTCTCTGTGTATTATGTGAGGACTAGCCACATGGTGCAAATACCTTAATATAGGAAAAAAGATGAATTAGTAATTAAATTTGATGAGCTTAGTAAAATTGAAATTAAATATTCAATGAATTAACAAGAAAATAAGGGATATGTTCTTTGATTATAAAGCCTAATTCTGAAAATAATATTTAAGTTAAAAGCTAAATTAGATATGAATCATACTTAAGACTTAACTATTTTATTCTGAAAATTTTTTTAAAAAAATTGCCGCATATTGTTAAATAGACTATTTTTTATTAACATGTAATACATGACAAATTTTTACTCATGAGAATAAGAAAACCATCATGTAAAAATTTATGCATACATATATATATATACATATTAACATATACATATACATAATATCTATATATATATATATATATATATTTTCCCGATCCTTCTAATTTTTTATCGGGCTTATTATTTTGAATTAGTAGTTATTACTTGTCATAACAGCATAGACTGTTGTAATATTGGGTCAATAATTATTGACCGAGTAGACCCTCATGTATATGGTAGTACTATAGACATACATAAACATACATTTGTAATAGCACATATACGTATCCTCATTCTTCAATATATCTAATTGAGAAATCTTCTAGAAATTTGAATACTTTTTACTCCGCTTCAGATTCTCTTAAGGATTTTCCCTCCCATGTAAACTCAAGCTTTGGAGAAGTCTCCGATGGAGGATGAGTCAAACGGAGATTCCACTTCCATAATCAGATAATAAAGGAAACAAATGGAATGATTAAATTATCTTCTTCAAATTATTTCATCTAGAAGCCCAAAATTGATGATATTCTTATTATAAAAGATTTATATTTGCCCATCCAAAACGCCAAGCCCGACTTAATGAAATATGAGGAGTGAAAGACTTTACATGGAAAATGCATTCCAATTATTCATCAAATGGGTCGATCTAGTGTGTTCCATCGCATTTCGCAAGAGATTGAAGCAAATCTCTTGTGGAAAAAGTTGGCATTTCTATATGAGAGACAAACAACGTTAAACAAAGCTTACCTGGTGAAGAAGCTTGTAAATTTGAAGTACAATGATAGGTACGACATAATAGAGCACCTCAGTGACTTTCAAGAGGCGGTAAAAAATTAATCACCTTAATCATGGTGCTTGATGATGAGTTGCAAGCATTGTTGTCGCTAAGTAATGATCATTAATGAATAGATGGGAGACACTAGTCGCGTCACTCAATAACTCAACTCTAAATGGGATTGTCACTTTGTAGATGATCAAAGAAAGGAGTAAGGCTACTCTCAACTAGAAGTCCTCATAAAAAAAAAAAAATAAAAAAAAAGGAAGGACGAGGATGAAATCGAAGTAGAAATCAACACAAATAGAACATAAGGAACATGTGTAGAGGAAGATCCAAAGACAATAAAGAAGTTTAATGCTATTCCTGCATGAAAAAGTCTTACTAATAAAAATATTTTGGATCCTTCAAAGAGATCAATAAAAAGGCCAAGTAAAAGGCAACGATGATAAAGCCACGGCTTTAGCAAAATGAAATATAGCCATTATCTGTAATGATGACTATATAGCAGTCACCAGCCATGAAAATAATAATTGGATAATCGACTTAGGTGCCTCCTTCCATGTCACTTTAAGTAAGCATCATTTATATATGACACTATTGGTTATTTTGGCCGAATTAAGATGGAAAATAATGGTATTTCTAAAATTCTTGGAATAGGAGATATCCACTTGGAAACCAACATCAGTTGCAAACTACTATTGAAAGATGTATGACATGTTTCTGATATCCGTATCAACCTGATATTTGCTGAAAAGATTGATGATGAAGGACTTCGGTGATGGAAAGTGAAAGGTAACCAAGAATTTATTGGCTATCGCCAGAGGGAAGAAGACCAACCTGATATATACTAGAAAGCTTGATGATGAAGGGTACACCAACCACTTTGGTGATGGAAAGTAAAAGTTAACCAAAAATTCATTGGCTATCGCCAGAGGTAAGAAGATCAACACAATATGTGTTACAAGGCTCCTTAAATGGAGGGGAGATGAATGTTAGAGAAATTTTTTCATAACTATGGCACACAAAACTTTCATATAAGTGATAAGGGAATCCAGATATTGGCAAGAATGAATCTATTGTCATTCGTGAATGGAGCGCGGTTGAAGACTTGTACCCCTTGTCTGATAGGTAAACAACGTAGAGTCGTATTCAAAACATCTCAACCGTCCAGAAGATTGAGACCACTTGACTTGGTCCACACCGACGTTTGTTACATGAAAAACAGAATTATGAGTGGTTATTTATACTCCCTCGCTTTCATCGACGATTATTCCATATAATATGGGCTTTCTTCTAAAGAAAAAAAATGAAGTCCACCATGACTTTAAGATTTCCACACTCAAGTGGAAAGAGAAACGAAAAGAAAGTCGAAGTATGTGCGAGCTGACAACAGAGGACCTTGAAAGCCAAAGTATGGAGAACAATTTGAAGATTACTACAATACTCTTTAGATCAAACTGCATAAATCTGCAGCAAAGACCCCTCAGAAAAATGGCGTAGCTAAGATAATGAACAGTTGCATCTGTGAATGGGTAAAATGCATGCGCTCTCATGCTAATCTACCAAAGCCATTTTGGGGTGAAAGCATTGAGAACCATCGTTGACCTCGTCAACCTATCTCCTTCGGCTCCTCTGACTATGATATACTAGAAAGGTCTAGTCTAGAATGATTGTTTAATATGGACATCTCAGGCTGTTAATTTGGTTGCATAGCATTTATTCATATTCCTAGAAATGAAAGGTCTAAGCTTAATGATAAATCCGGACAATACATATTCTTAAGCCATGATCATGATGAGTTCGGATATAGATTTATGGGATCATATATAGAAATTCTAGTTAGATTGGATCATGTCACTCCACCAATAAGAACTGAAGAGCAAGAGGAGCACAAAGAACACAATATATTGAACAACCTCCTCCAAATAATGAAGAAGTTCAATAAATCCTAGAACCAGAGCCTCAACTAAGAAGATCCACCATAGAACACCGGCCATCTACTAGATAATCTGTCTATAAGTACGTCATGTTACTTGATAAGGATGAATCAGAGAGATATGAAGAAGCCATATCTCATGAGAAGAAGGCTGAGTGGACGAGTATGATCTCGTGGAGTTGCCAAAAGGAAGGAAATCCCTCAAAACCAGGTAGGTGTACAAACTGAAAAATGAAGAAGGAAATGATCTAAGGGACAAGGCTTGACTAGTGGTGAAAGGCTTTGACTTTCAAAGGAATGACTTGACTTTGAAGAAATATTCTCACAAGGACCTTGATGTCATGACTTCATTCCTCCACGATCAATTAGAGGAAGAGGTATATATGGAGCAGTTAGAAGAGTTCAAATTCAAAGGCAAGGATAATCTTGTATGCCAATTTAAGAAGAGTTTGTATGGCTTGAAGTAAGCATTAAGGTAATATTACAAAATGCTTTGATTCATTCATGATAGATCATAGGCCAATCAAAACTACATCTGATCATTATGTTTACCTCAAAAGGGTATCTGATGCTACTAAAATTAACCAGTTGAAGAAGGAGCTCGCCAAATCACTTGCCATGAAAGATTTGGAACCAACAAAATAGATAATTGGAATGAGAATCACTAGAGACAGAAAATAGAAAGCTATAGTTATCTCAAGAAATGTATATTCACAAAGTTCTAGATAGGTTCAACAGGAAAAAGAAAAGATCGTATCATCTTCACTTGCAAGCCATTTCAAAATCAAAAGAGAGAAAGCAGAAATAGAGAAGGTGCCATATTCATCTGTAGTTGAAAGCTTGATGTATGTCGTAGTATGTACGAGGCCTAATATTGCTCGGGCATTTGCATTATTAGAAGATTCTTTTAAAATCTAGGGGAGGGGCATTGGGAGAAAGTGAAATGGTTTCTTAGATATCTGAAAGGTACTTCGAAAGTATGTTTAAGTTTTGGTACTAACAAAATAGTGCTAGAGTGTTTCATAAATGTAGACATGGGAGGCGATGTTGACTCAAATAAGTTAACCTCAAGATACTTTATGACCTATGTTGGAGGAGTAGTATCTTAGCATTCGAAGCTACAGAAATGCGTAGTTCTCTGTAGTATAGAAGTAGAATACACAGCTGCTATATAATAAGCCTGTAAAGAAATATTGTGGTTGAAAAAGCTACTTGAAGAATTAGGATTGATATAGGAAAAGTATATTCCTTACTCTGATAGTGAGGGAGTAATCTATCTATTCAAGAATCCTACGTTTCATTCCAAATCAAAAGACATTGATGTGAAGTATTCACTTGATTCAAGATATGTTGGACCAAAAGGTTCTACATCTATACAAAGTTCATTCAACAAAGAATCATTTTGATATGATGACTAAAGTTGTTCTAAAAAAAAAAGCTTGAGGTATGAAAACATGGAGGGGATGAGCTCAAGCAACTCACTGCACCAGTGATACTTACTCAACGCCACATCTGGTGGTGCAGACAGTCAAATCAGAGAATGCGCAATCCGTCTGATGCTCAGGGTGAAGGCAATAATACTGCAAAGCATGGGAAGTTCCAGTTATGCATATCATGACTGTTAGATCTGATGCCAGGACAGTCTTACTTGGGCATCCTCGGCGAAGATTATGGAAATAAAGTACAGAAGGGAGATGATAATTGAAGCTGAGGTGTAGCAATGTTGAGGTGGCATCAACCTTCCTAATAATGGTTGGACAAGATGAGAAGTCTCAAGAAGATGCTGAGGTTAAGCCAGATATTTCCTTACTCGGCTCGATTGTTGGCAGGAGGAGACTGAACGAGTGAACATATGAAAAGTAACCGACATTCAAATGGGACCATGTCCCTGGCATGTCGGGTACTTCCTAACTTAAACTAAGTATAAAAGTCACGAGATTTAATGATAATGAATAATGCAAAATTTCTTAAGAGAATAATCAATACACATTATACTCTCCACGTATCCTTTTAAAACACCGACTAGAGCATTGGAGTGTAGTTGACAGACCACCACTCCGACTGCAGTTTATTGTTAAGTGCAGGTAGAGATCCTTGGACATACTGTAAATAGTAGAGTCATCTATTACGGACGGAAATCTATGTCAACGATGACTAAATATTTATACTGAGTTCTGAGTGGGTGCATCTCAGCAAGGGAGTGAAGGTTCCACTGCAGAAGACGTTACATGCTTGTCCACATTGGATGGAGGGGAGTAATTTGTTAAGTATTTTCCTTACAATGCGAACTCAAGCTTGAAGAAGTCTCCGATGGAGGTTGCATTTAATACAGTAGGTGGCAACTCCTCCAAGTCTAACCTAGCAACTTGGAGAAGACCAATGGCTGTCATCATTAGATAGCAACCAGCAATAGCAACCATCACCTACCCCTCTCCAAGCTCTTCTATAAATAGGAAGATCATTTTCCTTCCAATGCATCTCAAGCTGAAGCTAAATTTGAGCGGAAACTCAGAGAGCTTTTGTGAGTCTGTATAGTGAGGGTGAGAGTTATGCTCCTCCTCCATAATAATACTTTCTCTATTTGTCTACGGACGTTGGTAACTTGCCGTACGTGTAAATATTTATGTGTGTAGGTTATGTGGTTATTATTAATCATTCATTAATGCCCAATATATTCTTATACGGGCATGAACAAAGAAGCTATGCCAAGCAACAAGCTTATCCACACCTTGTATTTTATAAAAATATTTTAAAAATAGTAATAATTAATAAGCGGTATATAAATTACTTACGCTAAACCTTCTGCTGTTCCAATGGCTATGCTCATTCTCTTTGGCCAATCTAAGAGATAATGTTCAGACATATGGCCATGGAGATGAGAGAGCAAGCTATGATTTGGCATGTAATCGTATACAATCAACATTTCATTCCCACCTGCGTAGAATCCTCTCAAACCCAACAAATTCTTATGTCTTGCTCTCCCAAGTATTTCCACTTCCATTGCAAACTCCATCTCTGCCTTTCCACTCATCGCCTTTAGTCTCTTCACTGCTATCTGCACCCATTCCGTCGCACCAAAAACTCTATATACTTAATTAGTTACTCAGAATATATAGGAAATGCAAGTTGCTTAACTTATCTGTTGATTATAAGCTGCGACGTCGAACAGAAAATCTAGAGATTTAAAGATCGAAATGAGGAAGAAGAAATAACAACTGAGAAATTACACAATCTATATAGTATATAGAGATCTTGCCTCATTGCCTTTACTTGTTTGACCAAAATAAACGGTTCCAAACCCTCCTTCCCCAATCTTGTTATCTTTGTGGAAGTTATTGGTAGCATGAAGAATCTCCTTTAGGGTATATGTTTCCCATGGGTTTTCTCTCTTCTTTCCTCCCCTTCTAAACGTACGTAGTTTATGATCTCCATCGATGCCAAAGAAACACCTGAAAACCATATTTTCAGGGGTAGCAAGAGAGAAGAAAGTTAAGAAGACTGACCTGCGATATAAGTTTTATAGTAAAGAAGAATGCAATGTTAAGTTTAGGGAAATGCAAAGCCAAAGTTAAGGAGTGAAGGGGGGTCTTAATCTGTAGAAAGAAAAAGGAAATGCTTTTGATTAGCTGATCCCAAGTCTTAGCAACTCAAGTGGGCCTAATTACAACACCACTTAGAGTAAGCATATAAAAACGTCGGTCAAAATGTTAGAAAAGATAAATTTTTAGAAGTTAAAGAGATAAGAAAAAAGTATGATTTGTTGTGAGGTGACAGAAACTAAATGTAATATTAAAAATTAAATATAAACTCGTTTAATAGTCAAGTTGGCTTGTGAGCAGTCAATTGATTAAGAAAACGAAAGTTGGTTTTCGTGGCAAATTTTTTTTTTTTAATTTTTTTATTATACCTTAAATTAGATTAAAAGGGTTTTTAATAACGAGCGAAAGTATAATTTAATAAAATTATAAATATAATTTATACAAAAATAATTAATATTAAAAAGAAAATTCAAAAATATATAAATAACACTCGAATTCGATTTTTCGGTGGTATTGGTATATACATATGCAAGACTTTCAAATTTTTTAAAAATTGAAAAAAAAAAATATAAATTTTTTTATTTAATCCAATTTAAAATTTAAAATTATTTATTACAGTAGTTGACAACAACAACATAGAAGATTAGTGGAAATAGTGATAAAAAGATGTAAAGATTTAGATGAAATTAAAAATTTTGAAGTAAAAAATAGATATAAATATTTACTTTATAGTAAATAGAAAAGTCGAATTTGAACGTTGTTTATATATTATTTTATAAATTTCTAGAGTATATATAATACTTAAATAAATTTTAATTTTAATTTTGTTCTGTTGCACTTCGCCCCATAATAAATTTCCTTACTCGGAATCTCAACCGAGACCTCCTTCACGGTTTCCTCTTACACGGAAATGAAAGTGGAGTTTATTGCCTTGATTTGCAACACCGTAGACCTCCTTCAAATACCTTTGAAAATCTGAAGGTGTTGGTGTATTCTTGGATGGTGCAAATGGAAGGAGGGATTTGAATTGGTGAATTAATAGCCTGATGAACAGCTTCCGTATCACTCTTAGAAACAGGTAAGTTAAGAGGGGGTACGTTATATTATTGGACCGCAAAAAAATGCTTCTAAATTGCACAGCTAAAATCTTGTAGGAATCTATCGGCATAATTTTATGATTTGTGCCGCTAACAAGAACTAGTTATTACCTCAAAACAGCTGTTTTCTGTAAGAAAAATGAAGCCAGCTATTATTTCATTTCCATCTCAAATTGTCTCTTCTCTATGTAAGAATATAACATGTACCTTAATTTGTTAGCCACACTCATAACAATACAAGAAGAACAAGTGAAACAAGTTACAAACAATCAATCAATCCATTAAACGTTACTACAAATCTTCAATTTCTTTTGTACCAATTTCCAAAAGGAGTATACCAGCACTTCAACCAAAAAAAAAATGGTAAACAACAATAAATAACAAATAATAACAAGTACCAAATCAATATCTAACTCACCGGACTTTCCTGTGTGACTTGGCTGTAAAACGAGAAGGAGACAGCTCACTAGGTAGTTGAGGTGGGCCCAACTTACCGGTAAGCATCCCCACAACATCTTTCATTGAAGGCCTACGAGCCGGCGACTTTTGCAAGCAAAGTAGAGCTATAGTTATACTAAGCAGAGCTTGTTCTAAATCTAAGGACGCAATAGATTGATCAACTAATTCAACAAGTTTGCCAGAACGGGCAAGATGTCTTGCCCAAGATATAAGATTAGCACGACGAAACTCTAATGAAGGTGAATTAGTCAATTGAAATGGCCTCCGTCCGGCCACAACAACCAATAAAAGAACTCCAAAGCTATAAACATCACATTTCTCCGATAGATCCCCTCCGATTCCATATTCTGGAGCAATATAACACATTGTTCCTCTCATGCTTGGAGTACTACTTATATTACCACTCTTGGGAATATCTGAGCTATCATAGCTATGTCGTCGAGCTTTCCTTAGCTCATTACTCAACCCATCTAACCACCAATCAATACTACTCCAACTACCTCGGCTTCGGCTTTTCGCCTTCTTCTTTCTTTCCTTATACAACTCCTCAGATACTGGCCAATACTCATCTTCTTTCTCGTCACAACTCATTGTTTCATTAAATTGATTCATCTTAGTCTTCTTGTTCTTCTTCTTCTTCTTCTTTGCAAGCTCCTCACAATACTCTTCTTTCCACCACTCCTTCGGTGGGACCAGCTTTCTCTTCTGATACTTCACATTTTTGGGATTTTTTTCCTCATCCATTGTCATCCACCATTCCAACCTCTTCTTACTCTTCTTCTTTTCCATTTTCCCACTTAACGAAGAAGAAGAAGAAGTAGAAGCCGTGATCCAATCGCTTGAGGGTCTTTCACGGCTTATCTCCGTCCCAATCCACTCCATCACATAATCCTTTACACTTCCACTCTCTCCTTTCACCTCATTTTCTTGCTTCCACGACCAATCTCTCCTTGACCTACTACTCTTCACCAAATTCCCATCCTTCTTACCGTCCAACGCCATCGCCCTCTCTAACGACATCACAGGACCTGTTTCCTCCAATTTCTCAGGCGAGGTCTCCAAGATTGCAATACTGACAGAATTATCGGGTGATTGATCCACCGTCACATTATTATTGATTTCCTCAAACCCAGTCGTAGTAGCCACACTCTCAGTTTCGAATTCAGGCATCGATCCACCATTAACACTCTTCAATTCCTCCTCTTTCTTCCTCTTCTTCTTCTCTTCTTCCTTCTCTAACCCACCACCACCATTAAACTCGACTTTCACACAAACTTCATACTGAGGAGAATTTCTCTCAGATCTCGACCGAGCAAGTCCGAAATCTCCAATCCTCGCTTCGAAGCATCTGTCCAAAAGCACATTGCTAGGCTTAATATCACCATGAATTACAGGGGGGTCTAACCCATGAAGATACTCGAGCCCTTTCGCTATATCGACGGCGACCGAAAATCTTATCTTCCATTCCATTAACTCTACACACTGCCTACGCAACAGAGCATCTTGCAGATTCCCATTTTCCATAAGGTCATAAACAAGCATCATCCTACGCCGTTTCTTATCGGAACAAAACCCAAACACGCTAACAATAAAAGGGGAGTCAATTTTAGCAGTGAAGAGGATTTCGTTCTGGAACTCGCGCTCCCCTTGTAGAGAGCCAGAGTCCAATAGCTTGACTGCAATCTCTTTCTGGGTATGGGGCAGAGTTCCGCGGTAGACAGAGCCAAAACCACCGCGTCCGACGAGGTGCGACGGAGAGAAAGAGTCAGTTGCGCGGCGGAGGGTTGAGTAATTGAAGCGGTGAGGGGGTTTGGAGTCAGAAGGAACTGTGCGGCGGGTTCTGGTTATTTTGCAAAAAGGAGTAGTGAGGAAGAGAAGGAGAGAGAAGAGAGCAGTGGCTATGGCGGTAAGAGGTGGGAGAAGTAGGTTGCTTATGGTGGTTTTGTTTGGAGATGGCATGGTGGGTTCGAAGTGGGCGGAAAACGAAGTGAAATCGTGTGTGGATGTAATTATGAAATGAAGTTGGTTGATATTTTTTCTGGGCTGAAAGAAATGGCGGAAAGTAGAGCTTTCTCAGTTCATTATTATTATTATTATTATTATTATTATTATTATTATTATTATTATTATTATTATTATATTTATTTTTTATTATTATTTTTTTCTTTCTTGCAAATTTGGTTAAATGTAGATAGAGACTTTTTTGCTTGGCCGAAAAAAGATTGTGACTTTTTTGGAGTAGTAGAGTTGGTGATTTATTTTTTCCACTTTTTTCCTTCTTCCTTTTTTATTTTGCCGAATGTTGTTTCAACGTGAAAGATGGGAAGTGGAAGAAGAGGAAAGTGGAGGGAAAGTGTAAAAGTCTCTTGTAAAGAAATGTGATCATTATTAAGAGATTTTTCTTTTTCTTTTTCTTTTTTTATAAGTAAGAGATGTATTGTTCATAAGTTTCATAAATAAATTTAGATTATTTATTTAAATTAAATATATATGAAAGTCGATTTCATTTATCATATTATAAAAATAATATAAGAATAATATACTTATATAAAAAATAATATAGGAAATTTCATTTTGTAATTTTTTTTTCTTGTTTTTATAATTTTAACTCCACATCAAAACCTTACTAACAAAATTCTAGCATTTTTATTATTATGTTTGGATATTTGAATTTGATTTTGAAAGTTAGATTCTTTAAATTAAAAGAAACAATAGTATATTGAATTTTGGTTGTTTAATGCTACATATAGCTACTCACTAGCACATGCATTTACTCCAATTTATAATCTTACTATATGCATCTTGTTGGATGTTCTATGGTAATGTTAATTCTAATAGAGGAGTGGTTGAAAGGTAAAGAATGTGGAAATATACTTTAGTTTGAGGTGTGATTATAGTGCAATAAACACATGGAATGCGTTTGTCACTTCTATTAAGACAATGAGGAAATGACATTGTAGTAGGTGATTTTCTCTTGTTTCTTTCTTTCCGAAGTGGAATCAAACCCCCTTTTGAATTTGTATATGTTTTCTAAACTTATTGGCTCACCATTTTGATTGACTTCATAAATCCAACCATCTGTAGTTTTGAATTTACTACATTTCACTATATATCTTTCTCTAATTATTTGAAAGAAAAATTCCCGCATATCATTTGATTGAAAATTTACTTCAAAACTACATTCATCAAAAACTTAGTCTTTTCCCTCTTTTCCTTTTCTTTAGTTGTTGTTCTACTACCATCGCTTGTTTTGATCTTTACTTGAAAGTTTGGGATACATATACTCTTCCAACATTTAGGGTTTGAGTTTCCTGATGAAAGATATACTCAATAAGCACCTGTCAAGTCTTGTAATTAAGAATTGACAAGCGCCCAGAAGTTTTGGGTTTAGGTTCAATAGCACCCGAAAGTCCAATCGTTTGCAAGCACATGGCCGAGATTCAAGATTAGGTAGCACAAGCACTTGTGTCGTCTTATGACTTTGTAATAAGATTTGATTGTAATGGATGAATATTAATGAGGCTAGTATAAATCCAACTCAGCCACATGAGGACAAAAATGGAATTCCAACTCAAACGTCCAGGCAAGCAAACTAACAGATTATACTGAATTCAGGTTGAAAGCCTCCAGCATGAGGAATTTCGTTATGAGAGAGTTGCGCATGTTAATCCCATATTTTGCATGTATAATAAAGGAAGTGACGTAGGCGTCTTGTTATTGGCGTGTATTTTGGCTATAAATACAACCACCATTACTGTATTAAAATAGAATAGAAATGAATGAAAAAGCTTATAATACTCTCAATCCGTTCATTAAGTATTTTGGACAGTAGTCTTAGTTACATGTTCTAAAATAATTCAATAATCAAAACTTCAGACATATGAAATATCGTGTAGCTACGCATTAGAAATCTATCTAAGCATTGCAGTAGCGATGACGCTTCTTGTGTTGCCATTCACTGTTGCCTCGGGTGTCCAATTGACTATCCGTTGATTATATTTTTTGGATATTATTTTATTTATATATTCTGCAAATTTAAAAATAATCTGACGGTTAGAAATTTAGATATAATAAATATTGTGTCGCTGTGCAGCGATGGAGTTTGGTTTCTAAGTACAAAAATTATTTTATCAACGCACTAATTAATTTAGCTTATGTAATCTAATTAATAGATTAATTTATTAATCATTTAATATTTAATTATTAATTATAAATTTTTGGGATATTTTTATAATTAAATAAAATATATAATGTAAATTCTTAATATTTAGTTAAATTAATTTCATATTTAATTATATTAGCAGAGCTACACGATTTTAAATTTAATAAATTATCAATTACAATCTTACTCTTAAAAAAAATGGTTCGTTTTCCTTATCTTCGTAGAAAACTTAACTAAGTTACTTTTGAACTTTAATGTGTGTGACCAATTAAGTTCTATATCATGAAGCATGATGATCTTATAACATTGTATGATTTTGTCTAATTAATAATTAGATTCATTTAGTTTTAAAATATCTTTTAAATTAAACAATTAATTTAATTATCTCATAATTAATTAACTTAAATTTTCAAGATAAAATTGGTTTCTAGTAAAGTGTCAAGACTAGCCGAGAGATGAGAAATAAGCATCTTCCAAAAAAACATGTTATGACTAACAACTATACAATAACGATCTTTTCATCTAGCCAATATTCCAATTCATCCTAAAATATGGTTTAATTATTAAATACTAATATAAAAATCATATGAACTATTATATTTTTAATGAACATAGATAATAAATTTATAGAAACTTTTTTCATACCATACTACCTTGCAAGAATTTCATTGTTCAATAAAGAATACAACTCAAAGGACTTATTATTCTTAATACAAGAGTGATGAATTTCATCTTAATCACTCACAACCTTCACGTATAACATTTTATACTCAATGGTTCGCCCTGCTTAATTTTTGGCTAAGGTCTTTTGAAATGATGTCAAAGTATAAAATATGATACATAAGATACCATGACGATTTCAGGTCTTAGAATCACATGTACTTTAGTTACTAGATAATTTTCATTAACAATTAATATTATTATTTTGAAAATTATCTACGTATCACATTAAGTATACTTAACTCTACTAAGTACCCACATACTTATCCTGATGTTCCACTAGCATCAATGTGCATGATTTCTATCATGACCTCAAGCTCATAACCCAATATACTAGACTTTATTATAATAGACGCAAATGAACATATAATATTAATTTTAATATAATTAAGAAACATGATAAATAAATAAATATATTTACAATTATTGAATGAGTCATAAATAACAATTAATAATATCATTAATATTTATAAATAAAATTATATCATACGAAATATATATTATCCATTAGTCCTAATCTGATTAGTTTAATGGGCATATATTTTCAAAAACTTCCACCCTAACTCAAACACTAGTAACCCAAACATCTTCATCTTTGTAAATCGATTTTCGTCGCCCATTATATCTTCATCCCTCAGAAACTTCAGGATTAATCCTAGTTTCCCAACCACTACAAGGATCCAGTAACTATAGTATTTGGAGCAGAGCAATACTCATAGCTCTAATGGCCAAAAATAAAATTGGCTTCATAAATGGCACTTGTAGCAGACCTTCTCAAGATCATCTCATGGCCATAAGCTGAGATCGATGCAATCCCACTGTTCTAAACTGGATCATGAATGCAGTTTCCAAGGATCTCTACTCTTGTATAGTCTACTCCACTTCTGCTTTTTTAGTCTAGAGTGATTTGCAAACTAGATTTGAAAAAGTTAACGACACTATAATTTTTGCAATTCCAAGCAGATCTCAGCAACTCATCAGGGTGCAAATGATATAGTCATATATTATAGTAAGCTAAAATAACATTTGGATGAATTCTCATCCCTAGTAGCTTTACCTTGTTGTAACTGTGATGTTTCAGTAGGATATCAAATGTGTGATCAAAACGTGTGATCAACAACAATAAGTCTTGCAGTTTCTAATGGGCTTACATGAATCATACATTCCTCTTCGTGGTCAAATCATTCTCAAGAATCCTTTGCCACTTTTTATGAAGCTAATGCATTCTTAACAAAAGATGAATCATAAAGGGGCATTAATCCTGAAGCTATAACCAATGACATTTCTCCTTTATTGGCAAACTCTTTTAGATAGCGTACATCTTCCAATACAAACAAAACTCTCGAATGTTATCGTTGCCGCTTGAAATGGCATAAAAAATAATTCTATTATAAGATCATTGGATATCCCCTGAGGAAAAATTATAAAGGAAAAAAATCCATTCTATCAAAAAAATCAAATCTATATAATCTTTCACAATTTACTTATGTTTCTCATGCTCTAGCACTATAGCCTCAGTGGATTCCAATCCTGTGACTCCACCTTCTGCCATCAATGTCCCTGGATTCACATTTGATCAATATTAACAACTATTGAAGCTATTTTCTAAGGATCTTGCTCCTAAATCAATACGGCTTCTAACTTTGCTACAAAAGATGCAGGTAACTCTATTTGCCTAATAAGTTTTGAAAATGCAACAAATTGGATTCTGGATACTGGTACCACAGCAATCACATGATTTCTGATTTTCATATTCTTTTAAATCCAATTCCATGTCTTGCTAATCCATCATGTGTCTATTGAGTTGCTAAATGGTACAAAGACTTTTGCCATGCACTCTGGATCCATTAAACTTTCATCTAATTTCTTTATACATAATGGGTTTTATATACCTAGTTTTTCCATCACAATTTACTATCTATCTCATGCCTAACTAATGATTTAAATTGTGCAACTATTTTCTAGTCTAACTACTGCTTGTTATATGACCTCTCAACTGGAAAAATTGATGAAGATTGGTAAGAAATGGAATGGCCCCTATTATCTCCAACCATAAGCTTGGTAAAGATGATTCAGTAAATACACAGTTCTTGTCCGAGTCCAACCCAAAATCATCTTGGCTTATTAGTTCTTGACAAATATTATATTGTGACTTAAGACTATTCGTCTGTGATTTAATATGCGGATGTGCTTTAATACTTGTATTGGGCAGTAATATTTTTAGTTTTTCTTCTACCTCATGTATGTACATCCCCTTGAACCCGTTTTGGGCAGTGTAAATTTCGAGACTATTAGCCACCAAGAGAGCATCGGTGAGCTAATCATCCTCTTGTTCTTTTTTCAATACTTTGGGATCTATGAAAATAACTGCGAAAATCATTTATGAAACTTTATAAACTATGTATTATTACATATAATAAGAATGACTAATAATCTTCTCTCATCAAACAAGGACAAACAAGAGACATTCATTTCAAGTCTCCCTTAAGAGAAAAAATCAATAACATTCCCAATTACAAGCAATAGTTTACCATTTGTTGTATATTATAGGGAAAGTACCCCTACCCATAAATCACTTACAGTTAACCCTAACTCAATATGACATTATACCAATGATCTCAACTTCAATTCTACTCCTAAAGTGATAGTTTATTATAAGAAAAGTGAGTAAGAATGATTTTTGGATATTCTTTGAAAGTTTGAAAAGTTTAAATTTTATGAGATAATTAAATTATTTATTTAATTTAAAAATTATTTTGAAGATAAACGTATTCCATCATATTATTGAGATATACAATCTAATATATCATACATAATATCTTGAGATTTTATTTAATTGGACTTATATTTATTAATTGAGGTTAATAAAAAGCCAAAGTGAGATCAAACACCACACCTTATGACCAGCCATACAACATTGTTCAGCTTGAGCTGTGGTCTCTTCTACATTAGGCTTTTAATATAACTAATTAAAGGTTAATTTGGAGATTAAAGGCCCAAGCTGAATTAGACTACCGTGATGAAAAATCCTCTACATAAACCAACTTAGGGAAAGGTCACATAATTGATGAGTTGAAATTTCTAAGAGTGAAAAGAGAAGCATTTTTTTCACTTCCCAGTTGAAACTCAGACAATTTATATGTTTAATACCCTGAGTTGGGGAATCTAGACAAAACCTTAATATAAGCATTGGAATAAAATAACTCGAAAAGTACAATAATTCAAAAATTTTAATAATGAATATATCTCGGTCCGTACCAGAAAATGGGCCACGTTGATTGTCATCGTCGTCATCATTGCCTTCAAAAAGAAGTAGTAACCCATTCCCAGAGCCATCATCATAAAAACTCAATTTCTATAACCCTCTAAAAGCTTAATAGAGATGGATTGACCCTTTTTGCCCATCAACCTTATCCTCTCACTCTCCACTCTCCACTCTTAATTTGGTTCTCAATTTCATACGAAATATACAGTAAATGGTAATCGATGGAACCAGTGATGGAACCAGAAGTAAAATCAGCCTAATCGAAATTCAACGGATAGTAAATATAAATAATATTTTCTAAATAAAACAAAATCATATTACAAAGTAAATGGTAATAATAGATTAAATTATAAAATAATTAAGAACTTCGTAAGTGTACAAAAACACTTGATTAAAAATAATTTTATTCTATAAAAAAGAAGAAAAAAAATAATGTATAAGTGAATTAGCTTTCATTCTTGAATAAGAATTTGGTAAGAAATTAAGAAAACAAAATAATTTTATAGAGTGAGAAGACATCAAACTCATAATCTCTAATAACCCAAATAATTTAAGTAAAACATTTAAATTATTGAACTATATTACATTTTTTTTCTGTACAAATTCAAATCATATGCTATATATTTATTCATTAACCTTTTTTTTTTTTTTTTTTTTTTTTTTTTTTTTTTTAAACCCCTTGGCCCAAGTTACTGCTTCTCCAAATTTACAACACAACTCTAAAGTAGCTTAAAGAGACGGTTCTTTTTCATAGAGTTACTATGATTCATTTTTTTAGAGAAACTAATCAAGTGAAAGATATTTTAATTAATTTAGTTAATATAAATTTTTTTTTTGGGTCAAAAATTAAGTACGTGTGGCCTTTTGAAAATAATGAGGGATCATCAAATTAAGTAAAGCTTTCAACTTAGAATTGGATGAATACAGATTACAGAATACATTTGATAAGTTTATGATGTAGCATGGCAACGTGTAAGGTGACTGTTTGTACGATATCATATTATGATGTAGCATAATTTTACGGATCCAACTTTGTTTTAGTATATTTAGGATGTAAGTGCATTTGAGAGTGATCTCCTCTATTGATCCCACACGTACTTAAGTGTATATCCCAAGTACATTTAAGAGGAGTTATATCCTCCTAATTTTATGGCAAAAAAAAAAAAAAATTAACTAGTAATTGATCCATATTTTTTGTCATATATATTACGTATAAACGCATGTTATACTTTTCAAGCTATATATCTAATAGTTTTTTAGATACAAGTAAGTTTAACGCATGTTTTACTTTTCAAGCTATATATCTATAGTCTTTTAGATACAAGTAAGTTTAACGCATGGACACCAAGATTTTATACTCTCTTCACGTGTTTTTCTTCCTTCTTTGTCCGTTGTTTCAAGGAATGGTTTGTTCTTTGGACAATGGATTTGTCATGAAAGGACGAGAGATTTCAGACAGCTCTAACCTCCAGTATAGTACCAGCACATTCCCTCTCCAGACTCTACTACCGAAGAGCACTTGCACGCCATTGTTCCATGGTTAGTTACTAAAAAATAAAAAATACAGAGAATATCACTGTACTCTGATCAAATATGCTTCATCTTTATTAATTTTGCATGTTACTATGTGTGAGCAGCCCTCTCTTATTCGACCGACCTGACCATGTCAGTCGGATCCTACATCTCCCATCCTTTCTCTTTTTTTTTTTTCTTGAGGAAAAAAAGTGTTATAAAAAATTCAACTAATTTTTCAATATTAATGAGTTAATTTGGCCAAAAAAATGTCACTAAGGAGTTAATGGGTAAAATTAATATATATATTAATATAAAAAGAATACTAAATGATTAATTGTCAAATTAATTCAAATTGTAATTAGTTAATTTGAAGTTATAGAAGGTTTTAATTAATAAGAATTACTGGAAAGACAGTAGAGTCTCATCTTATTTCTATATATATATATATATATATATATTGAGGGGAAATGTGTATAGGCTTAAAATTTATAAAAATTATAATGAATATTTAATTTTAAATTAAAATTAAAATTAACTCTCAATTATGTTAAATATAATTGAAATGATTATGTGGATGTTGTATGATAGTTAAGTAACCATTAAATTTCTTGACCAAATTTAAAATAATTATTTATCTTTTAATCCTCTTAATTTAAAATTGATATTTTTAATCTACTTATTTTAAAATTAATTTTTTTTTTCCATTTCCAACCCACTAACCACTATCAGCCTCCTTTACCCACCCCTACCACCACCATCTTTCACCACTCCACTACCAATATTTACCGCTGACATTAAGATATTAAATTTTTAATTACTCTTTCGTTTAATGTCTTACTCAAGTTTTTTTTTTAATTTTTTTTTAATTGGTTTTAAATTTTTTTTCCATTTTTCTAACCAACCACCACCAAAACTTCTATCATCTCCTCTATCGCCACTAACCTCCGCTGAAAATCTCTCCCTCTCTAGACAACTGGGATTGTATACTTTAGGTGGTGTTTCGGTCTATAAAAATTAAAAGATCAAAAGATCTAAGACTTGCGATCTCGATTTTCAAATGAGAGAGAGAGAGATCTCCTGTAAACGATCAATGAAAGTGGAGGAGGTGGTAATGGTTTTGTGTAAGGGTGCACATTTATCTCATCGAGAACGGTACATGGTGGTATCTTTCCCGTTTTTTTTTTATCCCAGTATCAGTACAGGCAATGGGAATTAAATTTTCATTCCCGGTTTGGTACTGGTTCTATAGGAACGAGATTGGGATTCTCAGTCAAAATTTTTTATTTTTTAAAATTAATTATTAATTATTTAACTTATATAATAATATAAATTTGAGTTGATAGCTTAGAAAATAATCATAATTTTAAATATCACAAAAAAATAAATAAATAAAATAAATTAACCATAAAACTTTATACAAAAATTATAAGTAAAACTAATTCAACACTTGAAATTATATTATAATAACGAAAACAATAAATTATTAACTTTTTTACTCCATATTTTTTGGAAAAGGGAACAGGAACGGGACGTGATAAAAAAAAAATGCCCACTCATAGTTTGGTAGTGGTGGTAGTTGAGTCGAAAAAATAAAATAAAAAAAAAAACAAAAAAACAAAACATAAATTAAAGAGGATAGGAAAAAAAATATATTTTTTACTAGCATTAGATGTTGGCGGTAGAGTGACGGTGGAGAGTGATGAGATAGAAATGGAAAATAAATAAAAAGAAATAAATATATAAAGTAGGTTAAGACTATCAAATTTAAATTAAAGTGAATCTAACTATAAATAATTACTTTAAATTTGGCAAAATTTAAAATTTTAATAATTACTTAATGATTATGTGACATTTACATGACCATTCCATCAATATTTAATTGAATTGAGAGTTAAGCATAATTTAAATCTAAAATTAGATATTTATTATAGAGTTAATGACTAATTACTATATATATATATATATATATTTTCTAATTTGGTCTTGCTATTGGTAATTGCGAAACTAATATGGAAAAAACAATTACTAAATTATTAATTGTCAAATTAATTCAAATTATAACTAATTTATCTGAAGTTATAGCAGGTTTTAACTAATTTGAAAAAAGAGACTAGATTCTCAACTTATTTCTGGAGGTGGCAAAATAGGTTGGGTCAGCACGAGCATGCCTGACATGGCATGACACGAAAAAAGTACAACACGAGCACGAGTATGGTATGGATGCCATGTCATGTCGTGCCCGTGCTCGTGTCGGCATGTAGCATGCGGGCCCAAACAGCCTCTACGAAGTATGGAAGGCATTGACCCATCGTCCCGTCGACCCCTTCACATATTTTAGAAGACATATA
This sequence comes from Coriaria nepalensis, assembly GCA_027186245.1. Lineage (NCBI taxonomy): Eukaryota > Viridiplantae > Streptophyta > Magnoliopsida > Cucurbitales > Coriariaceae > Coriaria > Coriaria nepalensis. The sequence goes on along the minus strand of CP114495.1, from coordinate 6,285,451 downwards.
TTGAAGGCGCTAACCACGTCAAACTTATTTTCCCATTATTATGCCTAGTATAGAAATATTTGAGTTTTATATGTGTAGACTCAAAATTCCTTTCCATTAAGATTTTGTTACTATTTTAGCAGTCTTTATCCCCCATCAACCCCGTCAACTCTATGTAGCATTTTGTGTATTTCAAGGCATCGTGTTTGTCGACCATTGACCCATCTATCCATCGACCCAACACACCTATTCCTATATCCTTAAGGCATCGAGTAGGTTGAGGCGTTGAGCCATTGACATCGTCGACCCTTTGACCTTGTACGCAATATGTCAAAAGCACTTTCAAATAGAGTACTCTTCTTAGACCGAATACTTTTTCTTCTCAAAAAGAGGTTTTCCATTTTCATTCCCTGATCGAAACCTAATAGAATATCTCTCGGTCTGAGTTCTCGATCCAGAACGATGATTTTTCTTCTTTTTCAGACCGATGTCTAATATAATGTCTATCGGTCTGGGTTCTCAATCGAGACCGAGTTCTTAGTCTAGAAAAATAGAAGCATGACTAAGTTCTTTGTCTCAGGTTGATTTCTTATATTGAGAGCATCGAGGCATTAACACATCGACCCTTTATATATTTTCAAGGCATCAAGTACTTCAACTCTGTGCTTAAACCTTAGCATGTTCAAACCTTGCTAACTAGCTAAGACTCATAGACCTTTATTTCATCTTGATCTCTTAATTCTTACAAATTCTACTCTTACATTCGACCTAACATCAAAACTAACGATTTCTAGCTAAAAAACATAGAACCGGTTCTTACTAGCGGTATCCTAATCTAACTTATCTTCGTGATTAGACAGAATGAGGGTGAGCTAGGGAAGCCCACGCGGCCTGCTGCTTTAATTGTACTATGCAATTATTATATAATCCTTATTATACTGATAACTTTATAGTTTTAATATACTATTATCTTATATCATGAAACTAACATATAAGGCTTATATTTATATAGTTAATTAACTTAGGAATAAATTTCCTATGCTCAAACTGACCGGGTATTACATCCCCTCTTTGGTTCAACATTCGCATTCTCCATCTGGTATTGGCTATTTAAACATAACATAAATAAAAAAATATCTAAACATTTGAACATAAAAAAAAAATATAATAGTCATCGACTCTTCGGCATGGCATGGCATAGGCCCATAGGCCGGCAAAATACGTTTATGACATATTACTGTATTTGTGCCGTATCGTGCCCGATGCATTCCTTGTTGTGCCCAAGTTGTGTTGTGCCGGGTCGGGCCGTGCTATGCCTGCACGAATTACCATCTCTACTTATCTCTATATTTATTAATCATTAATACATATATATATATATATATATAATTTTTCATAAAACTCTTCTTTTTTCAAATTATTTAAATAAAAAAATCTGGAGCTGGTATCTGTCGGATCCGAAATCCGACCGACATTTGGCTATAGCGAACCAATCCAACTAAGGACTGGTCATACTGAGATTAGGTTGGATCGGACTATTTGCTCAATCCTTCGTCCCTTACGTGCTGCAGCTTTATTGTTCCTTTTAGTAAGTCATCCTGCATCCCGTGGTGTAAAATCGAACGATACAATACGAATTTAGGATTATGAGCAAAAAAATAAATAGATCATCACGATGCATATAATTCCTATCCTTTTTTTTTCTTCAATGCTGTAGCTATGTTTTCAGGATTAAACAAGGGCCCGTATCATAAATTGATACATAGACAGGGTCCCTGCTCAAACATCAAGCATGATAGTGTCAAAACTCTTACACCCACTCAAATTCTTCACAAAGATGAAGACCGTGTCAGATCGATCAACAACAGGCTTTACATGAATTCAATTAGTAATAATTTGAGAAACTCGAAGGATAGGATTGGTATCAACATAGGGCAAGCTAGTTACGTTTTCACGGCGGGGCTTGGCACGCCTGATCAGAAGCTCTCATTCATACTGGACACTAGCGTTGATCTCACTTGGGTGAGGTGTACGAAGAAGCCTTATAGGACTTCCTTTCCGCGGGAAGCGTTCATAACTAGAAAATCTGAATCTTATCGTAATGTTTCTTGCAATTCATGGTGGTACAGTCGTTTAAACTCTACTTCAGGTATGGATTAATATCTTAACCGAATGAAGTAACATATAACTTTAAATTATATTTTTTGACTACAAAAATTGATGCAGGGATATGGTCAACTAATTGCATGCAATCATCGGAACTTCAATATAAATTATACTATACCGGTCGTAAATTGATGGTCGGGTATCTCGGCAAAGAACGACTGACCTTGACACCGGATCATAAGTTTGACAACTTTGCTTTTGGTTGCAGTTTTGAAAGAAACTTACCTTTAGGAAATGTTGCTGGGATATTAGGTCTGGGAACACAAAAAATCTCAATCACTCGTCAAAGTGCGAAAGTCTATAGACAAGTATTCTCCTATTGCTTACCTTCCACGTCAAGTAATACCGGATATCTTCTGTTTGGTGTAAGTGTTAGCGACACAGTGCAGTATACACCATTGACGATAAAAAATTCCACCTTGTATGGTTTGAAGTTATTAGGTATAAGTGTAGGAGGACATCAATTAGAGATTGCGCCGACAGAATTTCGAAATGCCGAAGCAGTAATTGATACAGGAACACAGATAACTCAGCTACCGCCTATAGTTTACGATGCTATGAAAAGGGAGTTTACTAGAAGAATGAACTATTCACTTACACACAGACTTCTTACACTTGATACGTGCTACGACTTAAGGGGGTACGAATCAGTCACTATTCCGACAATAAGCTTTCACTTTAAGGGTGAGGTTAAGATAAATATTCACCCGACAGGAATACTTTATGTTGTGAATGAGTCGCAAATTTGTTTAGCATTCACTAAGAACCTCGGTGCGAGTAATGCGGCAATACTTGGAAACATGATCCAGTGTGGTGTATGACATTGAGAACGAACAAATTGGTTTTGGCCCTAACTGTTGCCCTTAATTAGATTATTGTGATCGATTGCGAGATATCTAGTGGAGCCTTTGATTAATGTTATTAACAATATTAGACATTGAATTATAAATAATTTAATAACATGTGTGATATCGAACCAATCTTTAATTACATAGGTAGATACAGGATGCAGCAAAACCTTAAACTTCCTCTATTTTACATTTTTTCATATTTTGGATAAACATTGAGACTATCCTTCGAGAGTTGATCACCACCCGAGCCTCTGTAGATTACCATAATTACGAAGCGCATACAAGGTGTTGAATTTTATTTACTTAGGCCCAAATGTTATTGTGAAGCCCGAAACCGGAAAGAACCCGTTAGCTTAAACTGGGTTAATAAGTTCTATCATGGCCATTGGATTTGCTTCTTAATTATTCAATCTCAGCCATTAATCTACTCAGTATCTAACGCCGAACAAAGTACCAAAATACAAAGAAATAAAATTAATTCATATTCGGAAACACATGAACGAGTACTGTTTGGTCGATAATCGTTCTAACGGACGTAAGATGTCACTAGAATCCACTAGAAAAAAAAAACTCAAATATTTTTATTGATCAACTCAAGTCTTGAAACCTACAAAGTTTCCATTTATATGGAAATATCTAGAAAACTATAGCATATAAAATCTTAATAATTAAGTCTACTAATTAAAATATAATTAATATAAATATTTTAATAATATTAAAAATCTTTTAAAATTATGACTAATAAGTAAAATATAATTAAAATATAATTACAAAAATATTCTAAAAATTAATAAAAATAGAAAAATACTTCAATTCTTATCACTCGTGATTCTCTTTCACCTCAAAATAGCTAGTACTCGCATTATATATTAATTGAATATTAAAAATTTTCATCTCAAGTTAAAAATATTTAGAGTATTTAGTGATCTTCAAAATAGTTATGAAATCAATTTCTACCTTCTTCTTGAATATCTTCTTTTGAATATTCAAGTGATTTACTATTTTGATTAACATCTATATATTAGAATTTAATTCAAAATTCCCAATTCTAATAAAATCAACGTGCAAAATATTTAGGTTTTTCAAATGATCCTAATTTAGGGACTTAATTAATCTTCTCTTCCCTTAATCCTGTAATTGGATGAATTTTCTTTTATCTAAAGCAGAACACCATATTCAAAACATGCCTTTCGAGTATCTGATTCAAACACCAACCTTAAGATCATAGGAGGTGTGCAATATTTCTCCAAACATCCAGAGATTCCGATAAACATTATACAAAATAAAGCTAAATAAAATAATGATCAAAGAGTACATCTTATACTTAGTAACCATATCCTTTAAGAATCAGATGGTTCTTTACACTGCCCCGCCGGTTCACCGGTTCCAAGTCATCACCTTACCTCTAACACTAGTCCACACAGATGACAACTCTCAAAGTATTTTTCTAGGTTCAATATCAACTCATGAGATCTAAGCTTGGAGAATGGGAAATGATTAAACTTTGATATAGGTTGAGAGAAAATGATTTTCTCAAAAACTCCCTCTTCCTCTCTTTATGTGGCCGACATAGACTTAAGGGAGCTTTTAGGGTTTACTTGTGTTCCTTTTAAAAGGGAAACACTCTCTTGGGGAAAGTCCGAGTTAGGCCTCTAAGACTGGGTTCCCATTTGAGCGAATGCTCCAGTTTTCAAAGTCTGTTTTAATTTATAATTTCTTAAAAATTAAAACACTTTATTATTCCAAATTAATATCCAACTTTACTTGATAAAATCCAAACTTTAATTTGAGTTTATGCATAGGTTTAGTTTGGCCCATTAAATATGCTAGCAGTGCGGGTGTGACTTAGACTTAATAAATCAAACTAATTAATATTTTAACTCTTTAAATTAAGCTCTCTAAGAATGAGTCAAAATTCTCTAATTTAGAATTCAACCAAGATCCAATTGTCCTTCATGTGTGTGATCAAATAAGTTATATACTATGCTGGTATGTGAGCCCCACAACAACTTGTGAATTTTATTCATTCTAATAAATGGTCTATTTGGACCTTAATAATACTTAAAAGCCAAATAGTTAATATGATCATCTATCTTCTATAATTAATCAACTTAAACAACCATACCTACATTGGCCTCTAGCAAAGCATATGGTCTACCCATGTAATAAGAAATATGAGAAATCTCAACAAGAACGATAGATCACTATTATCATACCTAATTGATCATTTCATCTATTCATAGTCCCAAATAGTTCTAGGGTTTGGTTTAATAATTAAACCATACTAGAATAATCTTATGAATTATATAATCCCTTATGCAACTAGACAATGAATTTACAGAATCTCTTTTTATACTATACTATTTTTAAAATTTTTTTTTTTTCCAACGTTGTCGTTAGAAGAGAAGTTATAAATATTCTAAAAAAGCCCCAAACAATTGCATGTTATAAAGTCCTTTACTCAAATTCCTAAAATGATGAGATAAGATAAAAGTAAAGTGTCTACGCTAATGTTGCAACATTTGCTCCATTTTCCATTTGTAGAAAAAACCCTTATTTTTTCTTCAAGTTGTGTTTCTACTTTTTAGGTTCTATATATTAAAATTAATATGAGTTCCATATTTGGTATTTAATACCTAAGTAGAAACATTGCTAAAAGAAACTTTAACTTAGAACAAAGACTCTTCTTACTTCTTCTTCAGAAGAGAAGCTAAATAGATATTGTAGTTACACTTCTAATACCCGGTCTCACTATAATAGAAATATTTTCCAGCCTCCCTTTTGTTGATCTTACTTACGACCTTTCTTTGCTTTAAAAGATCCACCCTTCCCTTGGTTTTCAAACTTGGGCTTTACCTTTGTTAGCTTGGTGGCTTCCTATGAGCAATACGGTCTTGTCCATTCCAAAACCTAGATGATCTAATTTATCGGTTATCTCAATCGTCTTAAGAACATGTATCTTAATGGGAGATCTCCCAGTCATCTTCATACAAAATAATGCATTTGAAGTGTCATACGTCTTAGTTCGACTATCTTAATCTCATATTGCATTTAGGTTTCCTATAATCTCTATGGCATACATCTTTTCATATTTCCTTTAAAGGTCACTTGACATAGACACAAGAACAATACAATGTGCCTCGTCATCTTGAATCAACTATTTATCGCTAGCGACTTTCTAATAAGCTCTTGCGCCCTTGAAGGGAGCAATTATGACACATTCAAGTTTGATAGAAGCTTCGAGAAGGGGAAATGATAGAGCTTTGATCTAGTTTGATAGACAACAATTTTCTCAAAAAAATTCTCTTTCTTCCTCTCTTTATGTGGCCGGCCAAGTGACTTAAGGGAGCCCTTAAGGTTTGATTGTGTTTCTTTTTATAAGGTACACTATCTCTTGGGCCTCTAAGGTTCAGTTTCCTTTTGAGCGAATGCTTGAGTTTCCTAAGTCCATTTTATTTTTAAATTTCTAATTTCTAAAAATATAAAACAAACTTTATTATTCCAAATTAAATCCAACTTTACCCGGTAAAGTCCATACTTTAGTTTGGGCCCTTTCACATAAATTTGGTTTGGCCCATTAACACTTTAATAACTAACTAGACTTTCTTTTGACCCAAAAAATATTATTTGAATTTAAATTTATTAAATCTTCATTTAATAAATTTATCTAGTCAATTTAATATTTTTCTAATTAATTATTTAATTTCAAATTAAATATAAATCATATTTTAGATATGTTTGTAGTGCGGATGTGACTTCTTAACAAATTAAACTAACTAATGATTTAACTATTTAAATCAAATTCTCCAAAAACGAGTCAAAATTCTCCAATTTAGAATTCAACTAAGATTCAATCATTCTCTATGTGTATGAGCAGATAGGTTTTACATTACATCGATAGGTGGGTCTCACAACAACTTCTGATTTTTATCTATTCTAATGAATGGTCAATTTGGACCTTAAAAATACTTCTAATCAATAGTTATTATGATTATTTGTTATGACCAATCAACTTAAATCACCAAACTTATATTAGTTTTTAGTAAAGCATATGAGCTACCCGTGTAATGAGAAGTATGAGAAACTTTAACAAGGATCATAAATGACTATTATTACTGTATCAGATTGATCCTTATATCTAATCATTGTCTCGAGAATCCTAGGGTTTGGCTTAACTATTAAATCCTACTAAACTAACCTTATGAATTATAAGATTGCTTATGCCACTAGACAATAGATTTACAGAAATTATTTTCATACCATACTACTTTGCGCAAATATTTTCTTTATTGCATAAGATATTATTCATATGACCTTCCCTCCAATATTGAGGCGATGAATCTCATCTTATCACCATACAAACTACACGTACTAGAATATATGCTAAATGATTCATCATTTTAGTGACCATGGATAAGGTTATATTGAATGATATCAAAGCATGATATCTCATATGCCAATACTATGGTGATCTCATGTTTGATAATCACAAGTACTGTAGTTACTAGACAAATCCCATTAACAGTTAATATAATCACCATTAAGATTTGTCGAGTGATCACGATCAATGATTAAATCTTTATTAATCACCTTCAGGCATATTTTGAGATTCTCTAATACCGATAATCATCAGAATATCATTCTTCTTTCAAAAATGACAGCGCATGAAATAGTCTCTCCAAATTGTTATTAACCCACTAAAGACAACTTGAACAATTATGGGTTTCCATTAATTTACTTCAGTTCATAATTAAAAAAAAAAAAAAGAGTCAAGATAGGAAATTAAAAGAGAATTCAATACTAGGTCAGTGTATTAGAACTCTATCAAGTTAAACCCAGCTAATTGAAAAGCAGCTTCATGATACCCAAATAACAACAAAAAGAAAAAAAGAAAAAACTAGTGATAATAATAAAAATAAATAAAACAAGATGACGAACTAGGGTTTGAATATAGGAAGATGAGGAACGAACAAAAATGGGTTTGATGGATGTGTTCATTTGGTACATTTGCATGTATGAGTATCTTCCTCGGTTATTCTTCTGATTTAGTTCATACACTTTAGTTCCTAAAAATTTTGCTTGTCTGGTATATGCCTAGGTTGTCTCTTTATTCATAAGCCTTTGTCTTCATTTTCCAGCCGGTGATCGTAGAGTGTTTTGTTTGTTTGTTTTTTTTTTTTTATTATTATGTTATATTTTTACGTTTCAGCTTTCACATTCATCCGTCTTAGTTTATAGGGTTACAGAAATTTTACGGGTTACAGAAGTTTTTTGGGTTAGGATGACAGGACAATGACTCGAGTAATTAGCAGAGCAATGTGAATAAACTCATGATTTTGTCCCTTCTAATGTCACATTTGTCATTGGAGATATTCCACTATTTGTTTTCTCTCATTTATTTTTTATTTTTCCATTCCTGTTAAGTTATGCAGTTCAATGGCCACTCGAAAATCTGATTGAATAAGAGGGTGGCCTCCATCACCTATACAATCAGCAGTCCCATCAATAGGACAATCATTCTTTCAGAGAGTTATATAATGAAAAAGTTAGGATGTTCTTTAGAGAGCACAAGGGCCGTATAAAAAAAAAGATTCTTCAAGGTGAATAAGACGGCAGCTGTGGTATATGCTAGTCAATTCATACGCTCATTACAGAATGATACATGGAAAAAGTAATGGTATGTGCTCAAAATCAAATTCTTCACGCAACATATTTATAAAGAGTCAATCTTAAATCATTCAAATCATGATTTTTTGTTAGGAAGATAGAAAGAGATGGAAACAAACAAACATATATATAGGAAGGTCTAAGAGTCTTCCACGAGTAACGAGTGCAGTCGTATGTTCTAAGATTCTTCTTGCAATATGATTAATTTTTTATTAGTCAATCTATTTAAGCCATAAATCTGTCTACAACTTTTTGTTTGCTTTGATATTTGGACTGTCCATATTTGTCAGCCTTTGTCAGTTGGTACTATTTCGAAGCTATGCTCAAATTCGTGTTAAAAGAAGAATTTAAAGTCTAATATAAGAATATGATGGACTATATACAACTCTTTAATACAGTCAATTGTTATTTTTATTAGCAAAAAGCTACGGGTCTAGCTCCTAGAGCGCGACTCTTGTTGCAAGACACAAAAATAAAGAAATGGAGAATTCGTAAACCGGGACACAGAACATGTCTTTGTAAGACATCAAATTACAGTTATGTTTTTTCTTTTTTTGAAATTATTTTTCATTATCAATTCAGAAATTTTTATTAGTATTCAATATTCATTGCAATCACATGATTTAGTAGATTTGAAAAAGACTGTTGATATTAATACATATTTCTCAACTTTTCCTTATCCTGACTCGTACAAAAATACTGTGGATAGCTTATTTCCAGGTTTTTTTGAAGTACTATTTAGTCTCAATTGCAGTATTTTTTTTATTAGTATTTACTAGTATTCATGAGTCTTTGCAGTCTCTAAATTTATTGGAATTGAATAACAATGTAAAATCATACCTACATCTATACTGGTCCTTATCTTCTTTTGTATTCGTGTAAACTAAATAATATGTAATATGTTAGAATCAAATGCAAAGGATTGGAGTGTATACTGCAATTGCAAGTGTATCACAGGAATCTTTTACACAAGGTGACTGTCACCTACAAACTTGTACACCCAAGTCATGGGTGTGGATCCCAATAGTAAGATTCAAAGGGTTGGCTGCAGAATCCAGAACTCTTTTAGGTTACCGGTTTCATCAGCCCGGTTCTGTAGCAAGGGAAGTGTACGTGACCATTTGGAGTTTTCTCAAATGAAAGAAGAAATGGTTAGTAGCAAGGAAAAAGGGAGTGAAATGGAAAGTACCATTACTGGTGTAAGAAACTTCTTCATACAATCTATTGTGGAGCAAATTTAAGTGCAGGTAACTTCTCAACTTCTTAAACTTATTTATCTTTTTAGTTAATTATGAGTTAAGATATTTAGTTATTGTAATGAATTATTTGGAGGGAGTGAATTTGTCGTCGGATAGATTGAATGTTGGTATGAATTCACCTCAAAGAGAAAGGAGGTCGTTCGTTACAAGTCACGGGCAACAATTTAGTACGTTTGCATGTCTTTTGTTTCATGAATATTGTAGTTACAGTTATTCTACATACTCTTGCTTTCCTAATTATTTTTGTTTATTCCTTGTTTATGTAGCTTCGGATGCCGATCAGGAAGACCAGTAATTAGATGGAGGTTTGTTTATGTATCAGATAAAGTTAATTTTATAATCATAACTGATGTCTTTTGGTATGTAAATATTGTGGTTATTTGATAGAGACACTTCTGAATTGTAACTTGGTTTTTTTTTTTGGTTGAACATTTGCTGGAACTGCATGCTTTTATGAATTTTAGTTTGGGTGGACTTCTATTTGTATTATGTAAGAACTTTTTTTGGTAATAGTTGTTCTGAATTTGAAAGTGTACAATTTATTTATTTCTCAATTTGAAAGTGTTTTGACATTGAAAAAATTATATTGGTGTGTGAAATTTTTTTTAAAAAATCTTGATAAAATTTGTGGTGCATTAATAACAGAAAAGATTAGTGGCATTAGTTCTTGGCAAAATCAACGGTACATGCTCTGGTACTCGTGAAATTTAATGGCATTCAGGCATACTTGGGGTAATGGTTCGACATTAGTTAGTGGCATAATTAGCGGTACATTTGAGTGGTACTAGTTCGTATGAAAATTGGCAGTACATATTAGTTGTACACATTAACGAATAGTTTTGGTGGCACACTTAATGGTACGTACTAGTGTCAACGTTAGCAGTACTTATTAGCAGCTACACATTGTTGTGACAGTGTTAGTGGTAAAGTTTAGTTACATACTTGGTAACCCAATTATTAGTGGTAAAGATGTGTAGCTAAACAGTATTTTGTGAAAACTAGGTCGAGGCCCAATCTTGGATGGCCTATGACTCAATTGGATTGTGACTCAACCTATGGACCCACACCACTATCCGGTTTTGTTATTAGGTCATGATATATATTGATATAACCCAGTTTGCTTAGGTAATATATTTTACTTCACCTATTTTGCTTTCTTAGCTGCGATCTCTGAGTGATATTTCCTCTCGATCATGCTCTCTCTTTCTTTTGGATATGTGTGACGTGCTGGTTTGGTGCTTCTAATCTCTTTCTCTTGTATGATTTATCTGGTTGTATCTGTGATTTTGATCATTTCTTTAAGGTTGCTTTTCGTTTTGTGTTCTAGAAATCTGTGTGATTTTCTAAGGTTTGCTGCATTTAGAGATAAATCTGATTTGTTGATTGAGATCTGAGATTAGAGATTGTGCTTACATTAGATATATCATATGGTTGAAAACCTAGATCATTCTGATCGGTGAAGTTTTCTTTAAATCTAACTCTATTTTTGGTGTGTTTACAATTTTGTATACGTTCTCTATTATTGTACATTTTTTAGATTATTGATTCTTAAATCTATACTTAAATTAAAATATATATAGATAATGTTTTTATAGATTATATTTGATATTTAGGTTGATCAAATTATAACAATGGTACCAGAGCTAGTATAAACATACGACTATCAATTAGTTCAATTTCTTGAATATGTATATTAGAATCTATGTATATGATCGTTGCTATTGCATTTTTTTTTAATCTTTAATTCTGTAAATGCTTCTTAAAGTGTATATGCATATTCTGTATGTTGCATAGTCTTGAAAAGATTTTTGTGAGGCCCACTTAGTTTGGGCATAAGGAGTTACTATTTCCGTTCAGTCTAAGTATAAATAATTAGTTTTTAAGGATTTAGGCTAATAAGGATAATAATACATTGAAGATATTATCGTTACTGTATAGTGTACAACATAAAAGCGATGAGGTGGTGGTATTCACCAGTTCACCTTTTATCTCTCTCCGTATAAGATAAGCATGAAAAGATATTAAATTGGGATGTCAGTAGAAACCATACACATATCAAATAATTAACCCTGAAGTCAGCTTCTCCAGATGTGACTTCGTACAAGACGAATGCAGTCCATTAGCCTCACTGATCCAAAATTCCAACCCACCCCAGCCTTGAGAAAATTCCAACAAAAACCAAAAGAACCCCTTCCTTCCTCCATAACGAACATCGGTGAAGTGAAGGGAAGAATTCGCACGTTCACATACCAGGATTCTGAGCCTATGCAGTCTGAACAGAGCACACAGCCAAGGACAATTTCTGGTAAAGATCTTCTTCATTATTAGATTTGAAGTTGTTAGTTTTTGATAAATAGGTCAAAAAATAACAGTAGAATATGTAGGATATAAGTAACTAAGATGAAATCAAGGTTTAAACGTCTTATTAAGTTAGTAAGGATCATAATAGGTTAACATTTAGATGTAAGGTCAACACCTATAACATGCAATAGGTTGACGCCTTCAATAAATGAAGGGGTCAACAGGTTGATGCCTTCACTAGGAAAAGGGGTCAACGGGGTCGATGCTCTTAGTATAAGAAATCAAGCTGAGACCAAGAGCTCAATCATATTTCTATCTTTCTACATCTAGAATTCGGTTTGGATCGGGAACTCATACCGAGAGATATCATATTAGACCTCGATCTGGGATAGAAGAAAAGTCCTCGGTTTGGATCGAGAACCCAGATGAAGAGTCATTATATTAAGTCTCAGCTTGGAAATGAAAATGAAAAATCTTGGCCTGAGAAGAAAAAAAATGCTCGATTTAGGAGGAATACTCGATCTGAAAGTGCCTTTGACATATTGCATATGGGTTGATGGGGTCTACGAGGTTAAAGGGTCGAGGAGTTAATAGCTCAACACCTCGATGCCTTAATTATGGAAATACTACCTAGGGTCAACGAGGGTCGACGGGTTTATGGATTTACGGAGTAAAGTCTGCTATTACAATAGCATAATCCTAAATTAAGCTACCTAAAGTGAGGACTAGGACTCGAAAGAGAGATATGAGTACAGTTTCGTAATTTTAGTTAATTGAAGTGCCTTGGACATCTTTATTGATTGTGTTGTCCCTTTTTGCATGTTTGATGCTTAGATCCATTGGAGGAGCACTCTTCTAAGCAAGCTGGTGTCTAAACAGATTTGGCCAGTTGAGGATGAACAGTGAGTGAGTGATAATTACAGCATGTTAGTTTTTAAATAGTTTTAAGTTGTTATAAGATGTTTATATTATATTCAATGAGTTTTAAGTTATTTAAGAGATGCTTTTTTCATTTCATGCCTTTTATGCTACATATTGATTTTTGAAAAGTTATTAAAAGATTATTTATGCTATTTCATGGCTTTTTCCATATACATTGATTTTGTAAGTTAATGGATTTGAATGAGAATTTCATCTCTATGTCATATGTGTACTGTTTTATGAATTTATGAATTTGAATGAGGTCTTGAATGTTTGGATTTAATAAGTATATGCCTTATGGTTGGTAAACTATGTAATGTATGGATTTTGAAGTGCAAGAAGTTTGTGATGGGACCCCATTCCAGCATTGCAATTGTTGGGCTATGTGCGCATAGTAACCATGTTATGAATTATGAACACCTGCATGGCAAGGCATGTTATAGAGGGAATTGCTCCTTTATGTATCATCTCTGTGGGTGAAGGAATACAGCAGTTGGATGTTTCCACAATAGCCCCTCATTTTTAAACTTCTTGGCAAAGTGTTAATAGGAGCAAAATGATACAAGGGTCACCTCTTGAATTCTAAGTAAGAGCAAATTGCCATGTGGTCACCTCTTGTCTCTTACAGTAATGGTTTTTTGAATGATATATATATATATATGTTGATTTATGAATGATATAGATTTGCTACCTTTTGATGATGTTTTCATTTTTTGAAAACAAGTATAAGTATGTTCAATTATATGCTAAATATCCAATTGCAGTTGATATATTTCAGTGACTTTACTGCACAAATGCGAATATATAATGTTTTATGGAAATGCTTGCTAAAACCTTTGGAAGAGTGGAAATTTTACCAGTTATTATCTCATACCTATGTTGTTTTACAAAAGTGCAGTTATGTCTTATTAGATGTGAACCTATAAATTGGACTAGCTAGATTTTACTGATTTTATAAAAAGTGTGCAAGTATGTACAATTTTACGAAAGTGCATCATTTGAAATCGTTTTGACGGGTTGCATCTTCATGGTTTTAAACTTATAACTTGTTTTAGTTATTACTCATTGAGGTTTATACTCACTCCTCATTTACTGAAAACCTTTTCAGATAGTGAAGGAATAGAGCCTTCAGGAGACTTGCTTGCCTATTGCCAATAGACTTGGTACAATTCTTCCTAGTAGATTGTTATTTGAAGATAAACTTAGATGCTCCACTGTATAATTAGAAATGGTGTAAAATAAAATAGATGTATAATATTATATACCTATGTTTTACTTCCGCTAATAAGTTTAGCAATGGATTTTGTACACGGTTGTATGATAGAGTTATGAAATATAGATTTTGAATTTTTTTTTCATGGATGGGAAATTTGAGTTGAACATTTTCCACCGGTTATAATATATGGAAGTAAATAAGAAAAAGAAGGCTTGTGAGGGTTGCATGACTGTAGATTTTTATATATGAGTTTTTAGGTTATCTTCAGTCATGTAGTTCTCTTGCCAATCACGGATCGAGTAAATCGAGTCGTGACAATTTTCTAAAAATTTTCATTTCTTAAAATCTTCTTTTGTGAATAATACTTTTGTAACCATGTGAATTATATTAATGTATTATTGAGTTTATCTGATTAATATCTGATTAGGAAGATAAACAACATTCTTGGAAATAAATTTTGTAACCAATTCTTGAAACTATATATTGATTAAAAGTACATGTTCTTGATTGAATTATTTTTAACTGATTTGATTAAAATCATATATGTATTAAAAACTGCTCTTGGAATTCAATTTGTGAATATTTTTCTGTTTATCAAAATGTGAATGTTCTTGACTAAATCCAAATAAGAAAGAGAGCAAGATGAGCAAGCACGTTGAGATTGCAAATTTTGATGGAAAGAAAGATTTTGGTACTTGGTGTAAGAAAATGAAAGCCTTGCTATCACACAACAAAGTGTTGATAACACTTTAAGAAGATGAAAAACTATGGTCGATTGCTTCTCTTGCTAGAAAGGCTAAGATTGATGAGGAGGCCTTTAACCTCATCATTCTCAGTCTGGCAGACAATGTCATAAAGAAAGTAGATGAGTATGAAACTCCTTTATCTCTTTGGTTTAAATTGCATTATGAATATTTTATTCAAGCTGCACCTAATTTAGCCTTCTTAAAAGCAACTTTTTTCCATGGAAAATGGATGTATCTAAGAACTTAGAAGAAAAGTTAAGATGAGTTTCTAAAATTAGAGTTAGTTCTGTAGGGTACAGATCATACATTAGATGACACTAGTTAGGTTATGATACTTCTAAGATCTTTACTTGAGGAGTATACTATAGTTAATAATGCACTTAAGGTACACTGGAAAAGAACCTAAGTTAGACACTATCACAATAGCCTTTAAGGCTAGAGAGCTTGAACTAAATCAGATTAAAAGTTCAAATGCAAACCTGTTTGTTAAAGGAATGAATGATAAGAAAAAGTTCCAGAATTCTGCCAAGCATGTTAAAAGGAGCAAGAATAGAAAAAAGGAAGTGTCCAATGAGTCTAGAAAATGTTATCATTATGGTAAATTAGGACACTTAAAGAAAAACTATTTTACTTTACAAAATAAGAAATTTGGACAGAATCAAGTAGAGGGTAATGTAGTAGGAACAAGTATTACTGCATGCTATATGAAGGGATTAATGTTTCTAATATTGTTGTTGTGAATGAATGGATATTAGATTCTAGTTGCACGTTTCATATGAGTCATAATAAAGATTGGTTTTCTGATTTTACAGAATTGCATGAAAGTATTTTCTATATAGATAATAATCAGATGTGTAAGATTCTAAGAATATGTAATATTACCTTGAAATTGCATAATTGAAAATTGTTATGTTAACAAAAGTAATGTATATTCTAGAGCTTAAAAGACACTTGATTTCGTTGGACACTTTGGATGAATCTGGATGTTGGTATAAAGCTGAAAATGTTTTTTTAACTATTTACAAAATTTTGTTTATGTTTTAATGGGTGTAAAAAAACATGACTTATTTGTACTTTATGGTTATTCTTTTTGTGGTAATATTGCACTAGTTTCTTGTAAAACTGAAACTATAGATACGTGCCACTTGAGACTTGTATATATGAGCCAAAAGGGTATGGACATCTTCTGTAAATAAGGCATGTTTGGAAAGGATACAATTTCCCCTATTGAATTATGTGAAATTCGTATTTTAGGAAAACAACATAGGTTAAGTTTCTCTAAGAGAGTTTACTTAGTTAAGGGTTGTCTAGAATATTTGCATGCTGACTTGTGGGGGCATAAGGAGGTCTATACTCATGGTGGAAACGAAGGTCTATACTTATGGTGGAAGCAAGTTTTTCCTTCTGATTGTAGATGACTTTAGTAGGAAAGTTTGAATGTTTTTACTTAAGTCTAAGGATGAGGCTTTGGCTAGGTTTATAAATTGGAAAATCTTAGGGAAAACAAGCTAGACAAAAAGGTCAAAACACTTAGAACAAATAATGGATTAGAATTTTGCAATTATAGGTTCAATGAATTCTATAGAGTTAATGACATACAAAGACATAGGACAGTAGTTAAAACACCTAAACAAAATGGAATAGCTAAAAGAATGAATATAATACTTTTAGAAAAAGTTAAATGTTTGTAATTAACTTCAGGGTTGGGTAAATTATTTTGGGGGAAAGCTGTAAGAACTAATGCATCCCTAATAAATAGGAGCCCTTTAACTGCTATAAATTTCAAGTGTCTGGAGGAGAAATGGACAGGTAGAAAACCTAGTTTAGGACACTACAATTATTTTACTTGTGCTGCCTATTCCATAAAACAGATGGAAAATTGGATCTTAGGTTCCAAAAATATGTATTCTTAGGTTATGAAGAGGGTATAAAAGGATATAATTTATGAGATACGAGTTTTATTGGAATAAATATTTTAGTTAGTAGGGATGTAGTCTTTAATGAATAAATATTTCCTTACAAAACTAGTGAATCCAATTATGATAAAACAGATACTACTAAGGGAACTCACATTGAGGTCGAGTCCACAATCCTTGCTGATTCTAACGGACAACAAGAGGAGGGTGGATGCCTCAATGAACTTGAACCAAATAAGGAAGTGCAAGTCGCTACTAATGGTCAAGATGATGAACAAAATATTCATGAGATCTTAGATAGGTCAAGCCATAATAATCTAACCAATTACCAATTGGTCCGAGATATGGGTAAACGAATGGTAAAGCATAATCCTAAATACTCCTAAGCAAATCTTACTTTTACTACTTTGGTTGCAGGAATAGAAATTAAAGGGTTTGAATCAAATGACTATAATGAGGCAATGAAATCATTGGACAGTAAGAAATGACAAGGAACCAGGGATGAGGAAATGAACTCTCTCTTGGTCAATGATACATGGAAACTTAACCCTCAACTAGACAAACAACATCTAATTGACTGTAAGTTAATCTTCAAGGTAAAAGAAGGTACATCCTTAAATCCTCCTATATTTAAAGCTCGATTAGTTGCTAAGGGGTTCACACAAAGGGAAGGGATATATTTTAATGAATTTTTCTCTCCTATAATTAAGTTTAAAACCATAAGAATCATGTTAGCTACTGTTACATATTATAATCTTGAACTTGAACAAATGAATGTTAAAAAAGGTTTTTTACATGGTAAGATAGACGAGATTATATATATGAAACAACCCCCGAAATATGTAAAATATCCAAATCATGTCTTTTTATTAAATAAATCTCTGTATGGTTTGAAACAAGCCCCAAAGCAATGATATTTGAGGTTTGATGCTTTTGTAATTAAAGTAGGTTTTACTAGAAGTTCATTTGATGCTTTCTTCTATTTCTCTTGTGAAAATTCTGTTTATATTTATTTACTTATCTATTTAGATGACATGCTTTTAATAAGTAAGTCTAATCCTAAAATAGATGAATTAAAGAAAAAATAAGTCTTGAATTTGAAATAAAAGACTTAGGTGAAGCAAATATAATTTTAGGTATGCAAATAGAAAGAAATAGGAAACCTAACACCTTGAAATTGCATAAAAAATCTTACCTTGAAAAAATAGCTAAGAAATTTGATGTATTTGGTCGTAAACAAGTTAAATTCCCTCTTTCTGCCCTTTTTTTTAATCTAAAGCACAATGTCCAAAATCTGAAAACGATATGCTTAGAATGGAAAATATTCCTTATTCAAATGCAATAGTGTCAGTCATGTATTTCATGGTTAGTAATAGGCTAGATTTGTTCTTTGCTATTTCTTTGTGAAGTCGTTATATGTCAAATCCGAGTTTTGAAAATTGTAATGCTTTGAAATGGTTGCTGAAATATGTTACTAAATAACTTGATCTTGTAGGTTTTGTTGACTCTGATTTTGCAGGTGATAGGGACTCAAGGAAATCAACGATAGCCTATAAATTCCTACTTTGTGGGAATTGTATAAGCTGAAAATCTCAGCTTCAATCATTTGTAGCATTGGCAACAACTGAAGTTAATATATTGTTATTTCATATGCCTTCAAGGAGGCAATTTGGCTACAATGTTTATTAAGGGAAGTTGGTTTGTTGAATGGTAACTGTACTATTTTTTCTGATAGTCAATCTGCCATTCATCTTAGAAAAAAATCATATGCATCACGAAAGAATAAATCATATAGATGTAAATTATCATTATGTTTGTGATGAGATTGTTAAGGGTTCAGCTAGGATTTCCAAGGTTCGAACTGAGGAAAATCCTTTTAACGTATGTACAAAAGTTCTTTCTGTGATTAAGTTTAGGCATTGCTTAAATTTAGTTCGCATGGGGTAAACTATCTTAACGAGTGATGATGTAGACTGTGCGGTTTGTAGTCCAATAGCACTATGATAAAACTAGTATAGGATTTGACCTCAAGGTGGAGATTGTTGTGGAAACTAGGTTGAGGCCCAATCCAAGGTGGCCCATGAGGTAATCGGATTATGACCTAGCCGAGTGACCTGTGCCTCTATCCAGTTTTGTTGTTAGGTCAGGATATATATTGATATAACATGGTTTGCTTAGGGTAATATATTTTACTTCTTTTGTTTTGCTTTCTAGGCTGTGTTCTCTACGCGATATCTCCTATCGATCTTGCTCTCTCTTTCTTTTGGATCTGTATGATATGTTGATTTGGTGTTTCTAATCTTTTATGTGATTTATCTACTTACATCTATGATTTTGATCATTACTTGAAAGTTGTGTTTTCTTCTGTGTTCTAGAGATCTGCATGATTTTCTAGGATTTGATACATTTAGGGATAAATATAATTTGTTGATTGAGATATGAGATTAGAAGTTATGCTTAGATTAGCTCTATTACGGTGCTATAAGGCTCATCGATCTAAGCTTCAATTTTGGTCAAAAACCTAGATTATTTCAATAAGTAAAGTTTTGTTTAAATCTGATTATATTTTAGGTATTTTTATGTGTTCCAGTAATTATATATTTTTTAGATTATTGATTCTTAAATCTACGCTTAAGATTAAACTGTATATATATAATATTTTTATAGATTATATTTAATATTATCAAATTATAATAAAATGCCAGTAGAAAAATAAATTTATGAGTATTTTATTTTGCCGCTGCATTAACAAATACGGCGGGTCAGTTAAGGAAACACATTTATCCCCGTTAAACTGTTCCTCTTAACATTATTGTCCGACACCTTATTGATTTAGTGGTGGATTTTTGGTACCGCTAAATAACTTTGTTTGTAATGTTTGCTAAGTGTGATATTTTTACAAGTGAAACACAAGTAATACGTGTAACTTTGAGAATGCCTAAAAAACTTTCACCTTAGCTAGGCCAGCCCGTGAATGACTGCAGTACAAACATGGACGAGATTCAGTCACAACTGGTCACATGGACCTCAGTTTTAGAACCAAACAAAAGCTTACAATCTCAGTCACAAATTGTCACATGGACCACAGTTTTAGAACCAAACAAAAGTCATTTCATTCTCACCTTTTTCTTACCCCTGCCTAACTTTCTTTTCTTATTCTGGTCCCCCATCCTGATCAGTGTTCTTCTACATTCTTTTTCCAATCTACCATTATCGAGTTGAGTGCAGCAAATGAATGCTAATGGCAAAGCTATTCCTCTCCTCCACCTTCGCATGCACTATTGCACTCATTCAACTATTCACCTCATCAAGCCTTGACCCAACAAAAACATTACCCCCATTACCCATCCTTCCACTTCCAACCTTTTCTCAATTGAAATGGCAACAAAGAGAAATCATAATGTTCTTCCATTTCGGCATGAACACATTTACCGACTCCGAATGGGGCACAGGGCGGGTAAACCCTACCACTTTCAACCCAGTTCGGCTCGACCCAAACCAATGGGTTGACACGGCAGTTGAAGCAGGAGTTTCACTCATGATTCTCACCGCCAAGCACCATGATGGGTTTTGTTTATGGCCCTCTAAGTACACTGATTATTCTGTGATTCGTAGTCCTTGGAAAAATGGTGGTGGTGATGTGGTTCAAGAGTTTGTCAATGCGGCTAAAGCTCGAGGTGTCGATGCAGGGTTGTATCTCTCGCCGTGGGACCGACATGACCGTCGATATGGGGATGATTTGCCATACAACGAATATTACTTAGCCCAATTACAAGAGCTTCTCAACACGTAAGCTCAGAGAATCAGAGAATACACGTGATATCTGTTTCGCGGTCTTGGAACATTTATTATGTCACTAATTTTTCTACATATTTTAATAGATATGGAAGTGTTAAAGAAATTTGGTTTGATGGAGCGAAGGGTAAAAATGCACCCAACATGTCCTATTACTTTTCAGACTGGTTTTCAATGGTGAAAGAATTGCAAAGCTCTATCAACATATTTTCCGATGCTGGTCCGGACATTCGATGGGTCGGAAATGAGAACGGGTCAGCCGGGAAAACTTGTTGGTCTACGATCAATAGGAGTGCGTTGTCTATCGGGAATGGAAGCATTGTCGAGTAAGTGATTGCTCAAAATGATTTTGATTTTCTTTTTGATTTTCTTGTTGAATTATCGAGCAAGTGGAGCTGCAAATTTTTTAATCTTGTTGGTTAGAAATCTCTTTCACTTTAAACAACAAAACAAACACAATTAGACCTACGTACCCATCTACTTGATGTGACTTGTTCACCTTTATTTTATCATAAGCTTCGCCTCAAGTTTGTATATATAAATTATCATGAAGACATAAGCTACTCAAGAATTTACATGGTGCTACCCGGCGCATGCGCAATCAATGATAGATGAAGAGTGGGGCCCATGAATTTGTGAATAACCTAATGGCAATGATTTATAAGCGTAATTAATTAGTTGAGACCCGATTAACATATTTTAGGAGAAATTCTTAAATAAATAGTATCTCTATCAATTTCAATTATATTTATATTTAAATTTATATTAACATATTATAAATCACATTAATTATAAATATAATTATAATAAATCAATTTTTTATAAACATGATTTATCTAAGGAATTCTTTATATTAAGACTCATTTCTTACCTAAAATGAAAATTGTCTTTCCTACATTTACAGCTACTTACAGAAGGGTGATCCGAAAGGAACAGAATGGTTACCGGCAGAATGTGATGTTTCAATAAGAAAAGGATGGTTTTGGCACAAGTCACAATCACCAAAGAAACTTAGCAAACTCCTTGATCTCTACTACAATTCAGTGGGAAGAAATTGTTTACTTCTACTCAATGTCCCTCCCAATTCAACAGGCCTTGTATCACAAACAGATGTACAGAGGCTAAAAGAACTCAGATTAGCGATTGATAAAATATTCTCTACCAATTTAGCAGCCAGACACTCGATAAAAGCAAGCAGCCAAAGGGGTGGAAAACAAAGCATTTTTAGGCCTGACAATGTGTTAGATAATGACCATTTGTGGACTTACTGGGCACCTGAGGATGGTCATGAGGGTGACAACAATGACCATTGGATTGAAATTGGAGGTGAAAACGAATGGCTGAGATTCAATGTGATTAGGATTCAAGAAGCAATTGGACTTGGTCAGAGGATCAAACGACATGAAATTTATGTTGATGGTGAATTGGTTGTGAAGGGGAGTACAGTTGGGTATAAAAGGCTTCACAAGCTTGAGAAAGTGGTCTATGGAAACCATGTGCGGGTAAGAATAGTGGATGCCAGAGGGGCGCCTTTGATTTCTTCTTTTGGCTTGCATTTTGATCCTTTTGGGCATTAAATATGGGATGTGGATCCGGTTTGGACTGTACGGGTCAGGATCGGTCCAAATTTATAATGTGAATTTAATAAAAATCAAAATGTTAATTTTTTGATATTTTATATAGTTATTTTGTAGAAAGATAGGGGATAAATAAGTCATTTAAGTACTAGATGAGGTATTAATCAAAATCATAGATTTAGATTAATCTAAATCCTTATGATATGGACCAAATTCAGATCTAAAAAAGGAAACCTATTTCAAAAGAGATGAATAAATGTTTTTACTGATTTATTCATTAAAAAAAACGTAAATTACCATTTAATCTTTCATTCTTTCTTATTTCTTTTTTCTCGACGTTTCTCGATGGCAGATGCACATTCTTATTTCTTATAAGCTCGCATTCGTTGCTTTAAACACAGCGATTGAAGCGATTGAAACTTACTCAATTGCTTAATTTTTTTAAAAGCTGATATCAATGCAATAAAAATTGGACTGATATGTTGACTCGTATACGTGCAGTTATTAGTATACGGGTCGATGGGGTTATTGGGACAAGGTGAGAAAGAAAGTGATGATTATTATGATATTGTGTTTATGTTGTTGATTGATGTTGTGTAATTTTATTTGTGTTAATTTATGTTGAACATTTCTATCATATACTAATATTTTAAAATTCGACTTAAAATCATAAAAGTTAAAATTTTCATCATTCTACCTAAAAGTTGAACCCTTCTATTATAACATAATGTTTAAACCTTAGATTTAAAACCATAAAGGTTGACGCTTTCTATCATAACCCAATAATTACACATTAGACTTAAAACCATAAATGTCTCATCTTTCATCATTAGACCTAAAAGTTGAATATTTTTACCATATCCTAATATTTTAACATTTGACTTAGAACCATAAAGGTTAAATGTTTCATCGTTCTACCTAAAAGTTGAACTCTTCTATTATAACATAATGTTTACTCTTTCATAATTTGATCTAAAAATCAAACCTTTCTATCATAACTTAATATTTAAACATTAGACTTCGAACCCTAAATGTTAAACCTTTCATTATTCGTCCTAAAGCTCGAACTTTTCTATCATAACCCAATAATTAAATATTAGAATTAGACACATAAATGTTTCACCTTTCATCATTCTACATAAAGGTGGAGCCTTTCTATTATGACATAATATTTAAACATTAGATTTCAAAATCTAAAAGTTGAACTTTTCATCATTTGACTAAAATGTTGAATTTTTCTATCATAACTCAATGATTAAATATTAGACTTAGACACATAAAGGTTTTACCTTTTATCATTCTACCTAAAAGTGAAGCTTTTCTATTATGACATAATGTTTAAACATTAGATTTCGAATTCTAAAGGCTGAACCTTTAATCATTTGACCTAAAGGTCGAATCTTTATATCATAACCCAGTGATTAAATATTAGACTTCAGACCACAAAGGTTTCACCTTTTATCATTTGACTTAAAAGTCGAACATTTTAATTATATCATAACATTTTAACATTCGGTTTAAAACCATAATGGTTCTATTATAGCCAAATGCTTAAATATTAGGCTTAGGCTTAGGCTTTAATGATTGAACTTTCATCATTGGACCTGAAGGTTGAACCATTTTTTAATAACCTAATATTTAAATATTAGACTTAGAATAATAAATGTTGAATTTTTCATCAATGGACCTAAAAATTAGACCTTTAATCATAACCTAATACTTAAATGTTAGACTTACTCAGATCAACGTATCTTACATATCGGTCTGAGATGCACAAATTACGAAAAAGTTAGATTATATGGTGAATACCGATATTTTTAATGCCCGCGAAGGAGTTGGGAATATAAAATATAAAATTATCGATATATGAATCGTCAGTCTCATATTAACAAAATATATATATATATATAATTCTTAAATTAATCTCAATAAATAAAAGGGATATAAGTTGGGGTGAATATTTTGTAGTGGGGCCTTTTATAATCCGCCTTTGCCTACTTTTCTTTTTCATATGGTATGTTTGATAGAGATTCCCAATCTTGCACTATCATGGGCTATATAAAATATTATATCATTCTCAAGGTTTTGGCACGTGAAATTGTCACAATAGATGACAAAAAGGACAACAAAGGATCTAGTGGTGAGGGTTCTAATGGTAATAAGGGCTTGTCACTTTCTCCCAAATTTCTTCTTTATTGTTATTTTTATTTTTTAAATTTTTTACTAATTTAGATTTATTCCTTCTTAATATTCATATTATTAGGTTTAGCTTTTAATAATTGAAAAATTAAATCCATATTTTTGTAAGTTATATAAAATTAGACTCCTTCATTTAAAGATATTACAAAACTAACATATTTTGACATCGACTTTATTTTAATATTTCAACCTATTTATAATGTAGCTAGTAATTAAAATAATCGCTCTGGAATTCAATTGACTCGATTTGTTTTGTAACCTATAACTATTCCCTTTACTCTCCTTTGAGTAATACAACAAGTTATCTTAATATCCACATACCCTTTCGAACCTCAACTCCGAAACACTTATAATTCCATTCAAAGAGAAGATGGCTACTGATATGACCAATGAACAATCTAATTTGGCGGTGGTGGTACATAGTCCAACGATAAAGAGAGAAGTTGAAAAAAAAAAAAGATTCCCTAAATCGAAGATGTTCACAAAGCAACGCTTGAAACCAAAGTAAAGACAATAGTATATTTAATAAATTTAGGGTTTTCTGTTTAAAAAAATGATTCAAAATGTTAAAAATTGATGTGAAATACTAATTTTTGAATCTTTTGGCTTGCATTTTAACTAATATACGTTGGAAAAAAACAATCGACGAAGTCGACAAATAAGTTATTCTTCAAGTTTTAAAGACCAAGATAAATTAATTGAAAATGGAGTACTTATTTATCGAGTTTGTTGATCGTTTTGTATTTAAATAAGTTTGATGTGATTGACAATAATATCATTCCTTGATGTTTTAGGACTGATTGACACATGCATCGAACTCTATTGATCATGAAAATTTAGGAATGACTTGCTTGTCGAGCTAGTCACAATTCGACAACCGTGGTCAAGTTAATTGTAAATTAAATATGTGCAAGAAGTATAAGACATAACTATAAAAAGGGTAAGAATTATGATTTTTTTTGCGCAGCACAAATATTGCAGTCATCGATTTTGTCATTTACGTAACAATTGATTTTCATATATCCATCACATTTTGTCTGATGTATATTAATGGGTAACGTTATTCGCGAACAGCGTTGCTGTCACAATGTGAAAGCGCATGTGATGGTCATATGATCAACATACTACGTATGTGACTTGTATAAATGTCAGTGTTAACAATTTATTACCCGTATAAGTCTTAAAATCAATTTCTCAGCCGATTATATTTGATTGCTCGTAAGCGCCCTCTTGTCTCTATTTGATTGCTCTAAAAATCACAGGAAAATTCACCGGAAAAAGGAAAGACTGAGTTTCTCTTATTATTTCAAATATTAGTGTGGTTTTTTTTATTTATTTAAATATTCCATCAAAAAACGATACATTAATAGCTGTCTGAATCTCTATATTTTTTCTCATCCTAAGCTATATCATTCTTGTTACTGGTTATATGAATAGTAATAATTTGGCCATGGGAAGATTGTAGTATTCTTTTCAGAATCAATTTGGGTGGTTTACAATTAGGTCTTGATTGGTATAGTTATTAACCTCGTGATGACCACACTAAAGGATGTTGACGAGGAAGAGGGAGAAAATGTTGAAAGAAATGAAGAGGACAAAGTTGCAGAAGAGGCAGATGTGAGAACAAAGAAACGTTCAAAGGTAAATAGAAGGAGTTCAAGTGGATTGGAGTTTGAGGGGAGTTAACTACATGAGATCATGCATGACTGCATGCATAGACTGGAGAAGAAGGTTGAGGAGCTTGGTAGGGCCTTCTCTTGGTAATAGGATGGGGTAATGGGAAAAAAAAGTTGAGGGGCTACTGGTGATAGGATGAGGGATGTTTGAGAATATGATGAGGGGTTGAAAAAGAAAGCTGAGGAGCTGAACAACAAATTAGATGTGTTAATCTCTCGACCCTTAAGTGCAGAGAAGCAAATGACCTGTAATAATAGAGGAGGAAGGGGCCAAAAGTGGTGCGGGCGATTTGTTTTCATTAATAAAAATATTTATTATTTATCATATTTATTTTAATATTAAAAAATAATATTATATGTGCTTAATATATATATCATGATAATATCAAAAAATATTAGGTTATGTTCTTAAATTATAATAAACATCATATTACTTGAGATTCAAAATGCTCAAAATGTAAATATATAATTATCAAAATAAGATTTTAATAATTCGGTTAGACAATAACATGCGTTATGTTCTTAATGCTTAAGAGATTGATCTCATGACCAATTATAGTAGGGAATATCATGATTAAAATGTAGATGCTTAGTGGGAGACTAAGTTAACTAAATATGACTATTAGATAATCTCAATGATAATTATACTAATAAGGTTTATCTAGTGACTATATGCGTTAATGATTCACAGACCTGAGATCACTTTGGAATCTTATACTTAAGGTTATATACTTTGATATTATTCTGAAACATCTCAATCTAGAATCATAAAAGGATAAACCATTGGGGTATAGAATGTTAAATATGAAGGGTGTGAGTATTTAGATGGGATCCATCATTTCGGTATAAAAGGAGAGAAAATCCTATGGAAAAATATGCTCATTGATGTAATGAAGAAATCATTACAAAGTAGCATGGTAAGAAAATATATTTTTTTGTAAAGACATTGTCTAAATTACATATATACATATTGTTCCTATGAGTTATCTAATATGGTTTAGGATAAATTGGGATATTGGCCAAATAAAAAAATTAAATAATATGATATTAGTTATACAAGTTCTTTTGGAAGATAATGTAGACTTCTTATCTCACAAGTAACCTTGATATTTTATTAGAAGTTAATCTTAGTTTGGAAGGTTTAAATTAAATTATTTATGATATAATTAAATAATTGTTTACTTTAAAAGGTAGTTTCAGAGTTAAACGTGTCTAATTGCGAATTAGATAAAATCACGAATTGTCATTGTTAAGGGAAAATTATAATTACCAAAATGAAGGATTAAAGATTGAGGGAAAATTATTAGTAAGTTGTGTTACTAATAAACTTGAGGGATTGATCCAGGTTACTCCGACCTTGCATAGGTCATCCGATCCCGAGGCCCGAACCAACACTTCACATGGTTGGAGGACAAATTGGATGTTCAAATAGTTATGTACTAAAAGAAGTGATTGGATGATGCTGAAGTAGAAAGATGATTCACGAGGGTTGGAATATTACATAAAATAATGAAAATTTTTAATTATGTTGAAACTGAAGATCGATGGACCTTGAATGATGAAATAATATCCTTAATTGGTCATTAATAGGCAATCAATAGGAAGCATACCACCAGGTGAAAATGTGGGCTGAGGATCAAGAGAAGACATCCTTCATAACTGACAAAAACCATCATTAGCCTAAAGGCTCCACAGACAAAGAAAGAAATATAAGCCCTAACTGGCAAAGTGGCTGCGCCTAGTCGTTTCATGAGTCGCTCGGCCAACAAGTGCCTTCCATTATTTAAATTGTTGAAGTGCTCCCACACAAAGAGATGGACTGAAGACTGTGATAGGGCATTTGCAGAACTTAAAAGATACCTTGCGTCCATCCCTAGGTTGATCAAGCCAAAGGTCGGGGAAGATTTGAGTCTTTATATTGCGGTCAGTACAATTATGGTAAGCTCAGATCGGTAAACGAGGAAGAAGGGAAACATATTTTAGTATACTACACCAGTAAGGTGATGAGCGATGCTAAAGGGAGATATTCTCCTGCCGACAAGGCTGCTTTTGCTCTAGTGGTAGCGACGAGGAGGCTAAGGCAATATTTCTAGGTCCACCCCATCGTGATAGTGACTGACCTTCCTTTGAAGTAGATCCTTCAAAATCTTGACACGTTGGAGAGGCTACTGAAGTGGTCTGTGGAGCTAGGTTGATATATCTTATAGACTCAGAACTATGATTAAAGCCTAGGTCCTAGCAGACTTCATCTTAGAATTCTCTAGGGAGGGCTTTGTAGATATAGGAAATGGGTGGTGAATAAGGAAGGTTTTAGAGATGAGTTTATCCTCATTTCTCCAAAGGGTAGAAGGATTGAATACGCTATCAGATTATATCTTATAGACCCAGAACTACGATTAAAGCCCAAGCCCTAGCAGATTTCATTTTAGAATTCTCTAGCGAGGGCTTTGTAGATATAGAGAAAGGGGTGGTGAATAAGGAAGGTTTTGGAGCTGGGTTGATCCTCATTTCTCCAAAGGGTAGAAGGATTGAATATGCTATCAGATTCCACTTTAAAACTTCGAATAATAAGGCAGAGTATGTGGAACTTCTTGCAGGAATGAGGTTTGCCCGAGAAGTAGGGGCTAAGCAGATCAACATATCCAATGATGCTGGATATAAAATAAGCATGTCTTAAGGAGTGCCAATGCTGAGGTTGACGCTCTGGAAAAATTGGCATCTCTAATGCAAGCTGATTTGTTTTATGAAGCCTTTAGAAGATACCTAGATGTGCCAAGTGCTCCCGTGGAAACTATCGTGATGATGATGGAGGATGAGGGGTTAATTGGGGCTATAAAGAAGTACTTAGTAAGTGGAGAACTGCCTTCATCGAGGAAGGAAGCGAGAAGGATGAGGTCTCAAGCTTCTAGGTGCATTATGATGGTGGATGTGCAATTTCAAAGGAGGTATTCGCAGCCAATAATGAGGTGTGTCTCAAAAAATGAAAATGAGTTATTGCTGATGGAAATTTATAAGGGAGTGTGTGGAAGTCACTCGGCTGGACGAAGAACAGTACTAAAGCTAATGAAGTAGTGGTACTTCTGGCCCAAGATGAGGAGGGATGCAAGGCATCACAACAAGCGATGTAGGGACTATAATGTTCAGACCTTGCTAACCTAATAAGACGCCGAAATCTTGATTTCAACTTATATCTTATACTTTACATATTCTACCCTTATCCTCGACCTATCATCAGGAACTAACATTTTTCAAGCTAAAAAATAGAGAGTTCTTATAAGTAGTAATCTTCAGCTGATACTGTCCTCTATGTCCGATTCTTCACTTTCACCCTATATGATTTCAGATTATGGGAGAAGAAAGGGATTTTAAGCTTCACTCAAAATTTTCTTAGGAACTAACAAAATGTTTAAGAATTTGCTAACCAGCACGATACTGAAACTAAGAGGAACAATATTTCTTACTTTAGTAGTTAACATCAAGCACTTCCAGATTTTCTGTAAGTGGTGACTGGCATACCTACATCATATATTTATTCATCCATGTTTACCTTCAAGGATTAGATAGAAAAAGGGTGAGCTGGGGAAGCCTACGCCCCTTCTATTTTAACTTATATGGCTAAGTTATAATATAATTCTTATTATACTAATACTAAACAATGTTAACATAATATCCACATTATCTTATTTACTATACTGCTATATCATTGTTTACTATAACTTAATGAATAAAAAGGGAACTAACGTATGCCAATTGACTTATTCATCAAGTCTGTTAACTTAAGGATTGAAAATTTAAAATATGTACAAATTTTTATATTGCTAACTTAAAAACTAATTTCATTATTCTCAACTAACCGGGTATTATAGAGCAATGTGCCATGGGGGGACACTCTTGACTCTTACACTTGTGATTTTCATGAAAATGATATAGATTCGCTGCTTTTGTTTGATGCTTTTTTCTATTTTGTGAAACCAGTATAAATATGTTCAGAGTATATGTTTAAGAACTGAATTGCAAATGATATTTGAATGATTTTAATGAAAATATGTGTATCCACACAGTTTCTACGAGTGCATGAAACTCGTTGTTAAGAGTTGGAAATAGTGCTTGACTTAATGATGTTTTAAGGCTGTTATACAACATGTTTTAAGATGCTATTTTTTTTTTAATGAAAATGCATGATTAAGATGCTATTTGTATGGAAGTGCATGATTTAAGATATTGTTGTGAGACGTCGGTTAAGTTTTGGCATAAAGAATGTGAGATTTCGATTAGTTATGTGAATTGTCGGTTAGTTATGAGAGATGTCGGTCTGTCAAGGTGAGATGTCAGTTTGTCTTGATATAGAAGAATCAGAGATGCTGTCAGTGTTGGCATAAGGGAACTTAGTCCCTAAGTTAATTGATTAAGGATAATAATAGTATATTAAAATTGTACAGTTATTAGTATAATAAGAATTATGTTGTACCTGAACAATGCAGTAAAGGTAGAAAGGACGTGGCCTCCCCAGCTTACCCTTTTTTTGTCCAATTATGAAGATAAGTTAGAATGATAAATATCTTTGTAGGTCTTCTAGTCATCACCTACGATAAGATCAGAAGTGATTATTGACATCTACTAAAGTAGGAAAGATTGTTCTTTCTTAGTCAAGTATCATGAGAGTTAGGAAATTCCTGAAAAATTGGTTAGTTCATAAGAAAATTTGAGTGAAGCTCATAATCCCTTTGTTCTTCCATAATCTATGATCATAGAAAATGAAAGTGCAGATTCTAACCAGAAGGGTAATTTGGGTGGCAGTTGGATATCTGATCCGACCGCAACCCGAAACTTCGTTAATAATTCGGTTGGATCATCCGACCCAATTTGTTATGTATTTCTTAAATCTGACCGATCCGATCCGATCTGAAGGGTAATTCAGGTGGCAGTCGGATATCTGATTCGACCGCAACCCGAAAGTCCGTTAATAATTCGATCGGATGATCCGACCAAATTTGATATGTATTTCTTAAATCTGACCGATCCGATCCGATCCGATCAGAAGGGTAATTCGGGTGGCGGTTGAATATCTGATCCGACCGCAATCCGAAAGTCTGTTAATAATTCGGTCGGATATTTCAACCGAATTTATTATGTATTTTTTAAATCTGACCGATTCATTCCTATTCGATTTGATCCATTCCGATTTGATCAGAAGGGTAATAATTTCGATTTGATACCGATCCATTATGTATTTTTCATTTCGATTTGATCTGATTCAAAATTCAAAAGTCCGTTAATTATTTGGCCGGATGATTCGACCGATCCGGGTCAGATCGGATTAAAAAATGCTCATCACTATAAGGTCTCCCCTTCACTACGAAACAATGAAATGGTTGAAAATAAAAAATGAAATATGTCATTATCACTAATGACTATAATTGTTTCCTTCTTTGTAATATCAATTATGATTTACTTGGATAATCAGAAAATTAGAAGTCGAGAGCAAGTAGGCAATTTCGTAGGAATCTTCCATTGTGATTTAGTGTGGCAAAAAAAGGATTGTTCGATTTTGTAAGTGTGCACAATGGAATTGTAAGTATCACTGATGACTATAATTGTTTCCTTCTTTGTAATATCAATTATGATTTACTGCATGATATTTGTATAATCTGATCTTGGAAAGTATACCTCTCTACATTTTTTCTGATCGACTCGATTTCGGGCTACAATGCTTTATTAGGACAAGTTGGACCCACACTATTTCGTACATTCCTTTATTGTTCCATCAAGCTCTAAGTTTATAGCATTGAGACAAGAGATGGGATGGAAGCTATAAGCCCGTTGTCGCCAGCAACATCTAGCAGAAATCCTAGTTTGCAACGATGAGATATGACTGATTTGCTTCATCGGGTAAGACACCATCAGAAAGCCAACATGGGTGATTGTCTACTCTTGAATCTAAAGAGCCCGATGAAAATTAGGTGTCCAGCAGGTCCAAGGATTTGGTGCCTTATCGACTGATGATGGACAGTTCCATCATCGAGATAGACCATTCAAGTCACTGAAAAACTGAAGAATAGAAGAAAGTTTACGCCCGTGTCACGTTACATCAGTAAGAAGAGTCAGAGCTAAGGAACATACGATACCAACGACCGATTACGCAATTATGAAACGAGATCATTAATATTTAGCTTTCGCTAAGTTAAATGATGTACGAATTGATATTCCTGATCCTATTTTAGAAGACAACTAAAAACGGTGAAGTAAAACTTGATTTCGTAAGTCAACTTGATGCAAATCAGGTGGTAAGATCATTACGCAATTACCGTGCATTGAACAGCGGTAAGATCATTATCTTACAAGTGCATAATGGTATGGAAAGGCGGTTGGATATGATGGAGGAGCGTAGGCAAGAAGTGATTGAGAGTGATTGAGAGTGATTGAGAGTGATTGAGAGTGATGGAGAAAAAGAGGAGGTGCAAATGGGAGTTCAGAGTGGTGGTTATTAATGAGTGCATCGAGGAGCCCGAGGTAGAGGTGTTGCTCCTCGCAACCATGATGGAGGTCAGATTTATGAGTAGATGAAATTGATGACCAAGACCAAAATTTGCACCAACCCTTGGATGAGCTTGCGGAGAGTATGAAAGTTGATGTCTCGGATTTCCATGGAAAGTTCAAGCCTCATGCTTTCCAAGATTAGATGACGGCACTAGAGGGGACTATTTTGAATTGCTTACACGACGACCGTGAGGTTTGGTGTCTGAAATTGAAGATTAAAAGGGCAGAGAAGAGCTTGGTTGCAGAGTGTGGAGGAACGGAACAATTACACCAAACTCGACCACCATTGTGACTAATTAAGGAGAAATGAAGGAGTGTTTGAAAGAGAGGTTCTTGCCAACGAATTATGAACAATTAGTCTATCAGGAAATGTCACGGTGGTAATAAATTTCAGTAAATGTCGATCAACTTATGAAAATATATGTTCGTCATGCTGCTCAAATATCTCAGATTAGGACATATATTTTATGAGATTAAGTTTTTATTGAAAAACATTATCAACGTTAATAAATATTTTATATTTATTTATTTGAATCAGATCTATCAGTTGTTTATTATAATGTTGGATATAATAAATGCATCAATGCATGCTAATATAGATTGCATGATAGATTCCTAATTATTAGGTAATGCTTTTGAAATCGTGAAAATGATCATGTTTGGTGAAACCAAAGAAGCTACAAGCCTAAGACCCAAATAACTCATAGTCATATGTTTGTCATAAAGAGATATTTATAATCCATGAAAACTATTGTATGTCACTATCTTCTTCTTAGGAGGAATGATATTCTCATAATCAACAGTATTAGAGAATAGCATGATAAACATGCATGTTATTAATAGAAGATTAATCACTAAACGAGAACGCTTGACAAGTCTCAATAGTAATGATAAACTAGTAATGAGACTTATATAATGACTATGGTACTTGTGATTCTCAAACCTGAGATTAATACAGTACTGTTGTATGAGATATCATACTTTTATATCATTCAATGTGGCCCTAACCAAGAATCACAAAAGGATGAACCACTGGGCATTTGTTCTTATACGTACAGTTTATAGGGTGATAGGATGGGATCCATCGTCTCATTATTAAGAGCATAAATTCTATGAGTGATGTCCCTTGTACAACAAGGAATCTTTGTAAAGTATAATGGTTGGAAAAGAAGTTTCCATAGATCCATTGTCTAAGTTGCATAAAGAATCACATGATTAATATAGTCAAGTCTATTGAGGTTTAGTAGTTATACCATACCTATAACTGATCGAGATTTTGGCATAGATGAAAGTATCATTTTGATACGGAAATAGTTACTACAAGTTCTTTAGGATGTTCTTTGAATTTCTAGTTACATGTATAGCTCATATGCCTTATTAGAAGTTAATGTGGATCAGGTGGTTTAAAGCTAATTTATTATATGTATGATGATTGAATTAACTACTTGACTTAAGAGGTGTTTTAATATTCAAATGATTTATTTGTAAGAATGAAAAAAAATTCACAAGTTGTTATAGGGTTCACCTGCCGGTATAATATAAAACATATTTGTTCACACATATAAAGGATGATTGGATCAATGGTTAGAGATCTTAACTTCAAAAAATTTGACTCAGTTTTAGAGAACTTGATTTAAGAGTTATATTATTATTTAGTTTAATTTGTTAGTCTAAATCACACATGCATTACTAGCATATCCAAATGGAGATTTTAAAAAATATTTATTAAAATGGAGATTTAATAAATATAAAGCCAAATAATAATTTTCAAGTTAGAGGAAAATCCCGATTGGACATTAAAGTTGGGCTAAACTGTCCAGCCAATACTGGGTAAAGTTGGAATTTAATTTAGAAATAATTATTGTTTTAATTTTCTGAAAATATGGGAATAAAAACATACAACGATCTTTAGAAGGCCACTAGGGCTTGCGGCCACTAGGGCTTGCGGCCCAAGTCTAATGTTCCCCTAGGGTTCACACTCACTATGGCCGCCCATGAGGAGAGAGAAATGGGAGGGAGTCTTTTATGTTCATTTTTTTCTCTCCAAAATTATTTTCTTTTTCCTTGTGATTTGATTCTCATGTATTTTCCTTTTGAATTGTTATTCATGTGGATACCAATAAAGCCCGAGTGAAGGTTTTAGATTCGTACAAGGAGGAGGCTGCGGTTATAGCTGGTGGCAACGGTAGCGACGTCTTGGAGGAAAAGTTTTGGAAACTTTTCAATTTTCAAAGAAGGTTTTGCTCGTTATAAATCCTATCACTCTCCTTTTTCTAGCATAAATCTAGTAGAGTATGTAGATGACTTGAATATGTAGATGACTTGAGTATCTAGCATAAATCTAGCTCTTGGTAGTCTTTTGATTGCCATCAATCTAGGCAATCGATTACCCCTTTAGCTCATCTCTGAAAACTACCACTATTTATATGCACAACTCGAGTCATTGCTGATCGGATATGATCTCTTAAGATATATTGACAGTTCCACCACTACCCCACCTAACATAACTAGCTCCCTTTCTAGATCCAATATGGATTACATTAATTGGTTCCCATAAGTGAAGTTGCTTCTCAATATTATTTTTGGTTCGGTTATTGATAAAGTTATTCCTCTTATTTCTTCTGTAGAGGTTTTTCTCAAAATCAAAATATTGTTTGATAACAAATCACGTAGCAAAGTGATGCAGTTAAAAGAAATCATATAGTCCCTTCAGTGTGGTTAACTATTTGTCTCAAAATATCTCCATGAGATCGAAATTCTTGTTGATGAGCTCACTTCTATTGATATGCCCTTTCTACTGATGATCTCACTCTTCACATTCTCAATGGCTTATGCTTTGATTTCTGAGACATTTTTAGAACTGTACGAGCCTGTAAAACACCACTTTTATTCGAGGAGTTTCATGATCTCCTTATGATGCATGAATCCTTTCTTAAATGGCTTGATTATGTTGCTTCTACAATCATTATCACGGCCAAACCCTTTTATTACTATAGTTTCTGTCAATGCTTTCCAGCATAATCGTAGCCCTAACTTGAAATTAGGTTCTTTCAAGAAAGGAGCGAGTACGTCGTCTCATTCCGGCATATGCAATAATGATGTGGGCCAGCTTTGTGAAAAGCCCTGTCACAGTTTAAAACAGTGTCATGTTAGCTCTCGTACGCATTCTTCGGCTACCAACTGTACCACTGTTGGCCCATCCTTCAACAAAAATGGCTATAAGGTTTGGGTGCTTCTCATATCATCACCTTTGATGTTCGCAACCTCACCGTTCATTCAGAGTATGAAGGCATTGACGAAGTCGTCATTAGTGATGGTTCAAGTTTGCAAGTGATACACCCTCTTTAATAAGAACCTAATCCATGTTCATCTGTTTACTGAACATAATGATTTTTTTAATGGAATTTCACCCCACTCATTTTCATGTGAAGGATTAAAAAGGGGGCGATACTCCTTATAGACTGTGTGAAGCTGCCGTTTTTTATCCTTTGAAGGTTTTGGTGGCCGGATCCGTGCCATCCATGTTATCATTTGTTGGTATGATGATATCACATAATTATTTGGATAGGGTTCTTGGACATCCCTTTTTCAAGATTTTTTTGCACTTGGTTAAATCTTTTTCCCTTCAAGTTTTAAATGATAAACATAATAATATGAACTCCTATTCTTCATGTTGCTCAAATAAAACTTGGCAATTTCTGTTTTAATATGACCACTTTGGTTAGTAAGCATGCTTTAGAATATTTAAATATTGATGTTTGGGGACTAAGTTCCATTACCTCTCTTAATGGTTTTCTCTATTATGTGACCTTTGTTGACTACTTTACAAAGTACAAATCAATAAGTTAAAATCAGAGGTATTTTCTATTTTTCAAAAATTTAAAGTTTTTATTGAGAAACAATTTAATGTGCCTATAAAAATTTTACTTCAACAATGGTGGAGAATTGATTAAGTTAAAAGATTTTTCCCATAAAATGCAATTGGATGGTACACATCTGTATCTCAAACTGCTAAAATGGTCATATTCTATTACATAATGCATCTTTACTACTTACTCTTTGGACCTATACATTTAAAAATACTAACATATTTATTGAATCGGACTCCCACCCATATTTTAAATACTAAATCTTCCTTTGAAGTTTTATTTAATCAAACACCGAATTATTTGAAACTTCGCATTTTTGGGTGTATGTTTTATGTGGCTACAACCTTATTCAAACAATAGAATGGACATGGGTGGAAAGGCTTATTTAAAGCACAAACTTGACAAGCTCTAAAAAGTCTTCAGTGGCGACGCACCATGTTCGATGAAATTAATGTGCTTCTTTGGCAAGGTACATGGGAACTTGCACTGCATTCTAAGTCTCATAATTTAGTTTAGTGTACATGGTTTTTCGAACCCAGTACAAGCCTGATGGTTCAGTTGAGTGCTATAAGGCATGCTTAGTTGCAAACAAATTTAATCAACATCCGGGTGTGGACCATACTAAGAAATTTAGCCTAGTTATCAAATCGGCCATTGTTCGCTCTATTTTATCCATATCGGTCATGAAGGATTGGGTTGGCCCATTCGATAAAATTGGACATTAATAATGCTTTCCTCCATTGGGCACTTCAAAAGGAAGTTTTTATCGCTCAACCACTGGGTTTTTTTTTGACACTACTAATCCCTCTTATATTTGCAAGCTTAAAAAGCTTATCTATGGGCTCAAGCAATCTCTAAGGGTGTGGTACCAGGAATTATGCTATAACCTTCTCAATCTTGGTTTTTCACAATAGGCCTCAGATCCATCGTTATCTATATTCATTGAGGCTATCATCTATTAGTCTATAAGTAATCCATAAATAGAAGCGGTAATTTAAAATTTGTCAAATCTAATCTTAAACATGAATTAAACTCAATGACATATACCAAGATTGATCACACAAACATATATCATATATATATTTAACGGAAAGTCCCGATGTAAATTATTAATTTCTAATTAAACTAATATCATGCTTAGTTATGCTATCAGAGCTACATAACATTATATTTAAGTAATTCACCACTTTTCCCTTATACTCATAC
This sequence comes from Coriaria nepalensis, assembly GCA_027186245.1. Lineage (NCBI taxonomy): Eukaryota > Viridiplantae > Streptophyta > Magnoliopsida > Cucurbitales > Coriariaceae > Coriaria > Coriaria nepalensis. The sequence continues at coordinate 6,247,570 of CP114495.1, read as the reverse complement.
TATAAGCTAACTTACAATTTTATCTTTAAAATCAAAACGGTCTGTTGTCTTATTCTCTTAGAAAATTTTAAGTTACTTTTGAACTTTAATGTGTGTGACTGATTAGGCTCTACATCACACTGGCAAGAGGATTTTATCTATTTATGTGGCTACAACCTTTTATGATTTTATCTATTTAAAAATTAGATTCGTTTAACTTTAAAATATTTTTTAAAACTAAACAGTTAATTCAATGATTTCTTGATTTATTTAAAAGCGTACGTCCATTAAGCCAATTGGGTTTTGATCTCGATGGGGAAAATACTTTTATGTGATACTATTTTTATGCAAATATTAGCATGACAATGAATATTATTATTAATTGTCATTGTGAATGTTAATTATTATTTATCGTGTTTATTAATTTTGTTTGAACTAATATCTTATGTCATATAAATATATATCATGATAAAGTCCAATGTTATAAGTTACACATTTTAGAGATCATGATAGAACTTATGTTAATTGAAACTCAAGTTGCTTATAGTTTAAAGACACTAATTGTTCGGTGTCATAGGATCTCAACAATGGACATTATTGATCTGGATAGATAGTCACTTAGTTCATCACCTAAAGGGTTTAGGGTGGTCGATCTTATGGCCATTGGTCTTAGTGGAACATGATGATGATTATGTGGGTGTCAAATGTGGCAGTTAGATAATTCTCAATAATAATTAATACTGACTATATTATTGAGAATTGTCTAGTGATTATATTACATCTGGTCCTTAGACTTGAAATATTCATGATATCTTATAAGTCGGGTTTCGTGCTTTGACATCATTCCAATTAGCCCTAACCAAGGGCCCCGTTAGGTATGAAATAGTACATGAATGTTGTGAGTAATAAAAAAGAAATCCATTGCTTTCCTATTTGGAAATAAATCCTATGAATTATATTGTTTATCGAACAAGGAATCTTCGCAGAGTAATATAGTAAGAAAAGAATTCCTATAAATCAATTTTCTAGTTCATTAAAAATATGATGGTTCGTGATTTTTCTATTAGGGCTTAACCGTCAAACCATACCAAGGACGATTCAGGATATTGGCAAAATTGAAGGATAATTTATTGTAAATAAAAGTTCTTATTTATTGAAAGATGGTAATTCTCATCTCCTAGGTAGTCGTGACACTTTGCTAGAAATCAATCTTAACTTGGAAGTTTAGGAACTTAAGCATGAGGCGATTAAGTTAACTGTTTAATTTAAAGATATTATAAATTAAATGAATTTGATTATGAATTAAATAAAATCATCCTATTGGTGTGATTTATAACATAATCGGTCACACATATAAGATCTTATATTAACTCACTTTAACATGCATATGAGAAAAGGGAAGCACAAATTGTTTCCATTTTAAGGGTTAACTTTTAATTTGACTTGTATTTCCACTATAATGATAAAATGGTAGTTATTAATGTATTAAATCTAATGTCATATAGCATTAACGATATTAATTTAATCTTATGTAAATCTATGAATTAATCTAATGTCATGACATTAAATCTAATGTAATATAATCTTATATAAATCTAATATCATCTATGATATTAATTTAAATAAAAATTAATAAATTATATAAAAATTTTTATTTAATTATAGAAGAGTCTTGTAATTTTGTATTAATAATATGATAATAAATGATTAATGAGTCAAATTATTAATTAAATTTTTATTGATCAAATTAATCGAAGGATTGATTAGACAGGCATACACTTTCAACGTCATCATTTATTTCTTAATTTATGTTGACGACAGGGACAGAAAATAGCCCTGATGACATCTTGTCCCTAATACTCAAATTGGGCTGTTGTTTCTCTCTCAAGGATCTTGAGCCTTTACATTTTTTCCTTGGGGTTTAAGCCCACATGTGCCCTACTAGCTTTTCATGTCTCAAGAGTAGTATGTTTGTGATTTACTTACGAAAACCTCCATGGATGGTGCCTGACCAATTCACACTCCGCTTGCTACTCATCTACCTTTTGTTCTTAACGATGGGTCACTACAAGTTGATGGTACCCAATATCACAGCATTATTAGTTTTCTTCAGTACGTTGCTCTTACATGTTCAGATATCTTCTTCGCTGTCAATAAGCTTGCTTAGTTTATGCCTCGCCCAACTTTCGCTTATTGATTCGCTACCTGAAAGAAAATAATTGGCTTTAGCATTCTCCTTTGTTCAACCTCTGATTTCTCTCCGTTTGACCATACACCTGTCTCTGCCTATCTGATTTTTTTGGTTCCAAACCTCATCTCTTGGATGACGCATAAGCAACGGACTGTTCCTCGCTCATCGATTGAGGTAGGATATCAGTCTCTTACTATCCCTTCTTCGGAGGTCATATGGCTCATCAATATTTTTCGGGATCTACTACGATAATATTAGAGCAACCGAACTTAGCTTGAATCATGTCCTCCACTCGTGTATGAAGCATATTGAAAGAGATCTTCACTATATGCGCTCTCTAGTCAATAATTGTGATCTTGAAGTTAGTTATATTAGCACAGTGGACCAACTAGGAGATTTGTTTACGAAACACTTGCCATACCTTTAGATTCAGTTAATGGGATCTCTGGCGAAACATTGGCATCTCTGATGACCTATAAAGTTAGTGGGAGCGTAATATGGAAAGAAATCTTAAAGAATAATGCTCTAATTAAATCCTGATTTCCCTCCCACAATTATTACCAAATCATTTCAGTTAACCATATTTGTTCGAGTGTAATTTTCTTCAATCTATAGCTACAGTGTATGATAGCGGTTTCATTTATTTGATTGAGGCTATTATCTTTCCAATCACTTGTATATATTATATGTACGAAACATAATAGAAAAATGAGTTAGAATATTCAATCATTATCAATTCCTCTTAATACCCTCGTTGTCCACTTATTCTTGAATTACTTGATGCGGTACTTGAACTGCATTAATAAGTCTTCATGCCCTAAACTAATCTCACTCTCTTTAACACTATTCCACCGAATGAGATATTCCTTATAACTCGACACACCTCACTTCGTAATGACTCATTTCTTCAAGTTCCTTATCATTGGAAGTAACAGCCACCGTTGGTGCCCGATTAAACACTTCTTGACTAAATTCATCCTTATTTTCATGATAAGGTTTCAAGAGGCTCACATTAAAGATCAGATAAATCTGTAACTTGGAATTTAAGCTTGTAGGAGACCTTGTTGATCTTGAACTACCCCTCGTACTACCGGATCAACACTTTATGCACGATCCTCAATGACTTGAATTACTTAGGCAAGAGTTTCACTGTGACTTGGTCTCACTCTGAAACTTTATTTCCCTTCGTTTAAGTTTGACCCACTTCTTTTATCTTTTTCAATGCTTTTCTCAAGTGGACATGAGCCATGTCCATTTGTAAGCCGTGAGACTCTCTCTCTTTGTAACCAAATGCGACAACCATGGTTGAAGTCAATGGCCGGTAGCATATCACAAGCTCAAGTGGACTATTCACTGTCAACTTGCACTCCTTTTGATTGGTACTCATCGTATCCAATAACTTAGTCCAATCTTTTTATTTGCATTTACATAATGCCTCAAGCAAAGCTCTAATAATCTGTTCACCCTCTCCATTTGGCCGCTAGTTTGAGGATGGAAGCTCATAGAGAAGTTCAAATCTAAACCAAGGAACTTGAACAACTTGGTTCAAAATCTCCTATTGAACTGCCGATCTAGATCGAGGTAAGGCTTCCTTGCGAAGTTTGATTACGTGTTTGAGTATAAACCTGGAAAAGCCAACCTAGTTGCGGATGCCTTAAGTTGAAAAGCGGGGTTGGTGGCTATTAAGTACTCTCAAGTATTCGGTGCTTGATAGGATCATAGAAGGCATGTAACTAGATACAAGTTATATAAATGTCAAGCCAATTGATTAAACCCGATTAAGACATGATATTTGTATGAATAATCTTCTTGTTATAAATATCAACAAATATTAAATGATATATTTATTTAATAAAAACACTTTATGTATCTATCGTCTTTATTATTTTATTAGATGTAATATTATATATTCTTTTTCTTTTTTTGGGGAGTATTAGATTCAGTATTACTATTGGATTTCAGGCATTTGTTTTTATAAGGGATGATTGTTGAATAAGATAAAATTTAAGGATTTATTCCCTAAACTTAACATTTTATACTATTTTTTTTTTAAGACTTAAGATTTATATAATTTTATCATTTTAATGAAATCTTCTTTATAATGTAGTCGCTTCGATTCAGAATAGTTATATCAGCAAACTCTCTAATTCTTCCATTCGGACACCTGCATCAAATACCATAGGTGTTTTGTATTATGTCGAACCCCCATGGTAGCAATACAAGTAAAGATTTTTCGTCTAGTGAGGACTGCTTTAAAAGAGAGAAAAATATAAAATAAAATAAAATAAAATAAAAAAGATAAAGAAGAGGAAGCAGAAGACGACCACCAATTACAAACAAAAATCCGAATAGAAAATAAGAAAGTTGGTATCATTCAACTCGTAGGTATAATAAGAATAACAATAGTACGTAGATACTATATCTAGAAACGTAGAGATGAAGCTAATTGAAGTCTTTATTCCTCAAAAGAATACATAATGCACTTGTTAAGAATGTAATTCGGACTCTACAGAATTTATTAACTCAAAGTTTCACACCTCAATTTTATATCTATTTGGTGAAGAAAAGAAAACTAAAAATAATCCCATGAAGTTACACCTAAATATACATACGACAAATCTCTTCTACTATTCCTAAATAGTATATCCTAATGGCCTTGTACCATGTAATTGTCCGATGGCCACTGAAATTTGTTTATTACCATTTAAACCCCCACTCCTCTTGCTCCTCAAACCTTCTCAATACCCCTTCAACGGCGATATCAACAGCATCCTTCACATTCTCCAATCCCTCCTTTGGCTCTGCATACACAAATTTTGGCAGAAATTCAATCACCTTTTCTCTCATCTTCTTCACTTCTTCTTTACTATAACTCTCTAGCACACTTCTTATAGAAATAGTACCATTCTTCACTCCATTCCGGTCTATAAAAACCGAATAACTCCCTGGCTCATTTGGCAAGAACCACTCGTACTGATAATACGCGGTTCGCTTCCAGAAAAAAACTGGGATCGAACCGGCCACCATGCAATCAAATATAGACCGCCGGCTAAAACTATCCCCTCTCGGCTGCAGGCAAAAATCAGTGCTCAGAAAAGTCTCGAGTATAGCCGATGTGCCGTTTAAGCACCGTGCCCCACCACAGTCGACAAGTCGGCACGAGTCAGACTCCTGCCGACAATGGTTTAACAAGATCTCACGAAAATCGTTCCTGATTGCGCCACGCGTCGCTCCCGCGAAACAAAATAAATTAGTTCGTTTACGCGAACGTACAAAAGTTTGCCACGTATCGATATCAGACTGGGAACGAGGGTGGAATCCAGTCGGGTAAGGTACACCTACGTCAAAATAGTCCCAAGGATTCCGCTCAATGAGAAGACGCGTTACGTTTCTCATACCTGGCATGTAAATACAACTTGACCCCCAATCATGGTCATCAGACCGTCGAAAATCCCATGTGATGCGGCCCATCGTGGTGAAATGATCCCAGCCGTTCGACCTTTTAAAGTAAGGCTGATCCCGAATCCACGTCAGCATCCTTGTGCAGAGTTCATCACGTTCTTTCGCACTCGAATTGGACCACAGGTATTTCCCCACTGCAAGTCCGGCGTAGAACGGAATGTAGAACGCTGTAGCGGATTGGGGCTCTACGACGCGGCATTTATGGTTCTGGATCCGATTGTGGAATAGGATTTCCGTTACGAACTGGTCAGTCCAGTACCAAGCTGGAACAAGATTCTCCGGCACGATTCCGGCGAGTGATTCTGCTCGTCGGCCTAAGCCGTTGTTTGACAAAGCGTCGCAGCGCGAATTCCAAGGGTTCAAATCATCGCAGCTTGCGAGGATTTCTTGGTTAAAGGTTCTTGGAATATCGTAAACAAAGATCCGACCTGACCGGCAATCGTCGGAATCCTTGGAGTCAGTCAAATTGGAGTACGAGGGGGTCTCAGCGAAGTAATCGGGGGTGGCGTCGGCGCTGTTTGGAGCTGGAAAGTTTTGGCGGCGCTGGTAGTAGACAGAAGTGGGGTTAGAAAAGTAGCGGAAAGTGAAGAGGACGAGAATCTGAATGGAGAGAATCATGAGGATGAGCCATATGCGATGGTGGCTGTGTTGACTCGGTTGGAGGACAGAGTTAAAACTGAGCGAGTTGAGCGAGTTTTTCCGGTCGATGGGTTTGAATTTTTTCTGGTCGAGCTCCGACGAGGAGTTCTTTGAAACGGGAAGCATTAGAGTTGATTGAAGTGAAAAACGTACGGAAAGGAAGAGAGAGAGAGAGCGCGAGGGCAGATAGACGTTGAGGAGTGGCTGGCTATGGCGGATGGAGGGTGTTAATGGAAGGGTAAGGTGGTGACTAAGAGAAGGACACGTGGGCTGTCACCGGCTCCAAGGGAACCGACAACCTCAAAAGAAGATGCCAACTGGCACCTGGAGGTTCTGTTTATTCTCCGCAAATTTTGCTGTGATGATGTGTTTTTTTCTCATGAAATGGTTTTAATGTTCTTATCAGGGTATATGTAAAATTGACCCTAATTAAAACTTTATTAAAAAATTAGACCGAACGAATTTTTGCTGTAAAAATGGCTTCTTATTTTAATTTTTATATATTTTTAAATTCAAAATTAAAAGAAAATATCTACTCACGTTACTAAACTTTCGTTAATTTAAAGAAAAAATTCACAATGGCATGCCTAGAAGATTTGAATGATTAGAACTCTTCGATCATCGATTAATACTTGTTTAATTAAAATTTTAAATATCTTTGATTATTTAGATATTTATATTTATAAATACATATTAATTGATTATCTCTATTAATTTTTAGTTTGGATTGTATTTTGTTCATTTTAGAATAAATAAGTTACAATCTATCATGAACTGGATTGTATTTTGTTCATTTTAGAATAAATAAGTTACAATCTATCATGAACTTACGCTCATCATTTAAAAAGATGATATATACAAAGTCGACATTTCTATAGTAGTTAAGTATGAAGTGGTGGTTATTAATATTAAGAAAAAACTCACTGCATAATAATCGGAGATATTTAAAGAGTATCTAGGTACATGGGACACTTCCTTTCAATGAATATCCCTCCCAAGAATGTTGCCTAAGTTGTTAACTATTTCATTATTCAACGAGCCAAGTGCATGAAAAATAATGGGCTATGATTTATTGTCTGAAGGAAGCCAATGTGGTTCAATCTAAGGGAATGGGCTTTGGTGACGAGATTGAAGTATCTCGCTTATCCATGCGACTCGGTGGTCGGTCGGATAACAAAAGACAACAGACTATTTAAGAAGTATCTTGGTGGAAAGTTGTCCGAGCTTCAGGAATAATAGATAGAGAGGTTTAGAAGCAATGAATAAAATAACAAGGATGACGACATTGTGAGATCGCTTTTGTATACTTCATCGAAGTAGTGTTGTAAGCTCAAGAGAGAAAGATTAACATCCGGCCCTCTACCTTCGCCATTATTGATGTCAAAATTTTCATTTTGACACTTGACTTTAGTCATTTAATATATCTATTAAAATTGTTAAAAAGGGTCGAATTACATGGATTTCTGTGTTCTGGATCTTTTGCGAAAAGGCAAGTTTATCAAGGATCGGTAGCACGACAAAGTGTGCACCTGGAAAGACTAGTTGCATGTGGCTAAAGGGGGTCGCGCAACCGACCTGGAAGTAAGGCACAACAAGTGCCCATCCGTTCAGGAATTCCTTCTTTTTAGGCAATTTTACTCTCTCCTATGTGCATTGTAACGTTGCTCGAAGTCCTGATGTTGACACCAATTTTCGTCGGTGCAGGCTGACTGCTATATAAGCGGCAACTAGATAAGAGAATAGATCACATTGTTGTTTTGATCCTGGGAGAAACAAGTTGATATGCTAAAAAATTTGGTGAGGTGCGAATGTGCCATAAGTATAAACATACTTTGAATGTACTAATCTAAATAAACTTTTAAATCGCATAAAAGGTAAAGAACAACCAGTAAATGACGTTAGAGGTAATATGATAATTTAGATGAAAGCTCATATATTATAAGAAATCTGACTACTGATAAAATCACTGAAGAGGGATAGAAAACTAAAATGGTTCTGATATTCTTCGATATAAAATCTACTGAGCAAAGAAACCAATGAATGTAAATAGCAGTTTCAAAAATAATAAAAAGAAATTGAACGTTGAACGAAGGTTCAAAACTAATCATAAAAGACATGAGCATATAAAGAAAAATTAAATAAAGAAACTTATAAGGATAGAATTTCGAATGTAAAGACTTTAATGAAAAACTGGATAAATCCACTGAAGGATATAAAATTTAGCATTGGGCCAAGGAATTGATGTTGGATCAATTGAGCTTATTTTGAGTAGATGTCAGTTGGTAAGTTGTGTCTTTTTCCTTTGGTGGAGACCTGTATTTATAAAGGAAATGTGCTTGGAGAGCAAGCAAAATTGCTTGGGCAATACTCATGTTTGATGAGCAAGTATAGGAGCTTGGTGAGCAAGCATATGAGAGTTTTTATGAATGTTGACCAAGTCTCCTACTTGTGAATAAGTACCCTTGGGGCCAAAGTAATCTCATTTGCTGAATTTTCCTTCTAGTGGACAATTCTCTTACTTCCATGCTTTTTATTTTTCACTATGCCTGTTTCCAGTCAAATTGACTCGTTCTGAGACTTCTAAGAAGGTAAAAATGCACCCGGAAGAGTGGACAACCTTGGAAAAAATGCCTAGAAAGAAGGGAATTCATGCTATATAGGCACATGTTTGCCCATCTCTACGTAAGCTGCATGCTATGGTACACAGCTACTGTTGGCAAGTGCCACCACTCTTTGGCCCTATGGCTGACGTGCGGCCAACCCATTTGGCCTCAAGGATTGATTTGTGGCCAGTCTTTTGATGAGTCATCCTCTTGGTTGATTCATTCAAGCAGTTGATTCACACCCTAAGCAAACGATTTGGCATGTGAATGACCCCAAATTCAGCCATTTTAACGATCTTAATAAATCTTTTGAATTAACCCATGCCACCTATTGAAATGATAATTTTTGGATTAAATATGGAATGGCTCAAAGTGATGCGAAACGAATATGACACGAAAAAGAAGAACGAAAGTAAATCATCTATAATGAAGAATAATTCAATAAGAGGCATTACTTGGGCGACAAGAAGACTTGCTCATCATGTGAGAGACTCAGTCAAGCTTCCTAGGATTTCTCCTAAACTTGCTTCTCAAGTTTATAGGCTTGCTGACCAAGCAAGCTTAATAGCCAAGAAAATTTCCTTGGCTTCCAAGCATCATTCCTCTATATATAGGGGTCTTCACCAAGGCAAAGACACCACTCAACCAACAAAATTATCCACCATCAATTTCCTTTGCTAATGCCATTTGATCATCCTTCAATGGATTTATTTAAGCTTTTCTTTTATGCTTTTTATTGGTGCATAGGCTCATGATTTTCATGCTTCATGTAGACATGCTCACTGTTTATTTACCATCGGAATGTCGTTATTTTATCATAGCTCAATAGATGTTATTATCCAAAAATAATTCAACCGTTTAAGCTTTCTGTTTGCTTCAATGGCTTTACATTTCCAAGTTAGATTTCCTTTTCCACTCAACACATATCATTAACCTAATCGTGTTCTTTACTTTTCCGCTCTTTTACTTTTCTACCAAACAAGTAATGTTAACCCGATCGTGTCCTTTACTTTTATGTATGCAAGTATCGTTAACCTAACCTTGCTATTTACTTTATCGTTCATTTAGAGTAGGATTTACTTAGTTTAAAGTAACTTAATACTTCTAGCATGCCTACATTTATCGGAACAGAACAACATGACTCGCTTAGAACTTCAACTCACATTAAGGTAAGTCTCCAAACATTTCACCTTCATTTAATCTTTAATTAAGTGATATCTCTTTACCCCATTTGCTCTTTTTGAAATAAGTTTTTGGTGCCAACAAATTGGCACACTCGATGAGACCTATCAGTATGATGTCTATATGCTAATTGTAGGGTCATAAACTTGGCAAACGCCGAATGGGTGATCCTCTAGAGAAGGGGTGATCCTCTAGAATTTATGCCTACTCAGTAGCCTCTTAGCCTTGGGCGAGAGAGGCTTGAGTTGAAAGACTGTTCGTAAGAGATGAGCCTACCTTGTTCCGAAGACAAATTGGCTGATTAGGACTGCAAAGACGGTCAATCACCTAATCCGGTTGATTGTGCTGCTTCACAGTCAGATGTTTGACCTACACTTGGTATTTACTAAGGAAGCTCGATCTAAAGTTCTACGATGGCCTGATCTCTCAACTTATCTAGCAGATGGACAAATCAGACCTTCAGGTAGCAGCATATTCGACCCGATTGGCTGAATGCCTTCAAACTTTAAAAATTAACTTGCTAGTAAGAATCTGCTTGAATGTCAGGAGATGACTCTATAAGAACAAGATTTTCATATGGGGCAGCAGATTGGATACTCCCACTCAATTCCTTATGACATCGGTCGTACGTCAAGAAAGCCGCCTTTGGCAAACCCACTGATAGTGTCTCCTACCCATATAACCGATCCACCGGCAGCCGTTGAACTATCTTAAAAGGCCATAAGATAGCTGTAGCTGACCGCCACCACCCCTTAAGCACCCAATCAAGGAGGAGGGAGGCCCAACTATGGTAGTCGATCTAAATCCACTACTTCAACCATAGGTATGGCCGATATACGGGAAACTATCGACTGCCATTGGCATACTGCTTATGAATCATCATAAGGTCGGTGAGCCACGAACGAACGCTCTAGCCTATATGCTTTAGTTGGCGACCCCTCAGCTTCTAAGATCGGTTGTGCTTGTGTAGCCGGTGGTACACTGAGAACAACTATATAATATTATATTGAATATCTATTGTCAAGCTACTCGATAGCCACCACAACTGATGTACCCTAAACCTTATCTCGAGGCGATCCATTGGGAGCCCTTCCCTCATGGATATCGAGTCCCAAATTGAACTATAATCTCTAGGGATAACACTGGTCAGTCAACTATAGAACATATCAACCATTTTATTGCTTAATACTGCAAGGCTAGAGGCAATGACAGGTTACAAATGCATGTCTTTGCCAACTCCTTAACTGGGAAAGGCAGTTGGTTTGTATACTAGGCTACCGCCTAATTCTATTAGGACGTGGCAGGATATGGAGCAATATTTGTACATAATTCTAGTGTTGCTAACTCAAGGTTACAATGGCTGACTTGTTATGTTTCTTCTAATGAACACAGGAATCGGTCGAGGCATTTTTATCTCAGTTCTAGCAGTTGAGAATTGATAGTGCATATAAGATCGAATTGATAGAGGACTACTGAGCTTTAGAGAGACTCCTGTTATGGGAGTCGATCAAATCATTTTCCAGCTATGGCTAACATTGCCATTGTCAATTTGAGGTCTATACTTGATGGAAGGACCGAATGGGTAGGATAGCGTTGTCCGCCTACTAGCAGTCGCCTTATACCAGTTTAGATCAACATGCAAAATAATGCAGCAATATATGATTGAGCTCATCATCAGGTCAGTACTATTTATCAACTAGTTCGTTTACCCAATTGGTTACCATTATGCTATAATTGCCAGTTGTGTCTTTCTCAAATGGAAACTTACGGCTGAATAGACAGAAGACATAGAAGACAAAGGAATATGGTCTTTCAACCGGAAGTACATCCTGACAGCCAAGAGATCGGCCTATCGATTAAGGAATAATCTATTATCCAAAAGCGGCCACAAATGATTGTTTATCTAAAACCATCCTAGTCAGTTTAGAAGTGGCAGAAGCACCCCATCTTTTTTAGGGGAAATCGATATACTCGTAAGTGCCGAGCAACGGTGGAAACAGGCCGCTTGGAAGGAACAAGCTGCTGAAGATGAGCGTTCAACTAGAAATGGGTCACCTTCTTCTCTACAAGCCATACTAATGGTATTGGATGATCCACCATAATTCATGTCATCTCAATCGGATAATTAAGGAGGAGTTTATCCCTTTGACTTAGCCAATAATGTAGCCAATCTAATGACATCTCCCATGCAGAAAGTCAAATAAAACTTCACCATCAGCATGTTAGAAGCACTTCTAGATGAAGTTGATTCCCCGTATAAAGAAGAGGATGAGAAGGAATTTGCTTGGCCAATTGAGGAAAATTTTGAATGGCCTGACGATCTAAAGCCCAACAGACCTTCAACAATGGTTACCCTAAAATGAAATCTTGATCGGGATGATTTTTACTCTATCAGTCAATTTTCAAGATGATTAGAAAATCTCGTGGCAAAGGGCAAGGATCATTGAAGATGAGACTACCATCTTAAAACTACCGCCACTACCACAACTATTTGAAACTATCAATTAGGTTGAAGTGGTAGTAGAAGCCAGTGGTTCGGAAAAGATTATATTTGAGAAACCTATCGAGTAGAAGTCCTGCCACGTCAAGTCCTTTTACATTAAAGTCTACCTCGAAAGCGTACCAATTAGTTAGATGTTGGTTGGTAATAGAGCGATGATCAATATCTTATTGTCATCGATGCTTAAAGTTCTATAGAAGTCACTCAAGGACTTACTGCTTACTAAAGTAACTCTTGATAATTTAGCCGGTGGTATGTCAAAAGTGTGAGACATCCTACCTCTAGAGATGATAGTTTGAACAAAATCTTATGTGGCTGCCTTCTTCATGGTGGATATGACTACCTCCTTTAGTCTCTTACTCGAGAGAGACTCGATGCATTCTCATTTCTTCATTCCGTCCTTTTTTCATTAGGCTTTGTTATTTTGGAATGTTGATAAGTTGGAAATAGTCAAAGCCGAGGTGAGACCTTTCACGGCCACTTCACATATAGTAGAAGCTATGTTCTATGACAAAAGTGTCGGTCCTATCCAAGTAGTAGAGGAGATGACAAAGTGGTTGGAATCCTCTCAACATCCAAGCAAACCTCTAAACTAGCCAAGAAAAAACAAGTTGGTTAGCATGTCCCAGCCAAACCAAGTATCGAAGAAGTGCCATGATTGGCCATGACAAATAGCCAGACTCGACGCTAGTATAAATACCATTCAATGAAAATATTTGGCCTAGTAATTAGAGGAGTACCTTAATGGCTTAATAGAGGAACCAAATGAAGGTTTTACTATGGATCTGGTAAAACTTGGTTCGGCTAAGTTAAATGATTTAAGAGATGATGTACAATATCCCCTTACCAAAATAAATCTAAGGTCGGCTGAAAAGATCCTCTCATCTATATTAGTAGCTATCTATATATACATATGCAAAGTGAAATGATAATGTTGTTGTCGCCTTATTTCGATTATCTCGTATGGGATTACCATGAAAATGCTTGGACTGGATCGTTCTTTGGTAGAACATCGATTACCAATTAAAACTAAGTATGGACCATCTCAAAAGCAATCTCGAGGCATGCACCCGAGGTCACCTTGAAAGTACATGAGGAAGTGGAACAACTTCATAAAGTTGGCTTCATTTAAACTTCAAGGTATTCCAAGTGGATGTCAAATATCGTACTTTTCGTCAAGAAGAATGGCAAGTTAAAGAAATGTATCGACTTCTGGAACCTAAATTTAGCCACCGTAAAGGATGAATATCTTATGCTAATGGTAGATTTATTGGTAGAAAAGCAGTCAGACATGAACTCTTGTCATTCATATATGGCCACTCAAGATATAAACAAATCTTCATAGCCAGAAAGGATGTCCATAAGACTGCACTATGATGTCTCAATGTAATTGGCATATTTGAATCAGTGGTTATATACTTTAGATTGAAGAACGTTGGGGTAACTTATCAAAGGGATATGAATGCTATTATTCACGAGTCAATCAACACTATCATGAAAGTCTATATAGATATCTTGGTGGTAAAGTCTGTTAAAGTAGCCAATTACCTGGCTGATTTAAGGAATACACTAGATTAGATTTGTCTTCACCAATTGAAGACTTCATTAAAGTGCGCTTTTGGCATATTGACCGGGAATTTTCCCAAGTTTCTAATCCATCAAAGAGGCATAGAGGTCGACCAATGAAAGACCAAAGCCATTATAAAAGCCCATGCACCCAAAAATAAAAAGAAGCTCCAACGTTTGCTCGAGCAAATCAATTTCTTGATAAGGTTCATTTTGAAATTTGGCTGGGAAAAGAAAGGTCTTTAATTCATTGCTTAAATTGTAAATCGAAGAGTAGTTTGTTTGGATGACCGACTATTAGGTGGCATTGACAACATCAAACAATATCTTGCTATTCTTCTAGTACTCACTCCAGTTATAAGAGGTTGACCAATGATATTGTATGCCTCGGCCATTGCCGAATCGGTAGGCTACCTCTTAGCATAGGAAAATGATGGAAAGCATGAGCAGGCCATTTGCTATCCCAACCGGGTGATGAACCCTATTGATGTACAATAATCTTCCATTGAGAAATTGTGCTTGACTCTGTATGTTGTTGTGACAAAGTTAAGACATTATATATTGAATGCCAAAGTACTTGTAATAGCCCGAACCAATCTCGTAAAATACCTTTTATCTCGGCTTATTCTCTAAGGGTGCTTAGGGAAATGGGCCTTAGCATTAGCCTAGTTTAGCCTGCATTATGTCCCAAAAAAATCAGTGAGAGGGCAAGAACTTGTTGATTTCTTTGGAAATCACCCTTATGAACTTTTGCCAAATGATTGTAAAAATATATTCGAAGTACTTTGATGCATCTAGTACAAAGAATATTACCGGGGAACGGATCTCTATCAAGTAATTTGATGAAGAATATAATATAGCACATGGTCATTCTAGCTTAATTTCTTTTGCACAAATAACCAATAGAATATAAGGCTTTGTTTATGGGCCTAGAAATTTGGCTATAGTTGGGCACCAGTCATGTCAAGGTTTTTGGTGACTCACACCTAGTCGTCAAAAATGTTTCACGAGAGTATTAATGCACTAATTATCGGTTGACTAGTTATTTTTCTATGGACATTCAATTCCTGGATGAATTTGGAGAGTCGACGATGAATCCTGCGCCTCAGCTATTCAATGCAGAAGCTAATAATATGGCGCAATTAGCATCCAGTTTGAAAATATTAGAAGGGATGTCTAGAATAGTTACCTCTACAAACGGAATCACCCTCTTCTAGCCTAAATAGGTTTTATTTTCTATATTTAATATAGAAAATCAAGAGCATGACAATTGGCAAACATTGCTCATTCAGTATCTCTAGAATCAAAATAGGATATATCCAATCCAGATTCATTGATTGGCTATCAAATATACTTTGATAGCAAATGAGCTGTATCAATAAGTTCATGACAATTTGCTGCTCCGGTGCCTCGAATTTTCTGTATGCCTTAGGATTATGAAGGAATCTATGTTTTACATCAAGATGGACAAAAGATGTGTTGGTTGATTACATGACCCAGCTTCTATTGGCTAACTGTTCTAAAAGATTGCATCAATTATTCTAAGGGATGTAAAAGCTGCCAAAAGTGTGGAATAATTTAGAAAAATAACTCGCATTGAACATGCATCAATCATCAACCCATAGCTATTAGGGTCATCAGAGCTTACAACAAAAGGGTGGAATCCAAGATGTTCCCAATTGGTGATTTCATTTGGAAAATACTTCTTCCTATTGATCTCTAATTGGAAAGGACCATTTCATGTGCAAGAAGCATTTTCAAATAATGCTTATTGGCATGAAAGGCTAGAGGGTGTGATGCTTATAAGCAAATTATTGGTTCTTACCTGAAGCGTTCGACCCCAACACTATTTGAAATCCCTTAGAATAAAAGTTTGGTATTTAGTTGTTTGCTCAGAGAAGAGAAGTATGAGAATACTCAAATTGATAAAAAAACAAATGAAGAATTATCAAAGTGTTCACTAAGGATCAGCCCCTCGGCCGTCCCAATAAAAGATATCACCGATCGGCCCGTTGGCCAAGCAAAAGTCTCACAATTAAAAATGGAAAAATACAAAATAATAAAGGATGGCCTTCCATGTATTCTCTAGCCTCTCAACCTCTCGATCTGCCTCTGTAATGGCCATCCTAGTACCTAGCCACTACCCATCCTGGTACTTGGCCGCCTAGTCTCACAATAGTCTAAGATAATGGACAGATGGCCCTCATCATTGCCTGGTGCTCGGTCATTGAAATATGTAGCCTCTCCTCGAGGCACTAACACGTTGGCTCACACTTGGCCTAAGCAACCTTCTTGTTCTTTCCTATCAACACTGCTCAATGCAGGATGCTCGATGAGTAGACATTCGTATTTGGGACCTTGCTACCTTGTCAATCTCATATCTAAGTGTCCTTAAACCTTCATTAAGAGCCAATGATAGGTCCTCTTTAGTAAGAAGCTAGTTGATCTCTATCAAAACATCAAGATCGACTGCCCCTTTGAAAACATCAACAAGAGGTTAGCTAAAGAACTCCCTCAGATGGCCTAAAATGGCCGCTATGTCAGGAGAAGCAAGTGTCTTCGGATAAGCAGGAAATCTGCTAGCATATTGGCTCATCATATTAAGAGATACTTGTATAAGCTCCTCACCATCCGAAACTTTGATAGTTGAATCTTTGTAGCATTAACAATGCTCTGAATCTCATCATATGATATATAATACGGGTGAAGAATTGACGCTCCGTAAGTAATACGCTCTCCATGAAGGTAGGCGCTAATGGGATGTGTTGCACGAAACCCAACTATTTAAGTGTTTAACTACCATAATCGGGAAATAAAGCTCAAAGTTACATTTGTAGTTCAGCCTAGGCATAAAGCTAAGACCTCTTGGTCCTGGGCAACAACTATGATGGTCCAACATCTCTTACAAGGCCATCAATGTCTGGCCGCTATAGGTCAACAAGTTGCTAATAGAATGTGTGAAACTCTATATGTGGGTTTGAATTCAATCGACCCATGTCTTAAAGGTGTCAAAGAGGAACTCGAAAGTAAGCCCATGATTGGAATATCCCATGAATCCTCTCCACAATTAAGTTATTCTCTGAGAGTGCTAGGCTTCCTAAGACATAAGGAAGGAAAGTGGAAGTGTATCAAGAATTACAGTATCTATAAAGCCTCACCCACCATTCCAAACGGTTTTCTAGCTACAATATCATGGCAACCTCGCTACAAGTGGCCTAAGGCTAAAGATGCAAAAGAATAGCAATAGTATGTATTTTGCGAAAGGGCAAAGGAAAGAGGAAGAAATTCCTTTATCGAAACTCTACTAGGTACACAAATCACATACCTGTAGAGGAGAATTAAGAGGAAAGCACTATGCTCATTGTCACTCGCTTCCTCAACATCATTCCAATATTTCTCCATAAAATCCTAAAAAGAGCATCCACTGTCTGGATAAGAGAAATTTCTAGTAGAAGTAAGTAACTTTGCTCTTAGCCATATTGAAAAATATCTAGGTTTGAGACGATCAATTCATGTTTGCAAACGCTTACCAACAAGAGTCGGACAACTCTTCATACCTGATCTTAAAGTCCAATATGTGCTCTCAAATTCATAGGGAAATCGGTCTTTGAAATGAAGAAGAGTCCAAGAAGGGATACCTTTGTCATGGCGGAACAAGGACCAAGAACTGTACCGCCATCACAAGAAGCAAATACATCAAACTTGCAATTGACCGAAGGAGGATTCCCTTTCCAAAGGAGAGATATGGTGGAAGGACCGGTAGCCATGGTGATTTTCTGGACATTGAATTGCTCCTTAAAGAAAGAGATAAATTCTTTGAAAAGGGGTCTCTACTTAAAATGAACTAATATTTTGGGAGATTTCTTTGAGAACAGGGTGATTCCATGGATAAACAAAGGTTTTCTTCAAGGAAAGAATAGACTTTTTGAAAAGAAGATGGAGAGCTATGGCGGGTTTTATCTTTAGAGAAGATGAAGGGAATAAGGAGATAAAAGAGGGTCACTAGTTCAGATTTTTGAAGTTTAAAAAAAGAAAGGGAAAGAACAAATATATAATAATAGTATGAATTAGGAGAAGCAGCCGACGGACAGCCAACACCACCCCAACGCGTACAAGCCGGTTGTCCCGGATGACCCTTGTTTGTTAAGAGTTTGCAAGATTTGGTAGTTTTTCGGTTCAAAATTCAAAATTTAAGGAGATTTGGTGATATTTTAAGAGGATTTTAGGGAAAATAAAATAAACAGTTGGGATATGTCAAGTGAGTTGGATAAACTGATTATACTATTGGGTTATTCAAGATTGACACACTTCCTTAGCCAAAATTATGAATCAAGATATGAGGAAACAAAAAATTATTAATAAAAGGCCACCAAAATAGCGGCCAACTGACTTCGGTGATAAAAAATAAAGAATGTTTTAGTACCAATTATGCAAAAATTCATGATTTAAAAACAAAAAGTAATAATATTTGGATGATTATATTAAATTGATTAGAGATATTGGCAAAACAAATAAAAACACTTTGAAGATTAGCCTATATGCCATTCAATGATAGAGTAGCGAGGATAGCACCATGGCTATGCCACATCGAATCGAGGGAGTTGAGGATGTTCGTTGTTATCACCATTGATGGTGTTGGGTGATCGACTTGTCCATCGCCATGGTCTTTACCACTTTGTAGGTTTGGTAAAAAAAGTTGCACCTCTTGCTCTTGCATTCTCGGAGTGACAACCTGACATCAGATTTCCTACCTCGAAGATTTGTAAGGCGAGTTTCCAATTCTCTTACATGAGCCAACAGAGTCTTGAACCTGGCATACAAGTTTAGATAATGAGCCTTGGTGGCCTTCATCATAGACCTCCTCTGATCTAACTCTCTTAGTGCCGAATCATAATGGATTATGATCCACTCTCACTTCAGATTGATCTCGATGCAAGTTCATCAATCAGTTTGTTTCATCATAGATCTTCTTGAACCAAACCCTCACCTAAAATGTCACCTCATCGGAATGAATTATTTTGTCAAGCATGGTTAAAACTTCCTCAAGATTTAGATTTATGTGCGCAGAACCACATCTTGAAGGAGGAAAATTGAGAGCTTTATATAGAACAAATGTACAATTTGCGGGAGAGAACCAAATCCCAATTTAATACATTAAGAGGGAGTAGTTGGGTAATGAGACTCTTAAGAATATGCTCAAAGTCTAAGCCTCTCAAATGATCTTGGCGCCATCAACATCAATGGAAGAAGGGAAGCTAGAGGTAATGTGGGAGGAAGGATTGTGGACAAAAGGGGCATTGGTGAAGTGACCTTCGAAGTCACAAATGGGGATAACCTTGGAATGGTCACTCTCATTGCTACCACTACAAAAACTATCAGAGTCAGCCATGGTATTTAGGTTTTAAATGGAAAGTGTCGAAGAAAGGTTGTATTTATAGAAGATTATAGTGTCATTTACCTCTTATATTTTCTGATTTATTTAATAAAAGGGATGAATGAGGGAATTTGTTGATGCCAAAATTATCATTTTGACATATGGCATTGGTCATGGAGAGGTCTATTAAAGTTGTTAAAATAGTCCAAAATTTAGGGATGTTAGCATGCCGAATCATTTGCAAAAAGGCATATTTATCAAGCACCGGCTACATAATAAAGTGTACAACCTGGAAGACCGGTTGCACGGTAAGCCGTGTGACCAAGAAAGATCGACCACACATTGTAGCATGCAGACAAGGGGTGCAACCACACATCAGTGGCATAAGGCATGCTTGGAAAGAGGGCACAACAAGCGCACATCCGTTCTAGAATTTAATCTTTGTAGGAATTTTTCCTCTCTCCTAGGTGCATTGTAACATTGTTTGAAGTACTGAAATGGCTCAAAATGATCGGAAAAGAATATGGCATGAAAAAGAAGCACAGAAGAAGGAAATCATCCTTAACAAAGACGAATTTAGCAAGGGGCATTACTTGGGCAACAAGGAGACTTGCTCATCAAGTGAGAGACTAGGTCAAGCTTCGAAGGATTTCTCCTAACCTAGCTCCTTAAGTTTAGAGGCTTGCACACCAAGGAAGCTTACTAGACAAGCAAAATTGTCTTGGCTTCCAAGCATCATTCCCTTATAATAAAGGTCTCCATCAAGGGGAAAGACACCAGCCAACCAACCAATTAATCCAACATCAATTTCCTTTGGCCTAATTCCATTTTATCATCCTTCAACAAATTTATTTCAGCTTTTCCTTTGATCTTTTTATCGCTCCATAGGCTCATTGCTTACGTGATTCATGTAGACATTGTCAATGGCATTAGTGCTTAGGAATATAATTTATATCTTGGATTTCATGCTATAGTGCGAGTGGATGGTAATCTTATGCTTAGATTTTGAAATAGAAATCCAAGGATCCGTTAATTTCACATGATAAGGTAGAAGAATGGGTAAGCACCAAAGGGTTAACTGTATCATTCATTCATTTATCAATCTATTTTATTTCGTCATATTGGAAACTATGATTTAAGGGTATTACCTTTTTTGGGTTTTCATCCGTGGAATATTAAAACCAACTAAGGATGAGAAGAACATGAATGTATGCAAGAGATGGAATTTTTTCGAATGAGAAAGACAAAGTTGTGGAGTAGTTGACAAGGGAATTAAAGGAAGTTGAAGAAGAAGAAGAAAACTATTGTTAAAAAAGGAAGAAGAGAAAAAAGAAAAAGAAGAAGAAGCAGAAGAAGATGAAGAAATGGTAGAGGTAGATGTAGTAGAGGCAGAAGAAAAAAAAAAAAGAAAGAGAATGGTTGATTTATGGACCGTGAGATGAGGTCATTCATTCAGGATCTTATTTATAATTCTGAGCAAAGGATGATGGGAACAGTGATGAAGATGTTTAGAGAGCTAAATGAAAAGATGGGAGATATAGGGAAGATACTAAAGGAGATAAAGAGGCGATTAGTACTATGTCGGGTTTGACATTGTATTCACCGTCATCTGCCACATCCCCTATGTACTAGAGCCCCCAACCATCTCCACCTCATCCTACATCCAAGCAACAATAGTTAGCATCGCCATCACATCCTTCATCAAAGGCACCCATTGAAGAAGAACCTTGTGCAATTTTTACCTTAGTGCGACGTGCTAAATCGGCTTTCCTCACTTTAAGAACCAAGTCTTCTGGTGTACTATGGTGTAAATCAGTCTGCTTTCCGTCATCAGAGGTGAAAATAGGGAAATATATAGTGGTTTAGGTCCCCCATGCAAAGAAGCTGATGAAAAGTCAAATGTGACCCCATCCATAGTAGTGCTTGAATACGAATGAGGTATGAGGATGAAGTTTCTTGCTTCGACTGAGACATCTCCTTTCATAGAGATTGAGCATAAACACAAATATCAAAAGAAAGTAGGATTAAAGGCAAATCAATTTCTTCTTGTAAATGCGCAACACTAGAGAGCGATGACTTAGTGGCTTATGACTGCAACGGACCCGTAAGTAGTCATTCCTTAGTATACATTCATTTAAACTTTTTAATTTTATTTATGTTGTTAACTATAAGTTATTGCTGTATTTATGTTCATTTTCTATAAGAAGAATGATGTCATAGGATTTTAAGGCTAGAAATATTGGCAAGAAAAGTTTTGAAGGATACTATGACGTGCGAAGTGGCTAGACAATTTCGTAAGTCTTTTTGAACCCTTAATTGATACAAAGTCTATTTGTTGCAAATTTATTTCTAGATTTAAATGTTTTATTTCCCTTGTTTTTGGTTGCAGCATGTCAAAGAGTACATTTTTTTCCTTCGTATGAGAAGGAAGAAATTTAGTGACGTGCTCGATCAATCTGTTGCTTTCATTGATCTAGTGTTCCCAATACACAAAATGTTATTGGAAGTGCACTTTCAAGAAGATAAAGAAGGAAAAAAGGGCATGTCACGTATTTGGTGAGGGGATACTAATTCAGAATTACCCGGAAGGTCATTATCCTATTGGTAAAGTCAGATTTTGGTACATAGATCAGCTTTACATTCCATTAAACTATGGAGATGCGCATTGGTATGCATTGGTCATTGATAGACTGAAGAAGAAAATGTTTTTCCTCCATAGCCTGTTGGGGAACAGGTCTTATATGGAGAAGATTTAGATAGAGCTAAATGGAATGTGCATAATGCTCTTTTTCCTATTGAGAACTGTAAGGGATGATTGCATCCTGGATCCATTCAAGGCCGAGATGGTCATCTAGTTGAATGAGAAAACTATAGAGAGTTTAGGGGAATTCAAGGTATGTATGCTCAAGTTCCTAGAGTTTCGTCGTGCAAAACATGATTTTTGTAGATTTTTGGTGTTCTGAACAGTTTAGATTTGTAATGAATGACATTGTCGATTGTATTGGGATTGATTTAGTATTGGAAATTGAATTGGGTGAGATGTTTTTATTACAGACTGTATTGTGTTCTGACTACTTCTAGGAATTATGTGGGTAATTTTACCTAGTTAATAGAAATATTTCAATCGTTATGCTGTCGAAAATAGTAATTAAATGTCCACTTTTTGGTTATAAATTATACACGTCTAATAATAACATAGAGATCTACCTATTCACAATATTTGAAAATCCTCAGATGTGTTAAAAACAAAAAATTGAACTTCTAAGTCTCTCAATCTAAGTCTTTATCCCAATTTATTGTTGTTTAATAGGGCCCTACAAATCACCCATCGAGATGTAGTCACAGAGACTTAAAAGACTCTAGGACCTAATCTCGATGGAGGGCTTTTAGGGCCTCATCGATCCCTCGAGATTAGGTGACAAAGTCTTCTGAGTCTCTGTGACTGCATCTGGATGCTTGATAGGCCCTTGAAAGTTCCACATTGAGCATCGCGATTTGACCTTAAATGTTTAACCTTTCAGAACGAAGGCCAAAGATCTTAAATGTTTAACATTTGACCTTAAAGGTTAAACCTTAATTATTTTATTTTTACCCTTGACCTTAAAGGTTAAATCTTAATTATTTGTTTTTTGTTTTTTGACCTTTGACCTTAAATATTAAACCTTTAATCTTAAAGGTTAAATATTTTATCTTAAATTTTTAACCTTAGATCTCAAAGGTCAAACATTAAACAATTAGAGTTTAAAGGTTTAACCTTTAAGGTAAAAGGTCAAATCTTAAATGTTTAACATTTGATCCTAAGGGTTAAACCATAATTGTTTGATATTTGACCTTTGACCATATGGGTTAAATCCAAATTTTTTAATTTTTTACCTTTGACCTCAACTCGATGCTCGACGAGGTCATTCAAAGCCCCCTAAAGCCGTCGAATTATGGTCAAAGAAACTCAAAAGTCTATATCACATGATCTCAATGTTAATGGGGCATTGAAAGTACCCATCGAGCCATAGAGATTAGGTAACAAAGACCTATAAGTTCTTGGCCCTATATTTCGATGCTCGATGGGAGACCCTTATAGCCCCATCAAGCCATCTAGTTGGGGTCACAAAGACTTCTAGCTCTCTATTCCCATATCTTGATGTTGGATAGGGGCCCTTAGGGCCCGATCGCGTCCTCACGATTTGGTCACAGAGATTCTAAGTCTCTTTCCCATATATTGATGATTGATGAGGGACTTTTAAGGCCCCATCAAGATATGGTCATAGAGGCATCTAAATCTCTGTAGCCTTATCTTGATTGCTCGATGAGGCCTTGAAAGGCCCTATTGAACCCTCTTGATAATGAGGACAAACTTAGAAGTGACTAGTCACTTTTAAGACCTAAATAGAAGAACAAGTCCTCACAAAATGGGTATCTCTATAAACCATATGCAAGTTCGATTACATCAAAAGCTTACAACATGACAAGCTTCCAATACAAAAAGATCACATCAAATCATCAAGATTACTTGAATCATCGAATTGTTAAGATTACATCAAATAAAAAAGGTTGTTGCATCAAATCATACAATACAAACACCATCATACTAAAATCAGGTTTTGACATGTCATCTTATCATGTCCACTAATGCCACATAGGAGACACTTGTTTCTCGTCCATGGTTGTTCCCCCTCAAACATACCATCATTCACTCTATCAACACTTATTATTATTGATTCGTTATGTCCTTCCATTATCCCTTCTTTACCTTGGGAGTCAATGGGGTTCTTGTTTGATTTACTATGTATTTTCGTTTATAGAACCAAGTTGTCATTCGGGTAACACTCTATATAATGTAATTAATACTCCTTTCCCTATCAAATACTAAAACCAAATCTCCATTGTCACACCCTTTATTTGACTCAAGAACCAAGCTCATGATGTGTTATTCTCTTAATCAACTATAGCCCATGATTTTGGATAAAGATAGTTGTTACCGTTCTGAGCAATTACAGACAGGAACGTGTCTTTGTATTTGCACTTCAAAAGGTTCCATCAATGCAAATAACCCTTCTAAAAAATCTAAACCTCTTGGTTGCTACTCCTAAGCACATAAATAATAAAGAAAACTATTGATAGCAAATGTCACAAGTAAAGTTCCCCGGATTAACCCTTTTCATCATGCGTGTGTAAAGTGGTAAATCTTTGAAACTATCCTCAACTAACTCCGAATAAATTCATGTGCGATAGATATTGCCATGCCGATAGATCTTGATTTTCATGCCTTCCAATAACTAGTTTTTACCTAGAGATCATTATGAACATGTAAAGAATAAGTCATGCTTTAAGAGTCTCATTACATCGTTGGAACTTGTCCTTCACATATCTTCCAATTGTAGATGCTGATGCTTATCGATGATTACCCTCCCTGAATGTAAGATTATAGGTGTCTTGATATTTATATGTTCGTATTTGGAAAAATAAAGAATTCTTCCTCCGCATTACACGGATCTGCCACTGGCAATTCAGATCTATATACATAACAACAAATGTAGTCTTCTTCGACTTCTTAACCTTTAACTCAATATTCTAGTGAATGGTTGCATATGTAGACTTGCTTTTAGTTTGCTTTGAGATAATGTATTGAGTTATATAAAACTCCTCCCCACTCAATTGGGAAGAAACAACGAGAACTAAAAAACTTTCAATGCATGCGAAGGGTGGGGAAGCAATAGTGATAACAAAACTATCCTCTTCATTTACATTTCTAGGTTCTAGTGAATGCGGTATACATGGTAATGACTATAACACTTTTTGGTCAATTGGTATACATTCTATCTTAAGTAGATAAAGTTTCGATTAAATTCTCGGTAAGTCTTACTCCCAAAAATAAGTTATCCCGATAACCTATATTATCAACATTGCCTTCATTGTTGTAACTAATGCCAGGTTCTTCGTCCATTATTTCAACATCGACAACACCATCCTCAACATAATCTCTAGACTCATTCTCTTCACCATCAACATCAACATCAACATCACTATCACAACCTCATCAGAATCCTTATAACTACCATGATCATAATCATAAAAATCCACATAATTTTCAAGATTATTAGTAACATGAATGGGTATGTCACACGAAATGGGTAGATCACTTCTATGATCATCGTGATTATTAGCAACAGGATTGGGTACGTCCTTTCTAAAAAGATTATGTAATTGACGATGCTATTTTCAAATGTATCTCTCTAAATCTTTGAAATCAACTTCGCATATAGGGGAGGTTTTTCATCCTTATATTGCAAGTAGCACAAAAATCTCTTTACGTTTCTGTCATTTCTTATATATATTGTGGAACATTTTACTTTATGGCTTGTACGATTTTTATAAACTGAATTCATTACGATCTACCTTGATATAATTATATACAAATTTTATCGGCTAAGTATATGTGTCATTAGATCTGATCGAAGCTCTAGTTGATCCATCTATTCTATTTTCATGCCAATATAAGGAATTCTCCTTCTCTTTTGGATTCAAATTCTTCTTCCAGTCACCATGGAAACATATCATTATGAAAAGAGTGTTCATTTCTATACAAGGAAAACAAATTCCAATTTAGTAATCTAAGAAAATAATTATATACTATTGCTCAAGGGCTTGATGCCATTTACTAATCCTTAATGCTCGAACCATGTCCTCGCATCAAGCATCAAATCATCAAACTCTGCAACTTAAATCCAAATTTCCACAAACCGTTACAAAACTCAGAATTTCCTCCTTTTGTAGAATGAAACAAAACCTCAATATGAAGATAAAGCCATGATATTCTTTGTAATTATTCATAATGATTGAAAATGAAATGAATGATATCTTTAAACATACCAATTTATTTTTCAAGGGCAAATCAAGCTTGAAAATGAACAATGAGAGATGAAAATGAATATCAGAAAATAGATTAGAAGTAACGAAAAGAGGGAAATCTAATTAGAAGAACTAATTTTTGAGATTTTTAGGGTTAGGTTTGGTCGCCATTTTTCTTCTTCCCATATAGGTTATTACCATTTGCATGGAAAGGAAGGAGATAAGGGTGTGAAGGTAATTTTACATACTGATCTAACAAAGGGTATTAAGGTAATTTCAAGTTTTTAAAAAATATTTTCTTAAAAGTTTTTATATATTAGAGAGCCATACTTACAATATTTTTTTTTTTTGTGTGGGCTAATGTATCAAAAACTTCCTTTTACGAGCTCTTACGAGGCCTTTTGCCTGACCCATTCTAACATTTAAGCTTTAAAATTTAAATTACCTTCAAAATTGTAATTCGTGGAAAGCAAAACTGTAAAATACTTTACTATGGTTTATGATTATAAGTATCATAATTGCGGTTTGTCCTTCTCAGTAATAAAAATATATTTATATTTTTGCTACTTTAGGATTCAACCTCTAGAGCAATATAAAATTATGACCAATTCGTTATAGTATAAAAAGTAAAGAAACACGCTCTAAACTAAGAAATAAAAAAATAAAAAATTTGAATGGCCTCCACCCTCTTATAATTTTATTTAATTTAATTTCACCCTTCATATTTTATTCAATCTTTCATTTATTCAATAACATCCCTAATATTGGCATAACATCAATTTTCTATATTCCAGATGCCATGAAGCCACTCATTTTCAGCCACTCAGAAAAAAGCCACTCGATTCTTAGCCGAACGGATCATTAACTTCTGAGAATCTTATCCATATAAGTTATCAATTTAATTGACATTGTAAGAATATTGAATGAGTATCATACTAAATATAGATTATGGACTTGAAGCTATAATAATGATCAGGCTAGGTAAGATTTAAGTGGCTTAACACCTAAGGCCAAAACATATCATAGTCACAGGAGTATAATGGAGGTATAATGAGAATCCAAAGATTATTACAAGCGCTATCCCTTTGAAAGAAAAATGGTTATTCTCATAATGATCGATATTAAAGAATATCAGGATAGGTATATAGATGATTAGTAAAGACTTAATTATTAAATATGATCACTAGATAAATCTCAATGGTAATTATATAGTTATTGATTAAATTTTTATGGTGGTCATTGCTTCTTCTCCAGGAAAAGAAGTTTACAACCCATAGGCCTTCCACTTCCACGTGCCATTGCTCTGTCAGGGTTTCACCCATTGCGAAAAATTCCCCACTTTTGCCTCCCATAGGAGTTTAGGCCATATCTCAATCCTTGTGTGGCTGATCATCCTCTCGGACTAGCTACTGATCATCACCTTGGTAAGTTATTACCCGTACTTATGATTCTCAAACCTGTATTTATGTAAGAGATAGCATACTTTTCTATTACTCAACCTAACCCTAGGAGCAGAGCTAGGAAAAAACAATAGGGAGCCAAAATACATTATATAAAAGTTAGTGTGGGCAAAAGTATATTTTTAAATAAAAATATTAAGGCTTCATTTGAAATAAATTAATAACTTTAGATTCAAACTTTAATTTTAGCAAAGTTGTGGGTGGCAATGCCCCCTTGCCCACCCTTATCATCACCACAGACCTAACCCTAGCCAAGAGTTACTATGGGTAAACCATTGAGCATCTGTTCTTGTATGAGAAGTCTGTAATGTGATAAGATGAGATTCATTACCTCTATATTAGAGGAATGATCCTATTAGTGGTGTGCCTTTATACAATGAAGAAATCTTTGCAAAATAGTATGATAGGAAAATAATTTTTGTAAGTCTATTGTCTAATTGCTATAGGACTCACATGATTCATATAGTTAGTCTATTAGGATTTAACAGATAAACCATATCCTAGGACTAACAAAGATTTTGGAAAAGATGAAAGGATTAATTTGGTACAGTAATAGTCATCATAGGTTCTTTCAGACGTTCCAAACAACTTCTCCTTACACGGATGACCTATGACCCTTACTAGAGGTTAGTATAGGTTTGGTAATTTATGTTGATTAATTATGGAGATTCTTGAATTAACTATGAAAACATAAAAGATGTTTAAAGGGTTAACGGTATGATCTAGGGATTAGATAAAAATTTCAAGTTATTGTGGGACCCAGCTACCGACGTAATGTTCATAATAGATTGCACATATGAGGACAAACGATTTCATTTGAAATCATACATGGAAGATTTCACTTATTTTTAAAGAAGTGATTTAAAGAGTTAAATCATTAATGAGTTTAATTTGTTAAGTCTTTATCACACTACACTACTAGCATAACCAAAGTGTGATATTGATTTAATTATAAATTAAATAATTAATTAGAATATTCAAGTAAGTAATTAAATTTATTAAAAAGTCAAAAAGAATTTAATTGATTAATATTTATTAAAAACAATTTACTAATTAATTTAATTGATTAAAAGTCAAAAAAATATTCTTAAAGTGAGAGCGAAAAATCTGGTTGGCCATTAAAGAGTTAATATAATGGCCGAAATGGGCTAATAGGCAAGACCCAAATTGTGTTTGAATTTTATCGGATAAAATTAATCAAATAATTTGTAATATGTTAGAAAAAAAACGAGTCAGTAAAAAAGTGGAATTATGTTAGATATAATGAGCCCAATTTTATATTTGTGCATTTATTAAATGAATCGGACTTCGGACTTGCAGGAAATAGGCCCAAAACTCATTTGCCTATATAAAGAAGGGTTTTACTCCTCAAATAACCCTAGCTACACAACAAAAGTGCGAGAGAGAAAATAGTTTTTCCTCTCATTTTATCTTCCTCTCCAAGTAAATTCCCTTGCTCATGTGTTAAGATTAGGAGTTGGAAACTAAACCGAAAGTTTGTTGTTTGTGTGGATTACGAATAAAGGCGGGGAATTTGAATGACCCTTGGAACCAAATAGCCATATGGTAGGCAAGCAAAGCGGCAGTGGTGATGGTGGTAGAGGGGCGACGAACATGATCGGTTTTGGAAGCTTTGGAGTAGGTTATCATCCTTCTCCATCCTTTTCTACCTCTCTAGTTGTACTCTTGAGTTAGAACAAACTGATAGTTTTAACTGAGGAATCATTCATCAAAGCATAATTCATTCGTCCTTTGTTTGTCGGAACTGAAAATCTAGGAATAGAAAATTTTGAGTAACGCTTTCGTGAGGGTTTGAGGATGTCCATCGACTTATCGTGGTATTAGAGCCTCAGGTTATGTCGAAAGAGTCACATCTAAAATATGTTTAGATTAACACATGATAAGAATTATGATATATTGGATTTAATATATGGATATTGTACATGCTGTTTTGATATGGAATTCACATCAAAGTTGAAAACATGTTGATGATGTGTGTATGTGGATATTCTAATGAGGCTGTTTATTTTAAAAATCTCCTCTTGATAATATTAAGCTTGAAAGCAACATAGAAAGTATTATGTAGTACCTTCCAAACATTAATGAACATGGGATTAATAAATAATCAATCGGCTATAGATACATAGAGATTAATGATGAATTAAACTTGTTATTTCATTTGTTCTCAATATATGAGATGCATGTGCTACATTGTCCCTCTAGGCTCGACTATGGACACATAGGGAGATCTAGATTGAGTGTATGCTTGTTGTCAATAGGACACATAGGACCATAATCTCCTAGAAGCAAGTAAACGAGTTACATGATATGCAATTACAAAAGTTGTTTTGTTATCTTACATGTGAATTATGGTTAGCTACAAGGCACGTGAGACCATGATATTTGATTTAGGGGTCCTTTACCTTGCTAGGAAAAAATATTTTTTTAATTCACATAAAAGGATAAATATGGATTGTAATAAAATATGGGAGTTCACTTAAATTGAACAGTCTTAATTTTTGTAGTTGAAATAATTTGACATAGTTACCTACGTTATAGTTGTTATTCACTTATAAAAGCAGGCGGTGACAAATTGTTTGTTAAACTCAATTCTTATAAGTTAGTTGGGATTATTGACACGGGAAAAACTTGTTTCATATGATAGTTGGGAATATCGCACAACTTGCTTCAAGGGAATGAGGTAGAGAGAGATATCACTTAATGAAAGACCATAACAAGGAAAACATTTGGAGATCAAAGTGGGTTGTGTCATTTTGTTCTTGTAAATGCGGGTGTGCCAAAAATAAGAATTTACTTTAAACAAAATTATCCTACTCCTAGATGGACAATAAAGTTGTAATGAACCGCGTTGTTTTGATCATTACTTCACTTAAAATTTCTTCCTAGAATTAAAGTTTTTTTTTTTTAATTGCTTTACTAAGGACTTAGTTTCAAAGAAGCTTTTTAAGACTCTTCATTAAAAGGGGTTTCTTGATTAGTAATAAAATATATCATATAGAAAAATGGAGTTTTATAGTGCTACTACTAAATGTGCACCTGTCCGCTAGAAGATTTCAAAATATTTATAAGACGATTCTTAAAATATTGGCCAAGACTTTACGATATACCAAAATATTTATAACTATCATTATTTATGATATTAAACTGGAAGTTTATGGTGTAGCTTAGTTTTGGTACTACTACCTCCTCCAAATACATCTCACTCTTTCAATAAGTTTGTTAGGGTAACTAGATCAGTTACTTACCCATAGTTCCTACAACATAGATAGTAAGACGTGAGCTTAAGTTAAGCAAGTACAAACATAACTCACAAAAGTATTATAGATATACATGCATATATGATGTACAAAACATGTAATATTTAATAATCTTAAAATCCATATTCTTCGTAAAGATTATTACATGCTTCCATCTTACTCTTTCGTATACTTTTTTTACTTTTTCCTGTAGTGGGCCCTATGTACATACCAGTTGAGTGCTCGACCAATGGAAAGATGAGGGAGCAACCTAATCTGAACTTGCCCCTGGTTCTTCCAGTCTCTAACATGTATTAGCATAACTTTAAATAATCCTCTCTTCACTGAGTCTTGGCCTTTCCTTCAAGAGGTTGGTATGATACTAAGCTATTCTATCTCATATCTTTTTATCTTCATAACCTTTTAATTTCTTAGCTGAAATATGGAGTAAACTTTGCATGATTCTCATAAGTGCATATCTTGTTCAAGAATTTTCTGGAAGAAATGACTATAAAAATTATAGCACTCATAACAGTCAATTATTTCATGACTACAAATCAATTAATAGCATGAACAACCATACAATCATGGGAAACAATTCATCGAGTTTCAAGAAGAGTTTCAATATTGTAGGTGAGGTTTGTACTTGGATTCTATGCTTTTCTCGAAGGTTTTCGAGTACTTCCTGAACACTGAGTTAATCGTTCTCCTATCCAATCAAGAGTTTACCTTAAATTAAAAAAGCTTAACTTTCCATATGCTTTTCTATTTAGTTAACTTATCTCACTATACATTTCTCATTTATTTTTAGGAATCTAGTTCTAAATCTAGTTATAAATCTTATTTTATTATAACTTGCTTCATTAAATGAGTAACTTTTGTCCAATTTTTTCCTTCTTGATTATAATTTTTACCTTATGATTAAAACAATTCTAGTTAACCCTGGAAAACATAATGTTTAGGCTAACCTTTTCTTAAGTACTTAGTATAGGTTTGGATTTTTGTATCTCATAAACCATAATGACCATTGATCTAAAATTTTTCTCACATTTAGTTGTACATTTTATGTCAATTCCATACAATTTTCAGCTGACAATGCAATCATTTACTATATCTTTCAATTCATTATTCCCAGCTGCACAGTTTCAATTTCAGTTTCCCCTCTGTTTGATTTTCTATTTTCAAATTAACCAGCTAATTACCATCAATTTTGAAATTATATAACTTCTTTCTCCAATGCTGAAGAATTTCGTGTCTTATGTCATTTGGAAGATCATGACCTCTAGTGTGTTCTTGTAAAATCTCATAATTGTTTATGAAAAGTATCATGACCAAAAGTTCATAAGAGTACCTATTGCTCACAGTTTAAATTCAAGTTATTATAAATTGATCACCTAACTTCAAGAATGTTTATCTCAGTCAATACATGTCGATTTGAGGTGTTTTTGGTCTCTCTAGAAAGATAAGAGAATCCATTTTCATAATATAATTTTTTACGGATTTTATAGGTTATAAAAAATTTCAGAATTCAACTACTAAAATATAGCGCATAACTATTTCATTTTCAGTTATGCAATAACATACTTACAAGGCTTATTAAACCATTAGATGATCTTACCTAGAGTTGAGCTTCTTTTCAACAAGTGCTCTTGTTGTTATTGATCAAGACTTGTGGAAGATTAGGAGTAAAATGGAGAGAAAGAGGTATGAAAATGGTAAGAAATTTGAAGTGCGAAAGAAAATGAGGTGAAGAATATAGTAAGGAGGTGTAGAAATGATAAGGAAGAGGTATGAAAATGCTTGACATGCATCAAGGGGTTCTTTCCACCTCTTCCTTCTCTTTTAATTATTTAAGTCCTCTAAAATTAAGAATTTCAAAATAACTCCCCTTCTATTTCTTTTATTTTTCTAATATATCCAAAGCCTTTTAAATTTTATTCTTTTCATCGAAAAACAATTTCCCAAGTAAGCTTTTAATAATGAAATCTTACGTTTAAATGATTTTTCTCTTCATAAGAAGTAATAAAGAATTAGGAGTTTCTTAGTCAATTAAGTAAAATTCTTTTATCTACCGGTTATATTATAGTTAGGATTTCATACAGGTGTACTAAAGTAAATAGCAATGTTTAGTCAATGATACTTGTCGGCGAAAATGTAAAGGACACAGTAGGGTTAGCTATTCATAGTGAGCAAAACAGTAAAGAAGCATAAAGTAAAGAACACGGTCGTGTTAACGATATGTGTTGAGTGGAAAAGGAAATTTGAATTGGAAATGTAAAGCGATTGAAGCGAACTAAAGCTTAAACTACGATGAAATAACAACATTGCAATGGTGAAGGAAAATAAACATTGAGAATGCAATAAATGAATCATACAAACTATGAGCCTATGGAGTGATAAAAAAGCTTAAAGGTGTATTTTTCCCTTGGTGGAGACACATCTATTTATAGAGGAATGTGTGTTTAGAAACCACCAAATTTTGCTTGGCTAGCACACTTGCTTGTGAGCAAGCATAGAAACTTGAGGAGCGGGCTTAGGAGCTTTTCTAGGGGGTTTGATCAAGTCTTCCACTTAGTGATCAAGTAGACTCGGTGCTCAAGTCTTCCTTTCTTGAATCCTTCTTTCTTCTGGACAATTCTCTCATCTATGCTTCTTCTTTTCACTGTGTCCACTTCCTTTCTTTTTGAATCATTTTGGAACTCTGAATAGTGTAAAAATGCACTTGGAAAGAAGAAAACTTCCAAAACAAATGCCTAAAAAGAAGAGAATTTAGAGCGACAAACACTTACAGGTATAGATAAAGGAGGCTGCATGCAATTGAGGCCTGGCCGGTATTCTAGGCTACATATTTCGTCGTGCAATCGGTCCTTTATTAGCATATTCATGAATGATTCAACGTGCGAATAACCTTGAATTTGGCCCGTTTCGGCAATTTTAATAAATCCTTGAAATGACTTATGCCACATGTCAAAATCATAATTTTAGTATCAACAAATGCCCCCCATTTTCCCTTCTTATTGAGTAAATATGAAAATACGAGGGGTAAATGACAGGGTAATCTTCAAAACTTCTATAAATACGGCCTTTCTTTCTCACGTTTCATTTAAAACCTAAACACTGCGGCCGACTCAAAAAGTCCTTATAATAGTAGAAATGATAGTGAATCATCTGAGGTAATCATCGGCAACTTCAAAGGTCACAGTACTAATGCATCTTCTATTCATAATACTTCTTCTCAAACTTCCTCTAGCTTCCCATATTCCATTGATGTTGATGGCACCAATGTCCAATTGAGAGGCCTAGGTTTTGAGTTTATCCTTGAGAGTCCACTTATTATGAAGGGAAGTATCAGAGTTTGACTGATTATGACTTGGCACTGAGAGAGTTAGATCAGAAAACGTCTATGGTGAGGAGCGCCCAGACACATTATTTTAATTTGTATATTGAGTTCAAGACATTGTCGGCTTAAGTGACCAAACTAAAAGCTCGCCTTACACATCTTCGAGGTAGGAAATCCAACGTGAGATTGTCACTTAGAGAATGTAAGAGCACAAGATGTAGCTTAATTCATCAGACTAAAAGGAAGTGACAGCCATGGCGAAGGAAAACCCTTAACTCTCTCGACCCGATGTGACACAGCCTAGGTGTAATCCCTGCTACCCTGTCAATCAATGGCACTTAGGATGATATTCAAAGTTTTTTCTTTCTTTTGTTTTATCATTATCTCTAGCCGATTTTAGTATAATTAACCAAAAATAATTACTATTTTGTCTGTGGATTTCCTATTCTTCATGTATCTTGATTCATAATTCAACTTAGGAAGTGGGTCAATCTTGAATAATCCGATTATATGATCGATTCAATAAACTTAATCGGCCAATATCCAAGTTTTTTGGATTATTCTCCTAAACAATCCTCCTTAAATCTCACCAATTCCCTGTATAAAATTTGAATTTTGAGATGAAAAACACCAAATCTCATGAAATCCTATTAAAGGGGGCCGCTCAAAACAACCGTCTTGTGCGACTGCCTCGGGTGACCAAGGTATTTTTCCTAGACCAACCGATCACACGTGTTGGGGTGGGTTCCAACCGTTGGTCAGTTGTCCGTCCTAATGCATATTTTGGATTTTCTTTTTAATTCAAAATATTTGAACTAAAAGGCCTCTTCGTCTCCTAAAACCTTTCATCTTCTGCAAAAGAAAAACTCCATCTCTATCCATCTTAATTTCTCACTTTCTAAAAGGTCTACTTCTTTTCCTTAAGAAAAACCCTTTTTATCCATGGAATCACGCCTTCCCCTTAAGGAAATCTCCATAGAATACTAGTTTCTTTTAAGTGAAGACTCTTTTCTTATAAATTTACCTCTTCCCTTAAGAAGTCATGCAAATGACCGGAAAATCACCATGGTTGTCGATCCTTCCACCGTTTAAGTCTTTTTGCAAGAAAATCCTCCACCGGCCCTTCATGTGATGGCGAAAAAGGTACCCCATCACAGACTCTTTTTCCCTTCAAAGATCAATTTTCTTTTGCATTTGGAAGCATAGATTGGTCTTAAAGATCAGGTATGAATAGTTGGCTGGCTTTTGTTGATAAGCATTGACCGGCATGTATTGAACGCCTCAAATCCAAATATTTTCCAATATGGGAATCATCTAGAATAGCCGAATTTCTAGCTAGAAATTTTCTTTACCCGGAGAAAGGATGCTCTTATAAGGGTTTTAGGGAGAAAAATAGGAATGATTCTAAGGAAGTGAATGATAATAAGCACATCGCTTTCCTCTTGATTCTCTTCTACATGTATGTGATTTGTGTACTTAGTAGAGTATCTATAAAGAAATTTCTTCCTCTTGCCATTGCTCTTTCACAAGCTACATGCTATTCTCTAGCCTTAGGCCATTTATATAGGGGTTTCCATGATGTTGTAGCTAGAAAACCGTTTACACTAGCGGGTTGGCCTTTATGGATAGTGCAATTTTGGATATATTTTTATTTTCCTTATATCTCGGGAAGCCTAGCACTATTAAAGATCAAATTACCTATGGGGATGATTTCAATGGATATTGTAGTCCTGGACTAACTCTCAAGTTCTACTTCTAGCACCTTTATGACATGGGCCGATTGAATTGAAACCCACATGTAGAGTTTCACCCATTCTAGCAGCACCTTGCCGGCCTAGAGTGGTTTAGTCATGGACGGCTTTCGGAAAGATGTTTGGCCCTCAAGTTGTTAGCCATGATCTTCTAGTAAGTCTCACATGTGTGCCTGGGCTAAACTATAAGTGTGGCTTTGAACTTTATTTCCTGGCTATCGTAGCTAGACAGTTGGGTTTTGTATAGCATATCCCATTACCGCCCACCTTCATAGTGAATGTATTACTTACTAAATGTCGATTCTTCACCCATACTACAGATCTTCATGAGATTAAAAGCATAGTCAACGCTATTAAGGCTTGGATATCAGAGTTTTGGATGACTCCAAACTGACGGACTCATATTATTCTGGGCAATTCCTTATTTTCCGCTTTGTGGATGGGGATATCAAGAGATCAATTTCCTAGATCCTTCA
The DNA here is from genome assembly GCA_027186245.1 of Coriaria nepalensis. Classification (NCBI taxonomy): domain Eukaryota; kingdom Viridiplantae; phylum Streptophyta; class Magnoliopsida; order Cucurbitales; family Coriariaceae; genus Coriaria; species Coriaria nepalensis. The sequence goes on along the minus strand of CP114495.1, from coordinate 6,210,944 downwards.
TTGTGATCTTCTCTCTTCCTTAGAAGGCGATGGATGGTGAGCAATAGATAACCAGAACTCGGCCGACTCCTCTGCCAAGACCGACATCAGTAGGACTGCACCAGACTGCTACTCCGCATCAAATCAAAGTTATAGGTATAATCTTTAATTCCTCCTTGTATCTTAGACTTTTAATCGCCTTTACTAATGACCTTATTGAGCATTATAGAATAGAAGAAATTTGGATGGATTACTGATCTTGATCTTGCGTGGAAACCCAAGGCTAGTAGGGCATAAGTGACCGTATCATCGAGCAATGAGGGTAGGGAATTTACTTGACTTTTTTTACTGGCCATATCCCATTATATTTATCTTGATTCTATTTTACTTGACAAGGATATGTCGCTTTAGAGATCAACCAAAGCAAGCTGATTCCCTCACCTTTCCTACATCAATCAGAAGCTTTATTAGGCGATGAGGTTGGGTTGAGTGATGCCAGGACTGACATGGCTATTAAGAGTCCTATCCATGCTATTGAGATGGAGGAGCTACCACCTACTAATGAGCATCCCATTGAGGAGCTATTGATCAAGCTAGTCTCTATATCTAGATTTATTGATTTCTTCTTACACCTATAGTTTCTTAGCTTAACTCTGTACTGTATCACAAGGGACTTCTCCTCCTATTGAGATGGATACCAAAGAGATCATACAGGAAGCTCTTGATCTGATGAGTTGGTCTACCAATTTGGCTTCCCACTCAATAGGAGATGTCCACTTCTCAAAACATAGTGACCGTTATCAACCGTCTAAGCAAGTTCCTAAGCCAGGCTGTTGTTGATGTCGTTATGAACCTTAATGCCCTAGTAGAGATTGACAGGCTTCTTACTCAGGTGGTCTTGCCAGTGGCCTTAGTGAAGGTTTGAGGACTCTTAAATGTGAGATTTGACCACATATCCAGATCCCATATTTGACAATTCGCTTAGTGCACATCCTGCATTGAGCAGAATATTGCATATGATATTATTGCAGCTGAGCTATCTTTCTAGGTGAAGATGGCGAAGAACAAAAAGGCCATTGAAGCTGAATGCGAGCAGCGAGTTAGACAACTAGATGAGAGATTACGGACTATAGACACCTACTAGTTATGAGGATGAGTTGTCCATTATCTCAAACTATTGTAAGACTAGGTAGTTAGGTACTAAGATGGGTGACGGTCATTAAGGAGGTGGATTGAGATCTTAAGAGGCTAGAAATACATGGGAGGCCATTAAGATGTTCTCACTTGATGATGTTTAGAATCCCTTATTATTTTGCATTTTACTTTTGTTAGGACTCTTATTACATGACTATGAGACTTTTGGTCGACCAAGGGTCATTCTTTGATATATTTTATTGAGTCGGCCGGCGAGCCGATATTTAGAAAATTCTTTAATATATTGTCGTTGCTCTCTTTATTGTTTTTAATATTTTCACACTTCTCATCCATGAACGAATTACTAAATACTAGACTTTTATTCAATGGAGTTGCGAACAACATCGGGGTGCAATGCTTGAGGTAAAAACCAATTAGTAGCTTATAATGCATCATACCCTCTAGACTTATGAAATCATTATTTGAAAAGACTTCTCACACGCAAAATTGTCTTTCACAATTAGGGGCCCATGAAAAATGTATGCTCATCAAGCCAATCAAATTTGATCCGATGGGGGTAAATATATTATGTGATACTATATTTATATAGATATTAGCAAGACTTATTTTGTCATTAATGAAAGTAAATTATTATTTATCATGTTCATTTATTTAATTAGAATTAATATTATATGTTCTATATATGCATATCATGATAAAGTCTAGTAACTTGAGTTATACACTCTGAAGACCATGATAGAAATCAAGCTAGTAGAGACTTAAGTCGCTATAAGCTCTTAAGATACAAATGGTTAATTTTCATAGGATCTCGATAAAGGACATCGATTGATCCGGATAAACAATCATGTAGTTCATTACCTAACTGTTTGGGATGCCAATCTCATAGCTAGGGGTGTTAGTAGAACACCATGAGGATTTTGTGGACGCTTAGTAGAGACTAAGGGTGTTAAACGTGACACTTAGATAATTCTTAATAGTAATTAATATCCAGTGTTAATGAGAATTTTTTTAATGACTATTTTACATGTGATCCTCCGACTTAAAACACCACGGTTTTCTTTGTGTACATAGTTTCATATTTTGACATCATTCATATTAGCCCTAGCTATGGGTGAACACAGTCTGAACCATTAGGTATGAAGTATTGTGCGAGGATTATGACTTGTTAAGAGGGAAACAACCCCTTCCATATTTGATATAAGGTCCTATGGATTATATACTTTATTGAACAAGGAATCTTTTCAAAGTAGTATGTTTTGAAATGAGTTTCTATAAATCTATTGTTGATGTTTGATGAAGGCATTATGTTTTAGATGATTTCTCTATTAGGGTTTAATAGTTAAATCTATGCTTTAAAATGAATCGGGTTATTGTAAGTATACGGTAGTCACAAAAAAGTTACTTTAGAAGATGGTACTTCTCCTCTCATGTGTAGAAGATGATTAAAGTTAATTAATCATGACATGATTGAAATATTGTTTTCAATTAAACAAATTTAATTTAGAATTAAATAATATCATAAAAGGTGTTTATGAAATCCTGCTACCGGCATGATATAAAACCTAATCGGTCACACACATAAGGTTCATAGTAACATGTTAAAGTTTTGTCGAAGAAAATGGAAAAGCATACCAAAACCATTTTAGGAGTAAAATGGTAATTTGACCTATAGTTTAACTATAAGGTGAAAATGGTAATTATTAATTTATTAATTTAATATCATGAAACTCTGCTAGCACAACTAAGTGTGGCATTAAATAAATTGGAAATTAATTACATTATAAACCTTAATGCCTTGGCAGAGATTGACAGGCTTCTTACTCAGGTGGTCTTGCTAGTGGCCCTCAGTGAAGGTTTGAGAAATCTTAAACTTGAGATTGACCACGTAGCCTGATCCCATATTTGACTATTCACTTAGTGCACATCCTACATTGAGCAGAAGATTGCATATGATATTATTGCAGCCGAGCTATCTTTCTAGGTGGAGATGGTGAAGAACAAGAAGGCCACTGAAGCTGAATGCGAGCAGCGAGTTAGAGAGCTAGATGAGAGGTTACGGACTATAGACAACTACTAGTTATGAGGATGAGTTGTCCATTATCTCAAACTATTGTGAGACTAGGTGGCTAGGTACTAAGATAGGTGATGGTCATTAAGGAGGTGGATTGAGATCTTAAGAGGCTAGAAATACATGGGAGGCCATTAAGATGTTCTCACTTGATGATGTTTAGAATCCCTTATTATTTTGCATTTTACTTTTGTGAGGAATCTTATTACATGACTATGAGACTGTTGGTTAGTCAAGGATCATTATTTGATACCTTTTATTGAGTCGGCCGGCGAGCCGATATTTAGAAAACTCTTTGATATATTGTCGTTGCTCTCTTTATTGTTTTTAATATTTTCACACTTCTCATCCATGAACGAATTACTAAATACTGCACTTTTATTCAATGGAGTTGCAAACAACCTTGGGGTGCAATGCTTGAGGTAAAAACCAATTAGTAACTTATAATGCATCATACCCTCTAGACTTACAAAAGCGTTATTTGAAAAGACTTCTCGCACGCAAAATTGTCTTTCACAATTAGGGGCCCATTAAAAGTGTATGCTCATCAAGCCAATCAAATTTGATCTGATGGGGTAAATATATTATGTGATACTATCTTTTTATAGATATTAGCGAGACATTGTTTTGTCCTTAATGAAAAGTCAATTATTATTTATCATGTTCATTCATTTTGTTGGAATTAATATTATATGCTCTATATATGCATATCATGATAAAGTCTAGTAACTTGAGCTATACACTCTGGAGACCATGATAGACATCATATAGTAGAGACTCACGCCACTATAAGCTCTTAAGATACAAATGGTTCATTGTCATAGGATCTCGAGAATGGACATCGATTGATCTGGATAGACAATCATGTAGTTTATTACCTAACTGTTTGGGATGCCAATCTCACAGCCAGCGGTGTTAGTAGAACACCACGATGATTGTGTGAGTGCTTGGTAGAGACTAAGGGTGTTGAACGTGACACTTAGATAATTTTTAATGGTAATTAATATCCAGTGTTAATGAGAATTTTCTAATGACTATTTTACATGTGATCCTCCGACTTAAAACATCTCGGTATTCTTTGAGTACTTAACTTCATATTTTGGCATCATTCATATTAGCCCTAGCCATGGGTGAATACAGTGTGAACCATTAGGTATGAAGTATTGTGCGAGGATTATGACTTATCAAGAGGGAATCAACCACTTCCATATTTGATATAAGGTCCTATGGATTATATACTTTATTGAACAATGAATCTTTACAAAGTAGTATATTTTGAAAGGAGTGTTTCTGTTAATCTATTGTTGATGTTTGATGAAGGAATTATGGTTTAGACGATTTCTCTATTAGGGTTTAATAGTTAAATCTATGCCTTAAGATGAATCGAGTTATTGTAAGTATATGTTAGTCACAGAAAGGTTACTTTGGAAGATGGTACTTCTCCTCTCCTATGTAGAAGATGATTAAAGTTAATTAATCATGACATGATTAAAAGATTGTTTTCAATTAAACAAATTTAATTTGGAATTAAATAATATCATAAAAGGCATTTATGAAATCCTATTACTGGCATGATATAAAACCTAATAGGTCACACACATAAGGGTCATAGTAACATGTTAAAGTTTTGTCGGAGAAAATGGAAAAGCATACCAAAACCATTTTAGGGCTAAAATGGTAATTTGACCTATAGTTTGATTGTAAGGTGAAAATGGTAATTATTCATTTGTTAATTTAATGTCATACAGCTCTGCTAGCACAATTAAGTGTGGCATTGAATTAATTGGAAATTAATTAGTTACAGAAGAACTTTTATTTAATTATAAAATGGTACTAAAATTTCATAATTATTAATCAGACATTAAATGGTTAATGGTTTGGATCATTAATTGAATTTTCATGGGTAAAAATTAATCAAAATGTTGATTAATTAATCCATAGGTATGACCTATGGTTGCCAATCATTGAATGGGCTTTAGCCCATCTCACTTTTGTGTTTTAAGGTAACTAGGATTCTTAATGAGATTAGGAAAGTATGACCTAGTCTTTGCCTATAAATACAAGGCATATGGTGGCTGAAATAAAAGAATTGCTCACACGAGCCTCCTAGCCGAAATGCAAATAGAGAAAAGAGACTCTTTCTCATTCTTTATTGAAGAAGAGTTCTATAAATCAAAAGACATGTTCCCTTTCCTTAAACTTTGATAATATGTGATTTATTGTGTTTTCTGTAAAATAAATTTCATGTAATATAATCATTATATGATCGGTCCAAATAGAAACTGTTCATGTGAGGATGTGATCCGGATAAAATTTTAAATATTTCAATTGTGTTTATTCTATCATATGCGTACATTCGTTTACTAACTTAGATGTACTTGTTTCTCTATTTGGAAGAAGTACTTTCCAAACAAAATCACTAATTGCGAACTTTTTGGCTTTCACCATTTTTTGTAAGCCTTAAAAACTCTATTTTATAGACCGTTAAAGCATCCAGTGCTTGCAGTTCCCCTTATGAATCTTCAAACTCAATAAGTGTGGACTTGGAATACTTGAAAGGAGTTAAATCATTTTAGAGAGCACTCCTCAAAGATTTTTGTTGAATTTTCATGGGCAAAACAACATCCAGCAGACCCACAAAGTTGGCCATAAGAGGTTGTGCCATGACGTTGGATTCTCCTTGATCATCTTCTCAATCCAACTTATAATTACCTTGTTTGTCGACTCGGCCTGGCCATTAGCCTAAGTGTAATACGGTGTTAAAGTGTTCAACTTGAAGCTATGCTCCTCAGAGAGATCGGCCAATAGGCTTCTGGTAAGGACTACGACATTGTCAGTAGTTGTGGTCTCTAGGACACTCAACCGAAAAATAATCATTTCCTTTAGAAATTCAATGACTTCAGCTTTAGTTAATCTTTTCAATGGACAACCTTCTACCCATTTGGTGAAGTAACCTGTAGCGACCAGAATTTGCATGTGATGCTTACTTGACTCTCAATAAATTTGGTTGATTGCATCAATTGCCCATCTTACGAATGGTCATGGAATGATGATTGGTTGCATGTTCAACACAGGTTGTTTCTGAATTTGTCCACACCTTTGATAGCTTTTACATCCCTTAGAATAAATATTGCAATATTTTATAATGCCCAGCCAATAGAAGCCAATGCAATGCATTCAACGTCTAATCATCCAACACATTTTATGTTCGGCTTGATGCGAACCATAATCCTAAGCTTTATGAAAATCCAAAGCACCAAAGCAGCAAATCGTCCTGACCTTGGAAATACTGCTCGTCCACTATAACAATATAATTAAGCAAATCAATGGATTTTGACTAGAAAGATCCCATTCAAATTCTAGAGATATTGAATGAGCAGTATTCACCATTAAATATAGAAAACTAGGTATGTCTAGAAGCAAAAACATGATGACTCCATTTTTAGACGATCACTATTCTAGATGTTCCCTATAATATGCTTAAACAGAATGCTAATTGCGCCATACCGTTGGTTTCTGCATTGAATAACTTAGGCATGTGATTCAATGTCTATTCTCTTAAATTCATCTAGGAATAAAATGGCCACAACCAAATAATCAGTCAACTTGGGGTTAGTGCATTTATTATCCCATGACACCTATTTGATGACTAGTTGTGAGTCACTAAAGATTGTGACATGAGTGCCGCCCAACTTTAGAAAAATTTCCAAGCCTTTAATCAAAACTTCATATTTCTTTTTATTATTCATGCAAGTGAAATTAAACTGGAATTATCATGTACTGTATTCTCCTTCAAACTACTTAATAGAGACCCTGGCCCAGCCATATTCTCAGTACTAGATAAGTTAAAGTATAATTCCCATGTGCGCTATTCGACAGCTAGTACTTATAATGTATTATAACAACCATTTAGCAAAAGTTTAGAAGGGTGATTTGCAAGAAAATCAACAAGTTCTAACCCTTTGATCGATTTATGAAGGACTATACTACAAGCTAAACTTGGCCAATGCTAAGGCCCATTTTCTAACAGCCCTTTGAGAATAGGTCCAAATAAAATATATTTTATGAGATTGGTTTAGGCTATTACGAGTACTTGGGCATTCAACATATAATGTCTTAGCTTTGTCACAACAAAATATAAAGCCTGACATAATTTTTCAATAGAAGAGTATCATACCTCAATATGAGTCAGTACTCGACTGAGGTAGTAAGTGGCCTACTAATGGTTTGCATCATTTTCTGATGCTAAGAGGTTGCCTACCGATTCGGTGGTAGGCGGCGAGACATAATATCATTAGTCAACCTATTCTTGGCGGAGCAAGTACTAGTGAACTACCCAAATACTTATTTATGTAGTCGAATGCCTTATGATACCCTATCATCCAAATGAGCTGAAGAGCCTTGTCTTCCCAACCATATTTGAAATAAACCTTTTTATGAAATTGATTTGGCTAAGGAAATATTGGAGCTCCTTTTTATTCTTATGTAGATGGGCTTAAACATCCAAATGATGTCTTATGGGCATACTCTTTAGCTATGAAAATTTGATTATATCTAGGGTGGCCATCCAAGAATCACAAGAGTACATGTATGACTGCTTCGTTTACCACTTAGTCCACTATCGGGAGAGGATATTTATCCTTTATAGTGGCTAAATTTAGGTTCCATAAGCCAATACATGTCCTCAACTTGGAAATCTTCTTGACTCTAAATATGATGTTGGACATCCACTCGGAATGCCTTTAAGTTTGAATGAAGCCAACTTCATGGAGCCACTCCACTTCCTCTCTTACTTTCTAAGTTACCTTAGTCGATAAATGCCAAGGTGACTCTGGTAAGGTCTATACCCGATCTTAATTGATAATTGATGCTCTTCCAAAGACCAATCAAGTTCATGCATTTCGTCATAATCCTATGCGAAACAATCAGAATAAGCTGACAATAACTTTATCATTTCGCTTTGTATATATACAGATAGAAACCTACAAATATATATTGGTCAAGGGTGCTAGGCCGATCCTATATTTATTTCGATTAATTAATCTTGTACATAGGTTTTTAAATCATCTTACTTAGTTGGAGCGAGATCTAAATGATCCGTAGTCAGACCTTCATCCAGTTCTTTTATTCGGCGGTTGAGATACTCCATTTTCAAGACCAAATATTTCCTTCCAACGGTCATTATGACTGGTGTTGAGTTTGGCTGCTCATCAAAACAATCATTGGACCTCTTCGATTCTCGATCTAGCCAGGACCGAATGAAATAGAATAAGGGCTAAAGTCTAACCAACTTGTTCACTCTTAGCTTATTTCAAGGGTGGCTTAGACATTGACACAGTTCAAACTACCTGGCCATCAGCTTTTACTATTGTGATAAGACCAACACTTTTGTCGCAGAACATGGCATCTACTATATGTGAAGTGGCTTTGACAGTTTCCACCTTATACCCATTCCAGAATAATAGAGCCTCATGCAAAGAAGACAAGAGGAAGAAGTTGAAATGCATCCAGTCTCTTCTAAATAACATATTGTAGGAGGAGGTCATATCCATCACAAGAAGGCAACCACATGGGTGATGGTACATGTACCAACACTTTCATCATGGGTGATGGTAGGATATTGATTGCCTCTCCATTATTAACCATTGTCCAGCTGATTGGTACATGTTGATGCCAAAATTATATTTTTGGAAAATTTTAGATGACGAGAAAAGAAGCCTAAAAAAAGTTACTCGGATCAGCTAAAAAAGGAGGCATATAGGTTTAAGTAGGCCGAAACATGCCTAAATTGGCCAAAATATGCCGACTAGCCAATTATTGCAAGAACTTTTTATTTTTGCAAGAGAATGTTAGGGAAGAATATCCTAACAAGAAAATACAAAAATCAACCATCAAAAAGACCGATGGCCAGAATAGGCCAGAATAGGCTAGGTTTCGGCCAAGTCGACCAACCCAATAGGCTGACCTATGGAAGCCTAGTTGACATAAAATCTTAATAGATAATCATGGAATAGGTTTAAAAATCAGAAAATTTGGATTTTGGTTCCCCTTGTACACTAGATTGTCTTATTTTGGCCTCTTCAGGGTATATTTTAATGATATTCCTTGTAATTTAGTCCTCTTATAGACTTTTTTGGGGGTATTTCTACAAAATTGAATGAGACTTTTGCAACATCTAGGGATAAATCCACAAAAGTCAAGGACTAATATGCATATAAGGAGAGAACTTTGACCAATTCAAGGGGATTTTTAGCAATTTCAGGGACTTTTCGAGGACTAAACCATAATATCTGAACTAGAGAGGCTTTTCCGGAAAATTATAGATCCTTCTACCGCCTTACCACCCTATTCACCCACTGACTATAAATAGCACTCCCTGCCAAGTGAAAAGACACACAACAAAACATCAATCACACAACAACCATACAAAAATCACACAACACCCCTCAAACAACCCCAATGGTGAATTCTCTCTTCCGAGGCTCAACGCTCTAAAGATCATTTGAGGCTCAAAAACTTGAAGAAATCCTTCCAAGGATAATTTTTTGCCTTAGAGGCACTCTTCCAACTCAATGTTTTGTCATCCGATCCTTTAGTAGATTCGTTTGCTTTTCCTTTAAGTTTCTTCATTGTAAGTCATATACTTAATGAAGTATTCAGCTTTAGTAGTTATTATGTTTTGCTCTGTAGACTTTCGCTTATATACTTTGTTTGAGCATTTATCCGATGTTAAATTCCTTTTTACCATTTTTGAAACTGTCATGTACGTTTGATGGTTTCTTTGCTTAGTAGATTCAATATTAAAGAATATTAGAACCTTTTGAGCTTTCCATTCTGCTTCAATCGCTTTATTAGTAATCAGATTATTTTTCATTTACAAGCTTTAATCTATATTATTGGTTTACCTTATATGCAATTATTAAGATTTCCAACACTTTAAGTTACCCCATTTATAAGCTTTAGTTAGATTAGTTCACTCAGAGTATTTCTATACTCCTGGCATGCCCGCATTTCATCACATCTTTCAGCGTGTCAATGTAATATCATAGGGATCATAACAACCCATGATTCTCCCCTCGCAGCTGGCTACCTCTTCCACGGGTGATCGGTCGTCACCATAAAAATTGGCATCAATAGTACCCCTTCAAGGTAGACTTTAATATAAAGGGGTTTGATGTGACAAGACATTTGCTCGATAGGTTTTTCGAAGATGACTTTTTCTGAGCCACGGCTTCTACTACCACTTCAACCGAACTAACATTTTCAGACGGTTGTGGTAGTGGTGGCAATTCTAAGACGGTTGTCACATGTTCACTGATATTTGTACTTTCTTGTGAGATTCGTAAATCAGCTTGAAAATCGACAGGCAGAGTATCAGTATTGTAGTCTGGCCAAAAGGGGATCGTATCGATCAAAATCTCATTTTCAACAATTGGTGATGGCGGTCTGTCGGTCATTGGTTCTTTAGGTGATTTGGGATTGGGCTATATTAGCCAAGTCGATTCCCCATCATCTTTTTTTTTCATGCAAAGAGTTAACTATTAGTCTACAAGTAATCCATAAATGAAAGTGGTAATTTAAAATTTTTTAAATTTTAATTGAAACATAGATCACGCTCAAAGTCATACATTAAGATCGATCATATAAATATATATTTATCGGAAAGCATAGAAAAGTTATAGAAAACTAAAAGATTAAGATTAAGAAAACTCAATGTTCTTAATACAAAATTGAATAAACCTCTTTGCTCCTTCATCATGGCCAAATTCAACAGGAAGATTGAAGTGCCTAAATGTAAACCCTCTAATCATAATTCATGCATTTCAATTCGCTCGGTTGATTTTCTACTCTAAGATTATCACATGATTCAAAGATCTCTCGGAAAGGAAAAGGAAAGTCTCACTTTCTCACACCATGGATTTGCCAAAGAGGCATGTCAAAGCTTATGATTTTTTACACCTTAATAGAGTATTTATAATACTCCATTAGGTCTCAGATTCCCTAATAGCATTAGGTTTTCTTATAGCATTTGCTTTTCTTAAACAAATTAAAGAAACAATGAGTCAAACTCATTGATTTTGTATGGATGGCCTTGTTATTGGTTGTTAGTCCAAGTGTTTTAGTCAACACTTTGATTAATTTAGCCTATGAAATCCAATTACTAAATTAACTCATTAACCCTTTAATGTCTAATTGCTAGGTATGGACATCGAAACATTTTTATAATTAAATAAATGATCTCGATGTACATTATTAATTTATAATTCAATTAATTTCATGCTTCGTTATTCTAGTATAGTTGCACAATATTAGATTTAATAAATTAATAATTTACCATTTTACCCTTATAGTCATACAGTAAGATAAATTACAATTTTACTCCTAAAATCAAAATAGTCTGTTTTCCTTATCCACATAGAAAACTTAAGTTAGTTAGGTCTGACCTTTAATGCATATGACCGATTAGGTTCTATATCACATTGGTAGAAGGATCTCATAACACGTTATGATTTTATCTAATTCATAATTAGATTTATTTAGCTTTAAAATACCTTTTAAATAAAATAGTTAATTCAATTATTTTAAGATTAATTAACTTACACCTTTAACCAAAGATTGACTTCTAGCAAAATGTCAAAGCTACCCGAGATGTAACCATCTTCTAAAAGAACATGTTGTAACTAGAAACTGTACAATAACGATCCTTCCATCTAGCCAATGTCATAATTTATCTTATGGCATAGTTTAACTGTTAGGCCCTAATAGAAATATTCTATGAATTGTTATATCTTTAATGAATATAGACAATGGATTTAATGAAACTTTTTTCATACCTTACTACCTTGCAAGAATATCATTATTCAATAAATTATACAACTCATGGGACTTATTTCCAAATACAGAAGCGATGAATTCCCTCTTCATCACTCATAACCTTCATATACAACATTTTATACCCAATAGTTTACCCCGTGTTATCCATTGGCTAGTACTAATTGGAATGATTTTAAAGTATAAAACACGGCACCTAAGACATCATGGCAATCTAAGATCTAAGGACCACATGTAATATAGTCACTTCATAATTCACATTAAAAATCAGTATTATTTACAATTGAGAATTTTCTAAGTGTCACCCACATAATCATCATGATGTTCTACAACACAAATGGGCATGAGATCAGCTACTCTAAGCACTTTTGGTGATGAACTATATGATTCTCTATTAAGATCATCGATGTCCATTCTTGGATCCTATAACAATGAACAATTCGTGTATTTAAGCTTTAAGCATTATCTCGATCATGGTTCCCAAAGTGCATAACTTAAGATACCAGACTTTATCATGATATGTATTTATAGAACATAAGATATTAATTGCAACAAAATTAATAAACATGATCAATGGATGAATGCCTTTACTATTATTGAAAAAATAATTTTATCATTAGTAGTTACAAATAGAATTATATCTTACAAAATCTATACCCATCGGTGTTGAAGGTCTGTCGGGCATTGGTTCATCAAGCCATCCGAGATTCTGCTCAATCGGCCAAGCCAATTCCTCATCATCTTCTTCTTAATATGATGAGCTAGCTTTATCGTGAAGCACCTCTAACATGCCAATGGCTAGGTTAGCTTTGACTTCTAGCATGGTAGATGTCATCAGATCTGTTATCTTGTTGACAGAGTCAAGAGGAGCAGTTTCTCCTTGATTAGCCAATTGAGTTGGCACGATCTGCAGCGGATCATCGAAAACAATGTTCATAGTGTCTTGAGAAGAAGATGATCAATTTCTAGGAAAAAGCTCATCCTTAGCAGCATGTTCCTTTCAGGCAGCCTGTTTCTACAATTGCTCTCTGTGTTTGTGAGTATGTTGATGTCCTTTTCGGTATTTCAGGTGCTCTAGCCATTTCTGAACCAACTAGGATAATTTTGGAGGAACAATCATTTGTGGTTGCATCTGGATTACTTATGGTTCTTTAATCGATATGTCGATCTTTTGGCTCTCAAGATGATCATGATGACTATTCTTTCGATAAGCGACAAGCCGAGAGACCATATTCCTATGCCTTTTCTCAAATTTTTTGTCGGTGTCAGCTCAAGGGAGATATGAGTGACAATTATAACATAGGGGTGGCCAATCTCATGGACAAGTCAGCAAATAAGTAGTATTGACTTAGTGATAAACTCGATCCTAGACTATTGTATTGTTTCGCATGTTGACTTGAACTTGACTCGTTCGTTTGGTGGGGATAAGAATTATGTTATTTGCAATCATCCTTGCCACACACTTCATTTACGGATGATAGCTTATGATCTTGTGGGATCTTCAATTTCTTGTTCTTCAATAAGATGTTGAAGATCTCGCTAGCCTTAGTTAACTCAAAGGTATATACCTTATCTATCTTAAGAGGATATAGTTTGGCAACCTCATAACTTATAGTCTTACTAGAAGCCAGGAGGGTGATTGGTTTGTCACCAATTATTTCAACTACATCCAGATCGTTGTTCGGTTTATGATAATAAGCAACTGTTGATGGCCATTTTTGGAAAACCTCCTCCCTCCTTAACTTTTCATACTTGGCTACTTTGTTAGAAAGTTTGAAGAAATCTTAGAATTACATCCCTTCCAACTTCTTCTGAAGCTCAATATCAATTTTGTTGATAGCCAGCTTGACAAACTCTTGTTCGAGCAAAGTGACATGGCATCGATTCCCCAGCAGCTTGAACTGAGATAAAAATTCCTTGACTTAAATCTCTGGTTGGGATAAATGGGAGAAGTCGACTACAAAAATCTCTTATTGGCTATGGTAGAATTTTGTGTGGAAATTTTGTTCCATATGCTATAAAGTCCTAATTGTATTGGGCGGCGTGGATCTGATATCCATAAGCGAAGGCCTCCCAATCAACCTACTCGAGATAAGTTTTGTGGTACATCATCAGAAGTAGCTGTAGAGTAGCTGGACTATAGATATCTTGTATAATATTATATAGATGTTCTTGATCTACCACCAATTGTATAGGCATGGCGGCTCAGCTACCTTAGTTTGTTTCTTGATAGACTCATATTTAATATCAAGTCCCATATGTCTATATCCAATCCTAATAAACATAGAGGGTGTAACGCCCGCCCTACTAGCTGTTTAGTTTATCAAATACTTTTCTAGGGAAACATATACGGCTAGTAGGTGCATTACTTTCTTGTTTTTATAAAAATTTTGTTCTCGAAATTTTATTTTTCTTTTAAAACCGGTTTGAAGGATATACGTAATAATTTGAAAATACTGCGGAAGCTTTTGTCATAGAAAAGTATTCTCAAAACTTTTTAAATACTTTATTCTTTATTTGAATATACATATCCGTACATATACATAAGAACTGCAAATTTTCAAACTCATTGCTTACAGAGGTCGGGTCTTATATGTACAATCTCACGGACTGATAGCCTTCATTCGCATGTTCCTTAGCTTACTGCCTTACCTTTGTAACTTCCTACAACACAGAGTAGACATTTATGAGCTAGAAGCTCAGTAAGGATAGCGTCCTACTCACATCGCTATTCTTTTTATGACTATCGTGAGTTAGTGCTTTTATGACCTATATCTAATGTGCATAAATTCTTATCATTCTACACACTTAGGCCTTGAGGATGCTACCACCAGCATGTTAACTGATATTTAATTAGATGTCCGCTTATGACCATTGCAATGATTCACTTATTTACTTTTTCTTTAATATCATTTAGGGTTCTTTCTGATCGACAAACGATCTTTCTTTTGACCCGCCAGTACCTCACTTTAATATTATGTATGCTTATGCTTCTTATTTATTTTAGCATAACATTAACTTTTGGAAATATGAACATATGCACTTAATGTTTAAAGTTTGCACTCTCCTCAAACCATCCTGCTATATTATGTTCATTCTAGTTATAATCCTTATTTCTAACATGGTAATCATAGTATTTCACTTCTACTTAGCGTGCTATAATTATAATCCTAATGCAGACATAACCAAGTCATCATTTAATAATTAATATTATCCTCAATTAATATAATTATAATCATAATAATAAACAAACAATATCATAGTATTGCAGTGAGACTATACTTACAAAAGTTGACTGACTGGAGATCTTGACTTTTCTCTTTCTCTCTTTCCTTCCCTTTCTTTCCTTTCTCTCCTTTTCCCTTTCATTTCTTTCTTTCCCTTTCTTTCCTTCCCTTTCTTTCCTTTATCTCCTTTCTCTCCTTTTTCCTTTCTTTCTTTTCTTTCCTTTCCCTCTCTTTCCCTATGCTGCTGGTACATGCTGGATGAGCCTTTTATAGGCATGGAATAAAAAGCCTAGTCATCCATTTATGTTGAAATGGTGACAAGTGGGGCCACATGTTTAAGGAAAATTTTAATGAGTAATGGACATTAAGCATGTTCGTGGATGCAACAGAGAAATTGAATTTTTTTTATTAATTAAACTTAAGCCCCTATTAAATCTTAAAATTTTTAAAAAGATCTCATACTATTTCTATTATTAAAATTTGGTATATGTGGGAATTAAAATTTACTAATGAATCAACTTTAAATTTATTTTCCCACTACTATGCCTAGTCTAGAAATATTGGGGGATTACATAAAGTAGCGAAACAACTTTTGAAATTTCATCACATGCAACTCCTTGAATATGCCTCTAGAAGAACATGGTCTCATATGTCTGTAGTCAACCATATCTTCTAGTTATGCTTAGCCTAAAATGTTTGTGTGATTTAACAACTACTGGAAGATACACTGCCTATGTGTCCACAGTTGTATATAGTTGGAATATTGCAATTACATGCATTTAATACATTTAATAAAAAAAAATCAACTCACTTGTTAATTAATGACTAATTCCTATGTGTCCAAAGCCGCTTAAGTGATTGATTAACATTGAATTCATTGTAATGTTTTGGAAGACACTATTAAAACTTTCTTACACATCTTTCAAGGTTAACATTATAAAGAAGGGATTATGATTTATGTGGTCTCATCAAGATATATCCATGCATGCATGAAATATTTGTACACACATCATATCATTCATGCATGTTTATTCTCAACAATTGATTAAACATGCCTGTTAATCTATCAAATGATTCCAATGTGTTATCATCAATTTTCGGAATATTTAAGTAAAATTAAAAAATATTGACTTGTATAATTAACTCTTAATCAAACAAATCATGTCTATGGACTATTTGGAAAAATTAGTATGTATGATTAACTCTTAATCAAACAACTTATGTATGATTAACTCTTCATTAAAAAAATCATATATGAGTAACTCTTAATCAAACAGTTCATGCCAATGGATGAATTTGCTAACTAGTGTAACTATTATATTAGATGTCAAATTAATACTTCATGCCAATCATATATAATCACGAATTTTTCTTAAGTGTAACTTAGTTTTCATATGGCCTTAACACTTCAAGGATTATATAAAGTTACCAACTTTCTCAAGATCAAATAAACTTTAACTTAGAGGTAGCCTTAACACTTTTAGAATGTCCATAAAATTATTAATCTCTTGAATTTTGAACTCTTTCAAATTTAAAGATTAATCCATAATTATTGGAAATATTTTTTATCAACATTAGAACTCTTTCTAAAAATTAAAACTTTACAACATTTATTGTTAGATTTAATTTTTCAATTTGAAAACTTTAAATATCCATGAATTGGGCCCAATCATTTATTAAGTAGAAACCGAATGTATTGCAACTTTCGAAACACATTAATTTGATGTCAATCACAATTAATGCAATTCATTAAAAACTTTAAATTCTTAAAAAATTCTGAACAATCCGAATTTTTGAAAGTTTATGTTCCACTGAGTGAAGGACCCAATCAAGGTCCAAAAATAATATGTCAAACATGTTGGCCTGATTAAAGCTCATTCCTTGAAATCAAAAATTACCCATTTAACTTTTGAGCAAATAGGACCCACAATCATCCAAGTTGGAGTCGACCCAAACTGAAACACCACTGTCTGTCAGAAGTAGTGAATGTTGCATGCCCACCGCCCACCATGGGTGGTGGCGGCGGCGGTGGGCTAACTCACCCAAATATATCTAATAGTTTCTTTTTTGTTTCCGGGTTCAAAATCGTGAGATCTCATCTGCAAGGAAACTTTTGGGCCAATTTTTCAAAATTCCAGCAAGCATAAAAACACTAAAAATGTCCATAAACTCAACCAAAAAGTATAAAAATCACATAGAAGCAATTCACAGATTCTACCAGGATTTGCAGCATTCAACCATTGGCTCCGATACCACTAAAAGTCACTGGCTCTTTGCCTTTCAGGGGAGGAATCCATTTTCAAAAATCGGACCCAAACATCTGAACTGATAAATATAACCAAGAATCAAGGTTAAAAGCTATGTAACTTCTTACATCTAAAACAATTTATTATCAATTTATAATCTAGCATTTATCGTAGAAATCAAAAACAATAAGGAGAAGGATACCTAGCCAAAACCTCCTCTAAGATTAGGACAATTCTTCACCCAATTTCCTCTTTGCCCCCACTAGCGCTTCTTGCCTCAGGTCCCGAGCCATTACCCGGCCTCTAATCGTAATCCACCCAACCTCTAACCGGAATCAATTAAATCACTCAACTCTGGGTGATATCATGGAGAGGAAGAAAGAAGGATAGAAAAGACAAAGAAAATATTTGCTCACTTTTTCTCTCTCGTATTCTAAGTGTGAGCAACACATGAATTAGTGAGGAACCCTAAGGGTTTGTCTCTTATATATGGGACATATCATACTTTGCCTTTAAGGCTTGATTAACTCTTGATTACGTTCGGATTCCTAGAAGTCCATCTTACTTCTCATTTTCATGAAATTGAAAGAAACTTTGTAATTTATAAATAATGTCTAATTTTACCTTGTAAAAATATATGGACTTTAATTTGGGTCCACTGTTTGGGTTTGATTAGGTCCATTAATACTTCGTTGACTAACCAGACTTTCTTTTGACCAAAAAAAAATTAGACTAAAAAAAATTCTTAGCTATTAATTTATTAAATCTTGATTTATAAATTTATTGTCAAATTAATATTTTTAGTTAATTATTTAATTTCAAAATGATCATTCGGTGATTCGAAGCTTCCAACTAGATATGGTTCGAGATCTCTTTATCATTTTATTTTTCTTTAATAAAAAAAATATAGTAACAGATGTGGTTCTTCGCGAGGAACAATTGAATTTGATCATATCTTATTTCTTGCAAAGGATTGGATCGATCGGTCGAGTTCCTCACGAAGAACCGAACCTATTTGATTTGGATATTTTGCGAAGAAATCGGATCATTTCGATCGATTTCTTGCAAAAAGGTTCTTAATATTTCGATCAACTTTTTGAAGAGAAATTGGATCGAGATGCGGTTTTTTCCCCCTATTTGTTTTTATTCTCCCAATAAAAAGGGAAAAATTTGGAGAGGAAAAGAAAATAAGAAATTACTAGGAGAGAAAAGTGGGAAAAATGAAACAATAAGAATTTTTTTTAATAATGTGACATGTTATATTAGTGCTTCACATGTTTTAATAGTATATGAACTATAAAATTAGCCCGAGACTGTACAGGGATTATAAAGAGTACAACTAACCCTTGATTCCTTTTCACTATCTATAAAAGATAAACGTTCTATGTCTCGTTCGTTTTCTACTTTTGATTATCATATAATAAAAATAGAACTTTTCAAAACTTTGAAGTAGTTGTCCCACTAGTTTTCGAAATCCAGTTATAGTTGCATCTTTACTTGATCCTATCTTTGTTAGATCAGACTATGCTTACGTTTGAAACACATTATATAACTTCGAAGCCCTTACCTTATTGTATTGGTGAGGGCAAAGGAGAGTAAGAGACAGAGAGGGACGCAGTGGTGGAGGCACTAAAGATGATGGGTGAAATTGTGAGGTTGAAGATGGGTTAAAAATAAAATGAGAAAATAAGTCCGGGTTAAAAATATTTAAGAGTTTTAGTATGAGAGGGATAAAGAAATAATTAAACTTTCATATAGTCTTGAGATGTTATGGATAACGCGGCATGATAATTCATGAGAAGTTTTAAGTCTTCGAGACTTGGTGGTGAGTGAATAAAGAAAGTCTTTTAATCATTATTAGCGTCATTTATAAAGATTTTGCCATTTTTTTTATTCTTGCTTTATGGATATCTCTTTCTGCATCGTTTACTAGTTGCTTCAACTTTTAGTCACATTGTGGGTACGTTGCCCTCGGCCATTGGACTCCAAATATGATTTGGTCTTGTGGGCTCCTTGCTATTGCTTTTTAATTAAACTCCCACCTTTTCATTCATCTCTTTTTGTCAAATCATAATCAGAAGAATTACAAGTATTCTTTCCCGGCCTGAATATATAAAGCACAGTGCTTCGAAATTATAAGTTTGTGTTGATAATTATTGGCCAAAAAACTTAAGTAAATAAGGTCCAATAAGTAGAGGTTGTAAAATGGGCCAGGTCAGCACGAACATGCATGGCACAGTACGATAAAAGCATGGCACGAGCATGGCACGACACGGATTTTCCGTGCCAGCCCGGAGCACGGGCAAGGCCCTTTTGATGGGTTTTTATTTTCAGAAATTATTTTGTATGTTAAAAACTTTTTTATTAATGCAAGATCTTAATTGGCCAAATAATATTTATAATTTTATTTATTAATGGTACTAACTTCTAATTTACTAAATAATAACTATTATGAATGATTAACAATATATAAAATATGTATTATATTATTAGTATTTTATTAATCACTTTAAAACTCTTCTTTTATCTAATTTTTTTTTTAAAAGCAAGTCTTTGAGCTCACAGATCGAAACAATCTCACAGGACAAAATAGGCATATGGGCTGAAATGGGCCATGGGCTAGCACGACATGTTTATGGCTTATTACTATATTTGTACCGTGTCGTGCCCCCTTATTTTTAGGCACGGGCACGAGCATAGGCATGGGCCAATCCGTGCCTGGCACAGTACGACATAATTTGTACTGTGCCGAAGCTCTACCGGCCCATTTTACCACTTCTACCAATAAGATGTGAGCCCAACCCACAAGAAAACCCCACTTAGTAAGAAAGTATGTGCGTTAAAAGTACCAGCAGAATAATAATTTGAATTAGTTGATATTGATCGCTAAAAGTGGTGAATTTGAAGATAAGTCTCGTTCAAGTTAAGTTATAATTCTTGAGCTAGTTTGTGTTGTTTTATTCAGTGGCCTAAATAAAGTATGGAGCCTAAAACCAGACTTAGCCCATTTTAGTCTTATCATAGTAAAATGTTGGCCGACTTCTTGGCTAATTGTTGGATCTTCACTCTTATGATCTCCCCATTAATTTCCACATAAAAAGCCTCTATTTTTTATTTTATAACCCTCCTCACATTATGCGAGTTAGGGTTTGTCCCGTTTTTAGTCTTGTGCTCTCTGTTTCTTCTACCTTTCTATATGATCATCTAGGGTTTGTGATTTCTGATAATTAATAACTATTGAAGTTACGTTTCCTCTACAAGGATTATATCTATGATTCTTGGTTGATATTATTAAGTTTTTAGATTTGTGGTGTTGTTAAGAGAGTTTGATGATTATAGTTCTTTCTCGTATATGTAACTGGATTCTGATTCTAGTGCACATATAGAGGTCTAACGATTTGTTAGAGCTCAATATGGACGTGACTTCCTTGATCGATTTGATCCAATGAGGTGAATTACGATAAATCTTTTTGTGTTCTTATTTTTCTACATTTATCTCTTTATGATTTATTTGCTTAAGAGTTTATCATTAAAACACATAAAGAAAGAGAACTAAATCTAGATTAATATTATAAAATCTCAACAGCTGTATCAAAGAAACTTTTCTTGATATTTATATTTGAAATCGATCATATTTGTTGTGTGATTTTACAGTATTATAGTAGATCTGATATCTAGGTTGTGACCTCTCTGTATTTTTGAAAAATCGATTTTCTTGAAATGATAAAGAGATCTCGAACTATAAATTTATTTTTTGGGACATATGTTTCGATGAAATGATCAAATTGTTTGATTTCATTAAAAATGAAGTTGATCCTTATGTGTACACAAAGGTTAGAATATAACCCAAGTGGAATCCTTTTTTTTTTTGTACTTCAAGTACAATGTTCAAAAATTCCTTACACAAATGACATACTATGCATTAAAGAATGAAGTAGCGATGATGCAATTTATTAAATTGTAATCATCGAAATACCCCTCCACAAAAGTTTTGGGTGGAGAATCTTTTATTGAGATCAATGGAAATAGATTCAAAAGATTTATTGGTTTGACCCAATTAACATATATAGGTAAACTTGCTAAAGTTAATTAGCATTAAAGATTTCAAGAGATGACTTTCGCTAAAGAGTCAAGGAATCTGCCTCTCTTAAGAGATGTCAACAATGACATGAAAGGAGAAGTACAGCATGAATATATTATACTTGGTATCTGACCATATATAGCCTATGCTATAAAGAGTTATGACCAGGTTCAAGGCAATCAAGTTGATAAGCATTCAGATGCTATCAAGAATGTCTTAATTCATTTAGAATTAATGAGAATATATTCTTAATTTTCTAGAGTTTCAAAATTGAAAATTGAGATTTTACAAACTCTAATTTTCAATCGAATATGAATGATAGTAAATTAGTTTCACTTTTGGTTTGTATAGCTTAAAATGGTAGAGCGGCAAAATTGGAAAAGTTCAAAATCATGAAACGATTGTGAAATTCTCCACAAAGGCTAAATATGGTGCAGCCTTGCAAGTAGAAAAGTGGTGTTTGGGATTAAATATTCACAACTTGACTTGATGTGGTTCGTACCATTAATAATCTTGTAGTAGTTGACTACAATATTTATGATGCAATAGTTCACTTAATATGATAGTGACTCGAAATGTGAACATTAATATCGAGAAAGTCAATATAAATAACATTATAGCAGATCCACTAACTAAAGGGCTTTTCCAACAAAAGTTAGATCGATATCCTGACAAGATGGGAATTAGATTATGAAACGATTAACTTTAGTACAAGTGAGAGATTGAATGTGTCAAGCCATTTTATGAGACTTTATGGGTATAGATTTTATAAGATACAATCTTATTTATAAATATTAATGATATTATTATTTGTTATTTATTACTCTTAATAATAGTAAAGGCATTCATTCATTTATCATGTTTGTTAATTATATTGGAATTAATATTATATGTTCATTTATCACATATCATGATAAAGTCTCGTAACTTAGGTTATGTGCTTGAGACCAATTATAGAGATCATGCTAGTTGAGATGCAAGATGCTTAAAGCCTAAGATACGAATTGTTCATATTCATAGGATTATCAAGAGGGACATTGATAAACTGGATAAACTATCACATAGGTTATCTTCTAAAATACTTAGGATGGTTGTTCTCATGACCCCTGATGTCAATGGAACATCAGAATAAGTATGTTGGGGGTTAGTAGAGAGCAAGGATACCAAACGTGACACTTGGTAATTCTCAATGATAATAATACTAACTATTAATGAGAATTATTTAGTGAGTATTTTATATATGTGGTTCTTAAAACTAAGATCACCATGTTATCTTATGTGTCAGATTTTATATTTTGATATCATTCCAAAAAAACCTAGCCAAGGGTGAAATGGGGTGAAATGTTGGGTATACAAATTGTATATAAAGGTTGTGAGTGATTAATATAGAATCCATCACTTAATATTGAACAATGAAATCCTTGCAATGTAGTATGGTATGAAAAGAGTTTAAGCAAATCCATTTTCTATGTTCATTAAAGATATAATCGCTTATATGATTTGTCTATTAAGGTTGAACAGTTAAAACATGCCTTAGTATGAATCGAGACATTGCCTAGATGGAATGATCGTTATTATACAATTGTTAGTCACTATAGATTCTTTTAGAAGATACATACTTCTTAGCTCTTGGGTAGCCTTAACCCTTTGCTAGAAGTTTAGATGTTTACCATAATTAATCATTAGATTATAGAATTAACTGTTTAGTTTAAAAGGTATTTTAAAGTTAAACTAATCTAATTATGAATTAGATAAAATCATAGTTTTATGAGATCCTTCTATCAGTGTAATGTAGAATCTAATCGAACACACATATTAAAGTTCATAAGTAACTCAGTTAATTTTTATATGATGATAAGAAAAATAGATTGTTTTGATTTTAGAGCTAAAATCATAATTTATCTTATGATATGACTATAAAAGAAAAACGATAAATTGTTAATTTATTAAATCTAATATCATGTAGCTCTACTAACACGACTAAGTATGATATTAGTTTAATTAGAAATTAATAATTTACATCAGAACTATTTATTTAATAATAAAAGTGTCCCGAATATTCATAATTAGCAGTAAACATTAAATTGGTTAATAAGCTAATTTGTTAATTAGATCATAAGTTAAATTAATCAAAGTACTTATTAAACAATTTGGGCTACAGGCCCAATGAATGGCCATCCATAAGGTGATGAGTGATGACCCATTTGATTAGATTAAGGGAACTCTTAACTAAGTCTACAATTGACTAGAACAAAGTTGTGAGTTATTTTTTGGTAACCTAAGACCTAAGAGAGTGCCGAAATAATTAAGGTTGCCACTATATAAGTAGTCTATTAAGGTTGCCGAAATCATGAAGTTCTCTTTATACTTGGCCGAAATTCATATATTGAGAATAGTGAGACTTTTCTCTTTCCTTTTCCACGAGCTTTTCGAATCATGTGATGAATCTTAGAGTAGAAAATCAACTAAGCGAACTAAACTATATGGATTACGATTATGATTAGACGATGAACACTTAGGCGCCTTATTCTTCTCATTGAATTCAGCCATGATGAAGTAGCAAAGAGATTCGTTCAGTTATGTATCAAGATCAGTAAGATTTCTTAGATCTTAATAATTTTTGTATCATGGAACTTTTATATATTTTCCATTAAATATATATTTGAAATATATTTGTATGATTGATCTTGGTTTATGTCTATGAGTTTGATCCATGTTTCAAATTAGATCCGAAATTGTTTTTAATTACAGCTTCTACTTATGGATTACTTGTAAGAGAGCTCATTTCAATGGTGATCAATATGACATAATAACTAATAATATTCTAGAGAAATCGAGGACTGCACACGGTCCGGTTTTTTTGGTTTTGGATTGGTTTCAAAACCAATTCGACCTAATCAGATTCGGTTTCCAGAAACCTAGAAACCGACCTAAATGAATAGTAAAATCGATCCAACCTAAGAATAGTGTGCCAGTTCAGGTCGGTTCGGTTAGTTTTTTCTTTTTTTTTTTTTGGTTATTGTTGTTGGTGGTGGTGTGTGTGTGTTTGTATTCTAAATTGTGTAATATTGCAATGATAATGCTAGTTTCCTACTTACTATTTTGTATTTTATTTTATATGTATAATATCATACTACACTTTTTTCGCCAATAAAAATATTACATTAATCGAAATATAAATAATTACAAGTAAGGTCCCGATAAAAAAAAAAAACCGCTTTTAGCCAAGGTAGGAGAAAAACCTGCCCTTATCTACGCTACATGATATTTTTCCCTAACAAAGAAACCAAGCAACACAATCACAAAAGCAAATATATAATCCACAATCATGTCTAATCTCTAAGCCTTCACCATTATGTCTAATCTCTAAGTCATAAATCAATATCTTAAAAAACCATGAAAAATAAAAGAAAATCAAATCAAATGTACAATCAAGTAAGATCAAATAATTAATATTGATTAACAACTTACTTGTAGAAGTTGCTGCATTAGCCTTTGATGAAGTCAATTCACATTCTTTCAACTTACTTTTAATATCTAAACGTAAAACAACATGTCAAATTATGAATAAATAAAAACTTCAAATTTTCAAAAAGCACGAAAAAAGATAAAAACAAATTGTACCCATATCACGCCCTTCTAAATTTTCAATCACTTTCATCGAGGCATTCAAATCAACAAGGGTGTCTGAGTCGAGTGATCTAAACCAATTTTGAGTGTATATAAGTGCCTCCATAATCTTTGGAGCTAAACTACTTTTAAAAGAATCCAAAATATAACCTCCCGTACTAAAAGCTGACTCAGAGGCAATAGTAGAAACAGGCACTGCCAGCACATCTCAAGCTATGCATGATAAAATACGAAATTGATTAGCATTTTCTCTCCACCATGAAAACACATTTGTATCATCTTTCTCCTCATCCTCCTTCAAATATGTCTCTAACTTAGATCTACATTCTATTGTAGCTTTGTCTCTTTGACCTTTTCCAATCACACAAGAAAAAGTCATCAAGATCATGAGAAGTTTCTACTTCATTTGTGTCATTCAACTCCACATTTCTACCTTGACGAATTTGACCCTCTCTTGAATATTCCTCATATAACCTCTCCAACAATGATTTACTATACTGCTCAATTCATCGGCCACTTTCTCACCATAAAGTTTACTAAAACAATAATTGAAGTAACTTATAATGGCAATTAAGCACAATAGTAATATATAAAAGACAATTCACTTCTAAGTTCAAACCCCAATATTTCTCAAACTTTTTCAACATATTAACAGCCATGCCACCAAGAAGCAGATCACTATGTGCACACATATCCTTTAACTTCTTTTGCAATGATACAATTTCATGAAAATACACATTTGACGTAACATTTAATGAGGCAGAAAATTTCTAAGTTATAAAATAAAATCTTTCTAGAAATGTATCATATACTATTTCCTTTTCCCAATCATCAAACTTAAGAGGTCCTAATTTTCATCATCTTTAAAGTACATAACATATGACAATTCATCATCCCACATTATATCGAATGCTTTACGATACTTGTCAGCAGACCTTAACATTAGAAATGTCGAATTCCATCGAGTAGGAACATCTAAAGCAAGTGAACCCGCATTAAAATTTTTTTCCTTTTCAGCATATTTCTTAAACTTATCTAACCATTCAAGAGGTGATCTCACATATATGATTGCATTTCTAATTCTATCTACAGAATCATCTACTTTTTTCAATCCATCTGAGACGATCAGATTCACAATGTGTGCACAACAACGCATGTGTAAATAGTCTCCGTTATGCACAAAACCATCCCAACCTTTAAATTTTCTCTTCAAAAAAGCTATAGCATTATCATTTAATAGTGCATTATCAACTTTTATGGTAAACACTTTTTCAATGCCCCACTCATTTAAGCAATCTTCTACTTTTCTCCCAATTGTTAACCTTTTGTGGTTAACAACTCGACATAAATTAAGAATTTTCTTATTCAGCTTCCACTTATCATCTATATAATGTGCAGTCAAACACATATAACTAATATTTTGCATTTAAGTCCATGTATCAAGGGTTAAACACAGTCTTTGTGAGTTCCTACCAAAATAAGAGCGGAGAGATTCTTTATCATCGAAGTACAACTCTGTTATGTCCCCAGCTACAGTCATTCGAGAGGGAACATCAAACCTAGGTTGTATAACTGCCATAAATTACAAAAATCTCTTACCCTCCACAAATCTAAAAGGCAATTCATCAAGTACAATCATCTTGGTAAGAGTTTTTCTACTATTTTCTTTTTTAAATGACCAAACTGAAAGGTTATTAGGAGATTGAGAACTCACTCCTTCTTTCTTCTTAAACACCTTACACGATTTATTTAAATGTTGACCCATAGAACTCGTACTTGTTCTGATAGCATCATAAGAAAGAATAATGTTGCAATGATTACAAAATACTTTATTGTTATCAACTTCAGTGAAATGTTGCCACGCGAATGATGTCCTTTTTCTTTGAGGTTAAGTTTGTTCATTTTCAACAGGAGTGACTCTTTGAGTTTAAAAGTTGTTGGACACAATTTGACTGCTTTCTATCTAGAAAAAAAAAAAGATAAAATAAAGTTAAGTTGAAGGGAAGGAGACATAAAGATAAAACTCTGATTTTTATCCAGTAACAGAGTTTGATTTCCATTCAAATAGTTTATAGAATGAAGGGAAGGAGACATAAAGATAAAACTCTGATTTTTATCCAGTAACAGAGTTTGATTTCCATTCAAATAGTTTATAGAATGAAGGGAAGGAGACAACGTACCGGGGTCAATCATGCTAAGGCAGCAAACTCTGAAATACTTTCCACAAGCAGTACCCAAGTCTACGCTGCCAAAGATAATAATATAGAGCACTTTATAGGGAGCAGATATATGTATGAAGATAGGAAATGAAATGAATCACGTAACAAAGTTTTTTGGCACGCAATGGATATTCAATAAATGATGTAGAAAATCCAGCCTTAAAAACAAATTTCGTGAATTTCGTGTCATTCAATTCATGATGCTAAGGCAGCTGACTTGGTTGAGATGTTGTACCTTATTAGATGGTTAGCTATAAAAACCATAGTAGGATCAAATACTCCATTGGAGCTCTAATTCAAGCTCAAGATAATAAATGACTTCTCCAATAATCTAATCACTTTCTTATTGGCTAAACACGTAATTAGCCATAGTCATTCTTTATTAAATTACCCAGTATCGAACCACTAATTTCAAATTATTAAACAAAACCATAGGAAGAAAAATCAAAATTCTAAACTCAATAAAATTGAAACATAATTAAACACATAGACTTAAATCTATGCTCAAACTTTTCATATCCAATTGGCCAAGTGAAATTTCAAGAAGAATTTTTTAAAGAAATAAAAAAGTGGAAGAAGGAAAAGAAGAGTTAGGGTTTCGGAGGCAATGAACGCAAAAGAGAAAGTAGAGAAAATGGTTAGTAGAGAAAACACATACGGACGAGTCTTTTGCGTCTGAGCCTGAATCCAATATGCCGAAATGTTTCGCTCCTCTCATAATTTTCTTGGTTCAGAAAGGAGAAAAATAGAAGCAGGGGATAGGGGGTAGAGGGAGATTAGGGTTTTTGTTTCCATCAGAAAAGAGATTAATAGACTGGAAAGTGGAAAGGAGGTCAGTTGTTTTGGGGGAACGAAAGTAATATAAGAGGACTTCGGTCCATTGGAAAAACCAAAAACCGGCCAAACCGAAACCGAAACCCAACAGGTTCCATCAGTTCGGCTGTTCAGTTAGGATATGCATGTCGGGTGCCTCGATGGGGTGAAACGCGGTTTCGGTTTTCTAAGTTCGAGTTGATTTTTTGGTTTCTCGATTATTCAGTGCACACCTAGAGTAACCTAACACTTTGTTTAAGGATGCACTTGATTATCCAATTATGGTGTTGCTTAATAGTGTAAAAAAGATCATGACAACTTGGTTCTATAAATAGAAATGCATAGCAAATAAAACAAGAACCCCACTGACTCCTGAGGTAGAGAAAGAGCTAATGAAAAGACATAATGAATCTTTAACAATGAACGTTGAAAGATACATTTGAGGTGATTGATGGTTCTACTACTGCATCCGTTGATTTAGGGGAGAACACTTGCACATGCAGGATGCTCCAATTGGATAAGGTTCCATGCACTCATGCCATTACAATGTCAAGTTACCTAAGTGTTGCTCCATACACGTTATGTGTAGACTACTTCACGATATTGAATTGGAGGTAAGCGTATGCAGACTCGATTTATCCTATACCATCATCTTAGGATTGGGATTTTCGTGAAACTCTATGGTCTATTATCGTTCTACCCCCTGACATGCGCAAACAAAGTGGGAGACCCAAACAGAGATGAATACCTTTGAGGGGGGAACAATCACTAAAGAGAAGTAAGTGTAGCAAGAGTGGCATTCTTGGACATAATAAGGTGACATATCGGAACCCGATTTCAACATAATGGGGTATGTATTGTATGATTTACTAGAGTAACGTTTTTGGTTTGATATAATCTTAATGATTTGATGAATTTGATGATTCATGTATTCAGTATGATGGGGTTTGTATTCATAGAAGCCTTTGATGCAGTAACCTTTTGATGATCAAAACCTTTTAATAAAGCCACCCTTTTTTATGATGAGTTTTTCTTCTATTTGGTTCTTCAAAGTTCTAACTTCTAAGTCTATCCTCATATCGAGAGGGTTTGATGGGGCCTTGACAGCCCCATCCAGCCATTCAGATTAGGTCCTAGAGAGTTCTAAGCCTTTGTTCCTATATCTCGATGCTCGATGTCTTTCGTGAAAACCCCCATCAAGAAATCAAGAAATCAAGATGAGGTTATAGGGACTTAAACATACGTCCCCATCGAGCATCTAGATTAAGTCCAAGAGAGTTCTAGTTTCTTTCACCATAGTTTAAGGGCTCCATGGCAGTTCAAATGACCTCTTCGCGCATCGAGATATAGACTAAGGTCAAATCCTTTGTATTTAAACCTCTAAAGTCAAAGGTTTAACCTTTAAGGTTAAAGGTTAATCATTTAAGATCAAATGTTAGACATTTAAGATCAAGAGTTTAACCTTTATGGTCAAAGGTAAGCATTTAATATCAAAGATTTAACTTTAAGAGGAAAGATCAAATTACTTAGGATTTAAGAGGAACTTATCAAACACTTAGGTCTTAAGAGGAAATGACAAAACACTTAGGGCTTATGGTCAAATGATCAAACACTTATGGTTTAAGTTCGAAGATCAAACATTTAGGGTTTATAGTCAAAGGATCAAATACTTAGGATTTAAGAGGAAGTGATTAAACACTTAGGGTTTATGGTCAAAGGATCAAGCACTTAGGATTTAAGATCAAAATCAAAACACTTAGGATTTATGGTCAAAGGATTAAACACTTAAGATTTAAGACTTAAGAGGAAAGGTTTAGAACTCTAAATCAAGAATTTCGATTCTCGATGGTGATTTAGAAGGAGCAATAAAATCCTCGAGATGAGATCATGGAAACTTCTGAGTCTCTTAGACCTCATCTTGAGGGTTTCATGGGGGCTTTCATACACCCATTAAATATCGAGAGGATGGCACAGAGTAAACGTTTGAGACTTAGAAGTTTTGTTTTTTCTTTTTTTGCCAAAAGAGACTTATAACTTGAGTTTTAGTGATCAAACACTTGTTTGAGACTTTTCATTACATGTTGTAACGAAATAATGGTCAAATCATTACAAATACAGATAGCATAATGACTAAAATATCTCAATTTACCATGTAAAATTGCCTACAAGAGAGTCTCAGGACCTGCAAGCAAACAAAACACAATATGCAAAGAACAAAATCTAATCAGTTTATAAATACCAATACTGTTTCAAACAAGTGCTAAATGAAAACCAACATAAATAAATTACAAGTCTAGATATCCTAGATAAATGGCCAGAGCAATCTGTCACCAGAATAAGTATATATAAGGACTCTTGACAAGCATTAAATTAAGTCATGCATCATGAAACTCTGAGCATGTATACCCCAAAATCCCCAAAATATTCGGTACAATTCTCATTCAACCTAGTGACCACCTCAATGTTGAAAAGATCAACACCATAATCGTCCCGTACACTTCTCAATAGGTATAGGAGCATTGTGCACATTCTATTTATCTTTATTCAAAGCTTCGCCATATAAGTCTTGTTTCCCAACAGGCTATGCAGAACCAATACAATTCCTTAGAGTTAAATGGAATGTAAAGCCGATCAACATACTAGAATCCCACTCCGCCAATAAGCCTATGACCGATAGTGCATTTCTAAATAAGTATACCCTCAAGAAATACTTGACTTGCGTATTTTTCCTTCTTTATCTTCTTGAAAATCTCCTCCTAATAAAGTTTCATGTACTGAGGGAAGACTTGATCAATGAAAGTAGTAGATTCAGCGAGCACACAATTGATTTTCTTCATTCTCATCCGAAGAAAAAATATGTACTCATCGACTTGCTATAACCAAAAATAGAAAAATATATATTAAATAAGAAAACATTAGATAGAAAGAATTATTCAAAATTGTTTGAATGCTTACAAAATGGTGCAACCACTACAAGTATCCTTTCCAAAACTTATTGCAGTGTTTGTGGCCTTCAAATATTATGGCCTCAGTCATGTTAGATAAAACAAACATAAATATAGTTACTTTTAAACATATAACCAAGAAAAAAATTATAATATAAATAAAATATCCTAAACAAATGAATACTTACATGTTTGTTGCGGTCTTAAGCTATTAAGACATCGCCCTTCAATTATTTGGATTGAGAGGAACAAAAGGATCTACCTCAATCTTGCTTTCTTCCTATATTTAAGTATCCTCATAGCCCGTCCATCCTCATGCTCTATGGGTGGGGTCACATACGATTTCACATTATCATCTTCAAATAGGGGGACCCAAACCACTATCTCTTTTCCCTTCCCTGTTGGCGATAATAGAAGGAGAGCCTTTGGAAGGGGGGTTGATTTATATTTAAAAGTAGGTGAAGCCGATTTGTAACATCGTAAACTGAATGAGTTAATTCTTCTTGATGTAGGTAAGAACAATTGCAACATCATTCACTAGATGTATGAGGATGTGGTAGTAGAGTGGGTGTCGCTGGCAAAGTCGCTACACCGGATGTATGACGATTGGCGGTGGAGTGCGTGTCGCTAACAAAGTTGCTACACGGATGTAAGAGGATGTGGTGATGATGACTATCCTATACCAAATGTAGGATGTGGTGGAGCTGGTTAGGGGCTCAGAATTATAGGGGATGTGGTGGATGGAAATGGATAAGGTATCAAGCCTGTCATGGTACCTATCACCATCGCCTCTTTTATCTCTCACAAACTCTGCACCATACCTCCTAACTTGTTGTTTGCCCCTCCAAACATCTTTGTCATCATTTCCATTATCATTTTCTTAGAAGCATAATGAGATCCTGAATGAAGGACCTCATCTTATGGTCCCCAAATTGACCCTTTTCTTTTCTTTTTTCTTCTTTCTCTTTTGCCTTTGTCTCTGCCTCTGCCTCTTCTTCTACTTCTTATTCTTCTTATTCTTCTTTCTCTTCTTCTTTCTCGTCTTCATCTTCTAACTGCTTCACAACTTTGTCTCCCTTGTTCGAAAAAGGTTATAGCTCCTGCATATATTCATATTCTTCTTCATCATTGGTTGGTTTTAATGTTCCACGGATGTCAACTTATAAAATGAAATACCTTTAAATCACATTTTCTAATATCATGAAATAAAATAGATTAATTAATGAATGAATGATATGCTTACCCCTTTGGTGTCTATCCACTCTTAAACTTTATCATGTGACACTAGCAGCTCCTTAGATTTCCAGTTCAAAATTATGGGCATAAGATTACCATCTACCCACATTCCAACATGAAATTCGAAATATGGAATTAATTGATAAGCCCATACTTGCATAGTTGAATCAAATATCAAACTTAAATCACAAATCAAACTTAAATAAAAAATAACAAATCAATATCTCAAAAATAATAAACCTACAAACTAAGCGGAAATTCTATGTAGGTGTATGTGTCTTCTTACTTAGTCACCCATGCTCAATTTGTAGCTGCCTTAACCATTATATCTTTCTTCAATGGTAGCTATTGAACTTTGGCAAGTTACTTGCTACATCGAAGGTAGAGGATCAGATATTAATCTCTCTCTTGAAAACACAAGACTGCTTTGATAAAGTATACACGAGTGATCTTTAAAAATTTCATCATCCTTATTACTCCATTCATCGTTAATGAACCTCTCTACTAGCTCTGAAGCTCAGACAACTTTGCTACCAAGATACTTCTTAAACAGTTTGTCATCTTTTGTTAACCAACCGGCCATCAAGTTGGATGGATAAGCTTGATATTTCAACCTCATCACCAAAGCCCACTTCGTTAGACTAAATCGCATTGACTTCCCTCAGACAATAAACCATAGCTCATTCTTCTTCATGCACTCGAATCATTGAACAATGAAATAGTTAACAACATGGAACGAGTTCTTAATAGGGAAATTCATTGAAAGAAAGTGTCCCAAGCAGGTACTCTTAAACATCTCCAATTATTGTGTGGTAAGCTTTCTCTTGATATCAACAACAAAAACTTCCTGCTTAACTATAGAAATACGGGATACATCGTATTCTTGAAGGATGGGTCAAAGTTCACGATGGATTGCAACTTCTTTATCCTAACATGAGCAAATCATCGATCCAAGATAAAGATTAATATAGACAATCAATTAATATATATATATATAAACATATAACCAATCAAAGATATTTAAAATTTAAACCAAACCATTAATGCTCGATGGCTCAAGGGTTCTAGTATTTCAAACCATCATGCATCGAGCATCAAGCATCAAGAACAGAAACTTATAAGCCTTTGATCCCCTAATCTCAATGCTCGATGGGTCTTGAAAGTACTCATCAAGCATAGAGATGAGAGATCAGAGACTTCGGTCTATGTTCTCAATGTTCGATGCTTGAGGGTTCTAGTCTTACCTATTGAGCATCGGGCATTAAAGGTCAGAGACTTTGAACTCTCTGATCTCTCATCTTAATGCTCGATGGTTATGTTTAGGGCCCATCGAGCATTAAGATCAGAGAATAGAAATCTTGAAGTCCTTCAGATTCAGAACTCAAATCATCAGGAACTTCATGTACATGGCATTTTCCCATTGTTTTCACCCACACTTTACTCTGAACACCGATTAGTCAATCAATCACACACACTCCATTCTAAAACACACACAAACCCTTAATTTTTTCCCAAACAAAACCTCGTTTTCAAATGTCTGAAATTCACTTTCAATGGTGACACTTGCTCCTTTTTGGCCATTGATTCCTAAATCAACTTAGGTCGCTTGCCGTCATTCATGGCTTTCTCTGGCTAATCTTCTTTTCACCGCTTCTTTAAAATATTTGGATTTTATGTTCGAACAATTGTTGGGTTTCTATTCAGTTTGGAATTGAAGATGTAGATGAGTTACATTTTTTGGATGAAGATGAAGATAATAAGATGCAAGCTGAAGAAGAAGATAAAGAAGAAGTTAATCGAAGATGGTGGTGAACATGCTGTAAAAATGGAGGGAGGGAGGTGAGCCATTTTCTTTTTTTTTTCTTTTTTCTTTAAAAAATATTAACTGAAAGGTAATAAGTGTAACTATACATTTTCTTTTAACTTTTAATTTGAAAAGTCAATAAAATCATCTTAAGAGGCCATTTATGTAATAAAATCATTGTTGTGTATAATATTTTTTGTACGTGATTGGGTACCCAATTAAGAGGAAACTTGGAATTTTCCGCCGACAATTCACTACATTCTGTTTTTTGAACATTAAATATAAAATTATGTGCAGGCAACCCACCCATTATGATTAAATATGTGTAAATAGTCTAATTTTGGATTTTTTTTTTTTAAAAAGCTTAGAACCCCAAAAAATATTATTAGTCAAACTAGCCTTTTTGGCTTTTTAGTATTAAAATAATAATAATAATGATGAATTAATTTTTTGCCCCTTTTTAATTTTGAATAAAAAAAATAAAACACAACTATTTCAATTTTTATATCTTCTTCTTTAATTTATTTTCTCTCCCAGACTCACGATATCTTCGAACTTCTTCCACTGTGTTCTTCCATCTTGAGCTTTTCTTCTTCCATTCCTTTTTATTTTTCATCGTTACTGCTTGAAAGAGGGGTTTTTAACTCGAAGGTCGAAGTTAGAGAGCTAAAACATGGCTACAAGGGCTTCAAACATGAAGAGAAGAGAGAAGTGGCTGAGGTCAGAGGAGCCGCCAGAGGACATTGAGGATGATCCAAAAAGGACCCGAAGTAAACCTGAAGCAATGGGTAAAGGTTTATCTACTTTTCCGAAATAGGTATGTAGAATATACGGTGTTGATTTATGGGTCCATTAGGACTATGATTGATTTTGGTTTATGTAAATATTTCTCATTTCTCACTTGAACAGGGTAATCTTATTAAAAGCAGTTTGGTTTTGGGTTATTAGGGTAAGGTTTATACCCACATTTTTTCACATTTTTTATGAAAATGTGATGGGTAATCCTTTATTTTTGGGGCCGTTATGTTCAAGTAGTAATTGTAATATACATTTCAAGTTGTTCGGCAAGTAAAAGAATGTGGAAAGATGAAAAATGCAAAATCTAAAATATCTATAAAAAAAAAATAGAGGAAGTGAAATTCATGTTTCTCAATTTTTCAATGTGTTTGTTTAGAGAGAATATTGGAAAATTGAAAAAAAATAACATAATTCAAAATTTTCTCAATATCTCAATATTTTAAGTAGTCAGAGTACATTAGCTATGATATTTAATAATATTTATCTAACATTAACTTTATTATATTTCAACTCATTTCTGTGATATATTAAAGACTAATTGGTGGAAGAAATTCAACTTTATTTGAGAAAGTTGGCTAACCTTCAAGATTATGTAGATGATGTGTTGGATGCTTTAGAAGAGGAATTAGAGGATGAAATTCATGAACTGTATGTTGAACCAACGGTAGCGGTTGAAGAAGAAGAAAAAAAATCAGAAAAAGAAGAGGAAGTAGAGGAAGAGGAAGAGGACAAAATTTCAGAAAAAGTAAGAGATGATGTGGAATCTACTTTTATGTGAGATGTTGGAAATGGAAAAAATGACTGTTAAAATTGGGTACTTATACTACATTGCCACTGGTATCAAGGATACTATGACATTAATTAGGTTTTTACATTACCTATGTTTATATTTTGTTTAGTACTATTGCAAATGGATATGAAGTTTGTTATAATGTCTAGGTTAGTTTATGCTTGTAAGAGCTCAATTGGTTTGTTAACAGAGTTAACTCTAGTTAGTTTAAATTGTTATGTTTACAGAGATTGTATTTCGCGTGAATTAGTTTGTCATGTATATAGGTGAATTCTTGAATTTGTCTTAAATTTTTTAATTTTTATTACAGTTTTAGTTTCTTTCTCAATTTCTCAATTTCTCAATATCTTAGTAATGTGATAAACATTGGGAAATTAGGAAAGTTAAATGGTTCTATTTTGATTCTCAATTGCCCAATGTTTTAATAACATGGTAGACATTGGGAAATTGGGAAAGTTAGAAGGTTTGGTTGACTAGTGAAAGCTTCCACATTTATAGTTCTAAATGTCATATTGAGACATTGTGTGGATATAAAAAGGTCAAACCTTTTCATTCTAAATATAATATTTAGACATAACATAAATATATAAAGGTCAAACATTTTGGTCAACTATTAAAATGTTACACCTTCATAGTTCTAAGTGTAGTATTTAAACATAATATGAACATATAAAAATTAACACTTGTGGTCGACTATTGAAAGGTTACACCTTTATGGTTCTAGGTGGAGTGTTTAGACATAATATGAACATATAAATGTCAACATTTTGGTCAATTATTAAAAAGTATCATTTTGCAAATTTAAGTGTAGTGTTTAAATATAATATGAACATATAAAAGTCAAATCTTTTGGGCCACTATTGAAATGTTACACCTTTATGGTTCTAAGTATAGTAGACACAATATGAACATATAAAAGTCAAATTTTTTTAGTCAACTATTGAAATATTACACCTTCATGGTTTTAAGTATAGTGTTTACATACAATATGAATATATAAAAGTCAAAGTTTTTGGTCAATTATTAAAAGGTTACACCTTTATGGTTCTAAGTGTGTTTAGACATGATATAAACATATAAAGGTCAAATATTTTGGTCAATTATTAAAATGTTACAATATATGGTTTTAAGTATAGTATTTAAACATAATATGAATATATAAAAGTAAAACCTTCTGGTCAACTATTGAACAGTTATACCTTCATGGTTCTAAGTACTGTATTTAGACATAATATGAACATATAAATATCAAATCTTTTGGTCAACTATTAAAATGTTACACTTTTATGATTCTAAGTGTAGTGTTTAAACATAAAATGAATATATATAAGTCAAACATTTTGGTCAACTATTGAAAAGTATCACTTTTATGTTTTTAAGTGTAGTATTTAGACATAATATGAATATATAAAGGTCAAATATTTTGGTCAACTATTGAAAAGTTACACATTTATGGTTCTAAGTGTAGTAGACACAATATGAACATATAAAAGTCAAATCTTTTGGTCAACTATTGAAAAGTTCACCTTTATGATTTTAACTTTTAAGTATAGTATTTAGACACAATATAAACATATAAAGGTCAAACATTTTGATCAACTATTGAAATGTTATATATTTATAGTTTTAAGTGTACTATTTAGATATGATATAAACATATAAAGGTCAAATCTTTTGGTTAACTATTGAATGTTTACACCTTTAATGTTCTAAGGATAGTATTTACACATAATATGAACATATAAAGTTAAATCTCTTAGTCAACTATTGAAAAGTATCACTTTTATGGTTCTAAGTAAGTGTTTAGACATAATATCAACATATAAAGGTTAAACCTTTTGGTCAACTATTGAAAAGTTACACATATATGAGTTTAAGTGTAGTGTTTAGACATAATATGAACATATAAAAATCAAATATTTTGGTCAACTATTAAAAAGTCACACCTTTATGGTTCTAGTGTTTAAACATAATATGACCATATAAAGGTCAAACTTTTTTGTCAACTATTGAAAGGCTACACCTTTATGATTCTAAGTGTAGTGTTTAAACATAATATGAATATATAAAAGTCAAATATTTTCTATTAAAAGGTATCATCTTTATAGTTCTAAGTTTAGTATTTATACATAATATGAACATATAAGGGTCAAACCTTTTTGTCAACTATTGTAAGGTATTACCTTTATGGTTCTGAATGTAGTATTTAGACATAATATGAATATCTTTGGAGATAAAGTTATATCTTTGACAATATCATTACTATTTCTTTAATTGCATGTCTTCAAAATGTGGTCTTAAGAACAAAAAAAAAACTATTTCACACAAAAAAAATTATATAAACTTTCAAATTTTCTACAAAATTATAATTTCTCAATTACATATCTTCAAAAGGTGGTAATGGGTATTAATATGTTGTGGTAGGTAGAAGAATGAAGTTCCGACATGTAGCCTTATTATGTACATAAACCCCACATTTGTTGCACATAAACCCCTCTAATCTTGTTAAAATGTGTCTTGAAATTTATAATCTTGTATGCTTTGGCCGCCTTGCGGAATAAATCTAAAATACTGCCACACATGAACTTCATCCTGATGTTATTGCTGAGGTGCCACATGCAAGCACCATGTTTAGCATGTGAATAAACATCTCGTATTGCGTTCTCTATACTCTTCACCCAATCCGATATAAAAACCAAATCCGATGCACCGGAGATCAAACCCTGTAGTTTACTCAAGAACCATTATTTTCGTGATATTTCATTCTCTAAATCGACTATAGCTTATGCTAGTTGATAAAGGTGGTAATTACAATCCTGAGCAATTGTGCACAAAAGCATGCCTTTGTTTCTCAATTTTTCAATTTACTCTCTTATATTGAGACATTTAAGAAATATTTTTATTATGACCAGTTTTTTTTATTTCCTAATGTATTCCCCTAATTTAAGATATTGACAAATTGGAAAATATTTTGATTCTATTTTATTTCTCAATTTCCCGATATATGTTAACTACTTAAGACATTGGAAAACTATAAAAATTTTGAATCTTGTTCTCTTTTCAAATTTCTCAATATCCTTTCTATACGGACACATTGGGAAATTGGTAAATACGAACTCCACTTCCTCTATTCAGATTTTACATTTTCACTTTCTCCAAATTTTTTCACTTTTCCACACTTTTTCACTTACATAACAACTTGAAATGTCTATTACAATTACTACCTAAATGGATAGCCCTAAAAACATAGGATTACACATCAAATTTTTATAAAAAGTGAAAAAATGTGGGTATGAACCTTACCCTAAAACCTAAAATTTTTTCTATCTTGAAGCTCTCCACCTTTGATTATGAACATAGAACACGAATCTATTCGAAATTTATGGTTGATTTGAACTAGAAATGATGAGAAAGTGAAGATAAATCGCCTCACATGGAAGAAATACTATTTCTAAGGCAAAAACTTATTATTAGTTAGCTTGGTAGTGATGAGGACAAATTCATCTTTTCACTTAATGTTTGAGTGACATTGAAGCGACTTACCTGCCACTTTTATAAGCTTTTTCAAGGGTAACTTTGTCCATCCTTTTTTTTTCCTTTTTCTTTTTTAATTACATTAAGCCAATATCATAAATATAAAAAATAATTAAGCTTAATTTGCAATTTTTTTAAATTATCATTTCAGTCGTTAAAACTAAATGACCCATTAAATATTATCTTCCTCTCATATTATAAGCGATAGGAAATGAGATCCACGTTTGTTTCTCAACTTCGGTCTGAGGGCCTCAATATTCATTCAAACCATCATCCGGGAGTCAGTAGGTGTTCGAACTATAGAAGGAAAAATAAGGGAATCTATAATGATATGCTTTAGAAAAAATAAAATAAAATAACTAAACAACAAAATAATAGGTCTAATGCTATTTTACCTTTTTACATTATTATCTATTAAATTGAACTTTTTTAACTACCGTCTTTTAGAAATACTCATATTAAATTTTCTTTAGGTGACAATTTTCGACCTCCAAATGCATCTCTCGTGCTATTTGGCTAAATAAATATCAAGATATATAGATCGAAATTAATTTTTGTTTATTTTATCCTTATTTTAAAAATATATATTTTAACTCACTTCATTAATTTAAATTAGTTTTACATCAATATACCTTTTCAATACAACCTTCACCTACCCTTATTCTGCTATTACCAATTATCGCCACCAAAAATTATATAAATTATAATTTGACCATATAAAAAATTTTATACTTCATTTTTAAACTCTTAACTTTTGTTTGTCTATTTATTTATTTATTTTTCAACTCAACTTTAATTATTTTATATTTATTCACTTTTAAAGCAATCCCCTCCATCTTCCGTTGATTTGGCCGCCATTCTCCTCTGCTGGAATATACATAGATATAAATATGTATCCAACAGAGGAGGGTATGGCGACGGAAGAAAAAGTTAGAGGAGATTGTTTTCAAGAGTAAATAAATGAAAAAAAGATTAAAATTGAATCAAAAATATAAAAATAAAAGTTAAGAATTTAAAAATGTATATAAACTTTTGTTTATATAAATATGGTCAAATTTATAATTTATATCATTTCTATTAGCAACGGAGAAAGAGTTGGTGGAAATACTTTTAAGATATAGATTGATAGAAAATTGATTTAAAATAATAGAGTGAGTTAAAATATATAATAACATAATTTTGGGACAAAAAATGAATCTAATAATTAATTGGGGTTAAAATTAAAATTTATTCGGTTAAAAGGCACGTGTGGGGCACATGGAGGATGGGATTGTGAGTAGTTTGAGTTGGGGATTTTTAAAACATGCATGATAGTTTATAGAAATTAAGTCTACCACGGTAATAATTTAAGGGAAAAAATGTTATTTGTCCCCCAAAAAGAGAAAAAAAAAAACTAAATTTTTATTACTAAATAACAATTAATTAATTAAATAATACTCTAACAAATATATAACACACAAATTATTATTGTCGTTATAAAAATTATTATTTTTCTATATCAAGTGGTATAATGATGCGAAGCTCATGGCCTCATTTATACCACTTAGCTAGATAATATGCTTCGCGTGGAATTAAGATAGTGTTGCCTTTAGCTAAAGTTTGTCGTCGCATAATTGGGTCATATAATGGAAATACAATTGAAATTAATCAGGTATAGATTTTCAATCATATGAAGTTTTATGTATGCCAATTGCTGATGCCATAATAAGAACACAGGTTTTATCTAGACTTTTAGGAATGAATGACCGGAATAAGCAAGAATACGACTCGAATAAGCAAAAATTCAATCGATCTCGCATACAATGTTTTTTTATCATATGGTTTTACGGTCCATTGGAATAAGCAAGAATTGAATTTATCTCACATTCATTACTGTTGAGCGGATTGGTTTGAAATCCAAAGTCTGGAAAGGCCCATCTGCCTGTTATGGGCTTATGAGGATTTCTGGGTTTTTGAGCTCCCCAATTGACCCCTTTCAATCCATCTCTTAACCCGGTTATAAATACCGTATTATAACTCTTTCTGAGTACGGGTTAGGATTTTTGGCCGCTTTGTTTGTTTACTCTTTGCGCTTGCAATTTCTGATTCTTGATGTCTGGTATGATGTAGTATTCTTCTATGTTGATCTATGTATGATCTATGAAGTAGAATTCGTCATCGAGAATTTGTATCCAAATTCTAATAAAGATCGTGGGGTTTCATATGTGTTCTTGAATCTGTAAATGCGTGAGAGTGTGATTCTTGTTAAGAGTTGTGACATGAAATTGTGATAGTGCATAGAAATCCAGCTATTTATTAGAGTTCAAGTTGATGTAGCTTTCCTATTTAATTGGATTATGGTAAAGTAAACTACTACAATTCTCTGCATTTTTCTTCCTCTGCTTTCTTTTGTTTGAATGCTCATATATCTCCGAGAATTTCCAAAATATAAATTGATCTACAAATCTATTAAATAGGAATCTGATATGAAATATAATTAGTTAGAAATTAGGTTAAAATTACAACAATGACAATGCTCGAAACTTTTTTTATCGGATTTTTCTCAAATTTAAAATGACTTATATTCATTTACTAAATAAGATTAATCGATATAATATTTAATAAAATAATATAAAATCATATCATTTTAGACCTAAGAGTAGTTCAATCCAAAATTTTCGTGGATATATACATATATATATATATATATTTAATAAATATACTCACATTTTCAAGAGCTCTAGAAAAAACTGAATTTGACAAAACCAGGAAAAACAAATTAAAATATAAAACTACTTAATTTATTAAAGAAAGACCATACAAGGGGAAGTGAGGGGCATGCTTTTTGGTGAATTGTGAATGGTGATTACACACTACCTTCTTCTCCAAACATTCCTTGCCACACAAATGATAAAAGATCGACAGGGAAAAAAATAAAATAAAATAACTTTATCTTTATTGCCTCTTCTTTTCAAGTGCTTTTACTTTGGTGGGCAGGCAGTAGATATGGCAGATCCGAATTTTTACCATTCACTTTGCTGACCACTTTGCTTTTCTTCACCTATAATTAGTTCTGTCCCAAACCCTTTACATAACCAATAACTACATATATATATATATATATACATATACATAAATGTTATGTATGTATATGTGTATATGTATATGTGTATGTGTGTATGTGTGTATGTGTGTATGTGTGTATGTGTGTATGTGTGTATGTGTGTATGTGTGTATGTGTGTATGTGTATATGTGTATATGTATGTATATATGTGTATATGTGTATATGTATGTGTATATGTGTATATGTCTATATGTATGTGTATATGTGTATGTATATGTATATGTTTTTGGAAATTGGGTTTAAAAGAAATCGCAACGGAAACGATTAATCGACCTAATATGTAAAAAAAATTTCTAAAAACATTCAATAATCCTTTATATATATATATATAAATTAATCTTAAATATTGAATGGAAAAATCATACATTTGTCTTTATAGATCGATCGTTAAGATTCACATCACGATATTTTAAGTCGATCCTCAACACATCAGGACGTGTGTGAGTACGTAGAGATGACAAAATTTTCTTTTTGGTGATCTCTCCACCCTTTTTTTTTCTCATAACATAATTAGAACATATTGTATTTATAGAATTCTATCAGGATTTCTATTTACTGTTATTTTTAATTTAAACATTTTAAATGAATTTGAATTACTAATTCAAACACAATATTCATGATAAAATAACGATATATCTTCTAGTGATCTCTTTTTTTCAGTCAAATCTTTTCAAATCTAATTTAAAATATAATCTTACTATTTTAAATCAAATCATATTTTATTTGAATATTAAATTAGTTTCTTAAACTAATTAAAATTTGATTTTCTGAATCTTTATATTAAATTAATATCTCATAACTCAATATTATACAATTATATTTAATTCAAAATTCAAAAATCACTATATTAAAATAATATTAAAAAATATATATTTTTAATTAACTAATTAACACCATTATCTCATAAATTTATATTTACCCTAGAAAACTATTTTCTTTACAAATAAATCATTTCTCTACCTTTTTATCATTCTTACCTTATAAGTATTTTATATAGGTGACCTGAAGACCATGAGCCTATAATTCCAAATTTCAATAAATTAATTTATTAATTAAACATTTTAATCTAATAAATCTTATTTATTAATCTCAATATTATTATACTCAAAATATGTCATTATACGCTTGTATTGATAGGATAAATTACTGAACAGTCTCTAGTAGTTCATTGTTAATATCATTACAAGCA
This sequence comes from Coriaria nepalensis, assembly GCA_027186245.1. Taxonomy (NCBI): domain Eukaryota; kingdom Viridiplantae; phylum Streptophyta; class Magnoliopsida; order Cucurbitales; family Coriariaceae; genus Coriaria; species Coriaria nepalensis. The sequence goes on along the minus strand of CP114495.1, from coordinate 6,167,294 downwards.
ATTTAATCCTTCAATAATTTATTTACAATTAGAACTTGTCAAAATTACCATTTTACCCATATAATTATCTATTTTTCCTTAAGTACCATTAATTCACTAGTGAAGGGTCAATTTATAATTTAATTATAAATTTGAGTTCAAAATCATTCAGTTCCAGAATTAACCTTAAGCGAACCAATATACAATCTTCTATAAAAAAAAGTTTGGATTCCATATCTATAAATCATTTTCCCAGCCGCTTATCCCAATGAATCTCCAAAACCAAAGTTTTTAGCCTGTTTTACAAACAAACCCTGGCTAGTGAATTAAAAGATCCAAATGACATAAATAGTAGTTCATGACTACTCAGGATTCAAATTAATTTGCATATGATTATCTATTGATATGAATAAAATTATTTAAGGCAAACGGTATAGTGATAAAGAATTAATTTATATCGGATCATGTCCTATACAATCTAATTATATAAAGTACCTTCACTAAAATGTTATATATAAATAAGGTAATTGCTCAATTCTCAATGCAAAACTCCAAAAAGAGCTAATTATCTGCCAAACATGGAGTAGTTCTTTCTAAAGAGCACTATTCAAAGACACCTCAAGAAGAAGAGATGAGACAAATTTCCTATGTCTCAGCTGTAGGCAGTCATATGTATGCCATGTTGTGTACAAGAGCTGACATTTGCTATGCAGTAGGGATAGTCAGTTGTTATTAATTAAATCCTAGTTTAAGACATTAGATAGTGGTAAAACATATTCGTAAGTATCTTCGGAGAACGAGAGACTATATGCTTGTTTATTCAGATGGAGACTTCAACCCCACTAGTTACATTGATTCTGATTTTCAATCAGATAGAGATAGTCGAAAGTCGACTTCTAGATTAGTATTCACACTTGGAGGAGGATATGTAGTCTGGAGAAGTATCAAACAATCTAGTATTGTAGATTCTACTATGGAAGCTGAATATATACCAGCTTGTGAAGCAACAAAAGAGGTAGTTTGGCTTAGGAAGTTTTATATTGATACTTCTAACAAAGTCTTTTGAGGATCATGTACGGAATTTAGGGATGAGGGAGATGCCTTACTTGCTTTAAGATCAAGTAGGAGTTTGTTGGGCAAGGTGCCCTAAAAGTATGTGATGAGTATTACATTGTGAAATTAATAAAAGTAATATTTTTCTATGTAATTATTGTGAATGTATTATTATTGAATAATGTGTATAAATATCAAAAAATTCTAAATTTATTTATGTGACTATAATTTTGTTTTGATACGAAAGGATTAAGATTATAGATAATGAATTAAATTATTCACAACATATTAAAATATGAAATCTTTAATTCAAGGTTGCTGGTATGGTCTGCTAGTATTATAAATGCAATAGATCTAGATCCGGATCATTGATATAGATAAACATCTTAGTGAAAGTATTTTATATAATTGAATAATATAAGATAAGACCCAAGATGAATTAATTCTTTATTAAAATACTGTTTACTATAAAGAATTTTATTCATATCAATAGATGATCATATGTGGATCAATCTGAATGGTGAGTGGCATGAACTCCTGTTTATGTCAACTAGATCTTTTGATTCACTCGTCACAGTTTGTTTGTAAAATAGGCTAAAGACTTTTGTTTTGGAGATACATTGGAATAAGTGGATGGGAACGTGATGTACAGATACGAAATCTAAACATTTTTCATAGAAGATTGTGTTGGTTCCCTTAAGGTTAATCTTATAACCGAATGGTTTTGAGCTCAAATTTATAATTAAGTTAGATATTAACCGTTCACTAGTGGATTAATGGTACTTAAGGATAAATAGATAATTAGAGGGGTAAAACGATAATTTTGACCAGTTTTAATTATAAATTAATTTTTTGGAGGATTAGATTGCATGTAATGATAATATCAATTTACTAATAGAGATTACTCGGTAATATGTTATTTAATTGCAAGAGTGCAATCTCATATTTTTAGTAAAATAATATTGAGATTAATAAATTAGATTTATTATAATAAAGAGTAAACTCTTTATAGGTTCATGGTCTTTATAGATTTATTAATAATCTAATTTATTGGAGCTTGAAATTATAGGTTCATGGTCTTCAAGTCACCTCTATAAAATACTATATAGAGTAAGAATGACAAAGGTTAAAAAATAGTTTATTTGCAAGAACATAGTTTTTTAGGGTAAAATTGTAATTATGAGATAATTAGTATTAATTAATTAATTAATTACAATATGTATTTTAAATGAAAAATTTCGAAATTTATTTATTAAATAATAATATTTGATTATGAATTAAATAACTTATATATAATATTAAATTGATATGAGATATTAATTTCATATTAAGATTAGGTAAATCAATTTTAAATTAATTTGAAAAATTAATTTAAAACTGAAATAAGATATTATTTGATTTAAAATAGATGAGATTCTATTATAAATAAGATTTAAAAATATTTAACTTAATCAAATATATCATTACAGATATGGTATGTTTTGAAATAGATAAGATTATATTTTAAATCAAATTTAAAAAGATTTTACTATAACAAAGATATCATCTAATGATTATTTTATTATTTAATATTATGATTTTGTCATCAATTTAATTAATTTAAAGTGTTTAAATTAAATTGAAAACTTAATAGAATTTTATAAATATATCATGTTCTAATTATTTTATGATACGAAAAATAGAGAGTTTTTTTCACAAAAAGAAAATGAGAGAAAACTTTGTCATCTCTACGTGCCCACTTATATCCTAGTGTGTTGAAGATCAATTTGGAAGATTATGATACGAGTCTTCTCGAACTCGTATAGGTTAGGATATGATCTATTCGCTTAACTATAAGATTAATTTATATATATCTAAAATATCGCTAAAAATTTTTAAAATTTTTTTTATTATGTATCGAGACCAATAATTACTTCTGTTGCAAAATTTTAAACCCACTTTTCAATATATATATATATTATTCAATAATAACATATTTAAATAATTATATAAAAAAATATTACTCTTATTAATATCATTAAATTATATTTATTATATAATTTTAGAAATTCATACCCAACCTATATAAAGTGCATGTGCATTGGAAATAGTAAGCTTCATGTGATATATCTATTTGACATAAAAATTAGAGAAATAATTAGATCTGAAACAACAATATATATGTATTTATGCTATACATGTAGGTACTTTTGATAAAACGAGAAGAGACAGGCTATAATCCTACAAATAGTTAAAAGTTAGTCTTTTTTTTTTTTTCCTTCAAAAAGGTATTGAATAAAACGAGAAGAGACAATGCATTATCCTACAAATAGTTAAAAGTTAGTTAAAAAACTCTTTTTTTTTTTAACCTTAAAAATGGGTATTATTGTCTTGTCTTATATGAGTTATTGCTTTATAACCAAAAAATTAACGGCTATCACAAGCGATAGCCGTCCACAACTCTATTTTGATCCAAATTTTGATAGAAAACTTTCTGGTAGGCTTATTTAAAGTATATATATTAGTTTTATATCATATATATTATTTAAATTTTATATATAATTAAAATAAATTAATTTATCATATATTCAATTCATCATAAATATAATTTATTTATGAAATTATAATCCTAACTATACTAGATATACTTAAATTATAATTTAAAATTTGGTAAACTAAGATTTGGCTTCTAGAATGATGAGAAATAAGAATAAAGGCTCTATAATATAGAATATAAGCCCAATTCTAAGAAAATTAGGATTAACTCTATGATTTTAAAAGATTGTTTAGATTTGATGACGTGATATACCCAATTATAATCTTCTATAATTTCTTTTTTTATATCCTATTAATTTTATTATCTATTTTCACCAACTCAAATTAAACTTTATAATTATTTATTCCACATTTATCTCTAAAATATTTAATTCGAAACTAAATTTTCCAATTTTGACTACCATTACCGTCACAGCTGCGACGTACTATTATATCCTTAACTTTTCCCGATTCCAGCCACCGTTGCACTTATCTTTTCGGCACGTATCTCCCACCCTCACCCTCTGATCTGTGTTTGAGCTACGTTGTTCAAGATTTGGCTTCGCACAAACTCAGATCACGATTTGGTTTGCTGCAATCCCATATCATGATCTAGGTTCGTGTTTTGAGTTGAGAGAACCCAGATCCAATCTAGGGAGAGAGTGAGAGAGAGAGGGAAAGAGAGGTGCTTGAAAGACTATTGTCCTAGCTAGACTTGGGAAAATTTGACGGTGTATGAATATATCGGTGCTCTGAGGGTGAAGATTGTCGGAATTAGAAAATTTAATTCGGATTAAAATATTAGGGATCCAAATTGAATAAATAAAAGATTAACTTCAATTTGACCAATATTTTAAAATAAGAGGATTAATCCTAAGTTTTTTTAGAATTTAATGGATGCATGCTTGTTTTATAGAATTTTAAGGCGTTATCCTTACATCCTTTACAATTCTTAAAATAAAATAAAAAAAATTAAAATAAGTGTTAAAATTGCAGACGGGATGAAAATGACGTTCCTGTTCCAAACTTGCTTTGAAATCTGTGGCAAATTGTAACTGTGAGAGAGAGAGAGAGCATAATCTAAGACATTAAAAAGAGTAATTAATAACTAAAATTTGGTGTGTTTTCTGCACTTTTATTTTATACTATTTCAATTTGATTCTTTTTCTGTTGCTAGTACTTAGAACGAGGTGCCATGCTTTTTATAGAGGAGAAGCTCATAATTCTCTCTGTCTCTGTCTCTCTCTTTGCTGCATTGTCTTCTTCTCCTTCTTCACCAATCTCCATCACACCATTCCAAGGAGAACCAACTTGGGTTTTCTCTCTTTCATCAACAGATACACTTTCCTTTCTTCATTAATTTTACTCGGACAAACCATAGAGCAGACTATTATTTATTTATTTTTGAAATCCTTTATATTGGGGCACAGTAAATTCAACAATGGAGGTTTATTTCTTGAATTTCTGATTTTTATTTTTATTTTGCTGATTCTAAGCAAAACCCTGATAAGAGAGAAACAATGGGAGATGGGAATCCCAAGCAAGCAAAGGTTCTTCTTCCCCTTCTTCTGCTAGAAACATATTTCTTATTCTAAAGAACCTTATGTAATTGTTTCCATTATTTTGTTTTTTCCTATTTGCAGCTCTCTTGGTCTAAGAAAATGATTAGAAAGTGGTTCAACATCAAGAGCAAATGTGAGGATTTTGAGGCTGATGATGCTGTTTATCAAGGTAGAAAATACTTTTGTAATTTTGTTTACCGTAATTTTCCTTATATACTTTTTCTCATCAGCCAAACAGAAAATTACACATTCCTTATTATCACATAATGCATTAAATAACATTTTTCCATTTTAGGAGATCAAGTTGAAAATCGGAGGACTAGCTTCTCTGAAGGGGATTCATCAGCATTCAAGAAAAGCAAAACAGGTTGGTTCATAATTGCTATAGTTAATCAGTTTACGAAATTTTTTTTTTTTTTGTGTTACCACATTTCAGACTAATCAACTATATTACTGCTACTTATTAGTCACTTTAATGCGCAGAGAAATTTAGCTGCAAAACCGAGAAGGTCCGTAGAAGGAGAATGAATCTCGAGCATCCTCGTATTATTGATGTCCAAAACTATAGGTAAATATTTAAAAAGATTTTTGAATATTTGTTTTCATAAATATAAATAATTGGTTAATTAACAAGTGTTTTCACCTTTGCTTTGAAACCAGCATCTTTGTAGCTACATGGAATCTGGCTGGAAGATCCCCATCTAGTAACCTAGATCTAGACAATTTGGTTCATTCTTCACCTCCCGCCGATATTTATGTCATCGGGTAAGAATTTTCTAGTATCGAGTTTCAAGCTGAAGCTTGCTGATGTAGAAGTTTTGTGCAAAACCACAAACTTTATTGTAGTTGGATTTCTTATAAATTGGAATTTGATTTTAGACTAGTCTTTGAGAGAAGCTGGAGTTTTGCAAGACACCTAAGCTTGACCTTTTAACATGAAACCAGATGAAACTAAGGCTCTCTTTGGGTAGAATTATTAATCTGAAGTTTAACGAAACCAATGCTTAAAATAGTAGATTTTATTTATATGTTGGAGACTTCGACTAGAATTTGTGGGTCCAAACTGGAATTTTATGTATATATTTTTGGGGCTTAAATGGACAAAAATAAGTAATTGTGAATGAAGCCTTAATGTTTGAACCAATTGATTAATGGTGTATAAGTTTTTAATGTTTCAGATTCCAAGAGATAGTACCATTGAATGCTGGTAACATACTGGGAGCCGAAGACAATGGCCCGGCCCGAAAGTGGTTGAACCTCATTCAAAAGTCTCTAAACAATCTTCCTGGAACTAATGGAGTTACTAAATGCTACACTCCATCTCCAATCTCTACGCCAATTGTAGAACAATATGCAGATTTTGATGGATCAAGTAGGCAAAATTCAACCCATTTCCCTCGGCGTTCATTCCAGGCATCTTCCAGCTGGCGGATGGACAATGACTGTTCTTCGACCCCACAGCCACGGCTGAATAGACGATTCAGCATTTCTGACCATCTAATCTTCGGTCAGGGTCTCCGGTCAAGCCATTATTCTAGGCCAAGTGACTATTCTAGACCAAGTGAAAGTTCTAGGCCAAGTGACTGTGAGCCTAATTTCAGATGGGGTCATCGCCCAAGTGATTATTCCAGACCAAGCAACTATTCTAGGCCAAGTGACTACTGTAGATCAAGTGCAAGTTCTAGGCCAAGTGACTATGAGCCTAATTTTAGTCGGGCACACCAGTCAAGTGATTATTCTCGGCCAAGCAACTATTCTAGACATGGTGATTACTGTCGGTCAAGTGAAAGTTCAAGGCCAAGTGACTATTCAAAATGGGGCTCATCAGATGATGATTACCGCTTTGTAATGGATTCACCAAGTACTGTTTTATTCTCACCACTGAATCATAGAGATGGTTATAAGAGGCATTCAGATTATTGCTTAGCTGCGAGCAAGCAAATGGTGGGCATATTTCTCACAATTTGGGTGAAAAGTGATTTGAAAGATCATGTTCGGAACATTAAAGTGTCTTGTGTAGGTAGAGGATTGATGGGCTACTTAGGAAATAAGGTAAGCTCTCTTTAGCAATGCGATTTTTTTTCTTTGGGGTCCCGATAAAACCCAGAATTGTAACTTACTTTGAAAATCATTGCAGGGTTCGGTTTCTGTTAGCATGTCTTTGCATCAAACGAGCTTTTGCTTTGTTTGTAGTCACTTAACCTCTGGAGAGAAAGAGAGCGATGAGCTGAGAAGGAATTCTGATGTCATGGATATTTTGAAGAAGACGAGTTTTCCTCGAGCTCATGGCTCTAGCACTGAGAATTGTCCTGAAACAATCCTTGAGCATGAGTAAGAAACTTCCCTCAAAACTTCAATTGAGCATTCAAAAATTCATTTGAATACTTAAAATACAGTTTGGGTCACAAAAATTTGTGAAAAATTCAACTTATCTCACAATTTAACGAAAAATATTGTTTGTTTGTAAAAGCTACGGTTTTAGACATCGAATCAAATGCTCGAGAAATGACTTTTATACCTCTGCATTTTGTCTGATATCCTAACTGTATGAACTGATCATATCGCAGTCGAATCATCTGGCTCGGTGATTTGAATTATCGGATTTCACTCTCCTACCGGAATGCTAAGGCGCTTGTTGAGATGCGAAATTGGAGCGCATTACTTGAGAGTGACCAGGCAAGCAAAGCAAATTTTTTTTTTTTTTTGCTAAACTCAATTTATAGTTCTTGCTAGTAATAGTAAAAAAACTCATTTTTCAAGTGTTTTTCCCACCTCATTGCAGTTACTAAGAGACCAGAAACATGGCAAAGTTTTTGTCGGGTGGAATGAAGGGAAAATTTATTTCCCACCAACGTACAAATATTCAACTAACTCTGACCAATATGCCGGGGATGGTATTTGCTTGAAGGAAAAACGGCGTACCCCTTCTTGGTATAATATATAAGGCCATTTCATGAGAATTACTGATCAATTTTAATATGCACAAAATTTATAATTGGCATAGATACATAAATATATATATATATATATTTTTTTTTGAAGGTGTGATAGGATTCTGTGGTTTGGAGGAGGGCTCTACCAGGTATCTTATGTAAGAGGGGAATCGAAGTTTTCGGATCATAGGCCGGTTTATGGTGTGTTTTGGGCTGAGGTTGAGTCAAACCGAGGCCGGTTAAAGAAGAGCATGAGTTATTCTAGTTCACGGATTGAATCGGATGAGTTTTTGCCTTATTCACATTATACCGAACTGAACTTTTTCTGAATTCAATGAGAATCATAGCCATACTTAAATTCACCACTCAAGGTGGATCGCAATGCATTATTCAAAAAAGAGAAAAAAAAAAAAAAGGTTGGTTTTTGAAACTGGTGTTATATTTATAATGCAATAGCCAGTTAATAATTTTCTAATAGGCGACGTATATTTATTTTTGCAGGATGATTAGAAATCAATTGAAGTTAGTAGAAGAAGTTGTCTAATATTTTGATTGAGTGGACTCATCAAGACAGTGGGAAATGGGAAGGTTTTGTTTTGTTTCTTTTCAATTACTGTAAATGATTCTTTACTTTCTTCGAGGAATATATATACACGATAGAAGAATGAATCTTTGAGGACAGGAATTATGTGGGGTACATTTGTTTTTTTATTTTATTTTATTTTATTTTTTTAATGCACAGAAAAAGTAAAATTGATGGGTGGGGACAGTGGCAATGTCATGTAATTAAGAGAAAGAAAAAGTACGACCCTTCATGTTCTGGTTGTTTAAAATTTCTTACAGCTGCTGCCTCTGTGTCTGTTGCATTTCAAGGTTTTACTTTTTCTTTTTGAGGCCAAACACTTTTTTACCTGCTTTGTCGTTTTCTTTTGACTGAGCTGGTTTGATGTGTAATAAGTTCCACATTACATGATCAGGGAAAAGTTTCAAGGCTAGGAAGCATGAGAGACATGCCAAAAGCGTCCATCTTTGTGGAATTTAAACAAGAGAGAGGGTTGGACAAATTACCTTATGGGCGTTGGATATTGATAGTCAATCCCGTATCTCAGAATTTTCTCTGTGTTATTGATGCAAATCACAATAATAAATATTTGACTCAAATGAGGATTGAATTGTACAATCTTGATAGTTTATAGAATCACACTAAAAGTATGGATCTCGATTTGCTCTCCTACTTGTTATTTGTGCAGTTTATAAATTTGTCTGGCCTTGTTTGTCATATAAGAATATTTCTTTGAACATATAAGAATATATATTTGAAAGTATACAAAATTAAAATAAAGAAAAAAACAAACGAAAATTGTAGAAAATATAATGGTACAGACTACAGATGAGGGAACCTACTACAACTACTGATTACAAACCTAGATGAGCTGATTTCAATTTCCTAGCAATAACCTATTATCATACACTCAAAAACAAGAAAATATGACGGACAAATTCATTCTCCGTGCTACTCACGGTTAGTTTCCAGATGTTTCTACCTGACTGGCCACAATTTATGGTCCCTGTTGGTCTTACTCGGTTTGGTTGTAGAAGGAGTTGCTTCTAACAACAACGGCTTTCCGGGTTGTTGCTCCTACTGTTGTTGTTGCGTCGTAGAGCCTGGTTTTTGGGGACCAGAGATAGGAAGAGAGATAGAGGGCATTCCATAGGGAAGAAGCTAAAAACACAGCTGTAAGATTTAGTTCTTCTAAAGAAGCTAAGAATGCAGCTGTAGCAACGCGAACTGACTCACACTGGTGCCGCCACCACTCGAAGAAGAACCTAACTCAAAGAGCCTCAAGAAGAACCCGACTAAAAGAATAATCCAGGTGACATAACCATTGAAGCTGAACAAGAAGAAACGAAATCGAAGAGGTTTTTCAGCCAAAATTCAAACCTAGAAATAAAGCTTACCAAACACAAACATGTACAAAGCAGTTATAGACATGGATGTGAACATGTCGGAGATGATGATGTGACTATGGTCCAAAATACCGAGATGAGGAAAAAAAGCTCAAGAATTTGTGAACTTGTTATTCTAAGCAAGGTGAGAAAGGGCACGGTCAAGATGAGATTCGGGTTAGCCAAAGATGAACTAGCCCAGGTAAATTTAAGATCACCCAAAGAGAGATCAGATCATCCACTTCAATATTGAAGATGCAACTATTGAAGGAGTCCATGCTACTAGTTAGAATAAGTTCCACGCAAATTTTCTCATATATAAGAAAAAGCCTAACAGTTTAGCAATCCATATCTATAGACGCATTACTTATTCTTATCCAATATTTTTTATTTAGTAAAACACAAGATTTTCAAAAAGAGTCTACCGAAAGATACCTTATTTTCTAAAATATACTAACATATTTTAGTTGTAGTAAATCAAACCCTTAATTCTATGATAAAAATTATGCATGTAATCTTGAGATTTTTGCCTGCCTTGAACCAATTTTCAGACTCACCCTTATTAGTTAGTCTATGTTCTTAACCTAACCGGGTGAATGTTTTGGACCCAATAAATATGGTGAGTTAAAACATTCTACTCCTGTAGTTGCCAAACTCAATTTACCAACAATCCAGTTATGCTTTGATTTTTCTTTGTTTTGTTTCCGTCGTCTTCATTGTTGGGTCTTTTTTTTTTTTTTTTTGTTCCTGAAATCAGGAGGTTTTTCTGAGGGGATCGTCCCCTTTATTCATAATGAAGCTTTATTTTTAGCCAAAAAAGAAAGGCAACAATTCAATTACCCAACAAGCTAAAACAATCCCTAAACACTAGGCGAAAATCTATTTATTTGGTATAATAGTAGCCAAATTTGCCAAACACAAAACTTGTAGATCTAAGGAAACTTAGTTTTCATGGAATTTGGTATACCCACCCACCTTGCCATTTTATTCATAAATAGGCCATGATTAACAAGTTAGACAGCACACCTTAAAAGGGTGATCACCAATATATATTATCCGAAGCCTCATTAAGAGTAATATTGACAGACTACCGTTGCATATATATATATATATATATATATATATATAGACATCTAAAACAAGTAAAAATAGGTAAGCATTTCAAAGAAATAAAATAATAATAATTAGCTAAAATATAGAAAATACATCAATATTTCACCAAATAATTTATTTATAAAAAATTCATTTAAAATTATTTATAGATAGTTTTGGAGGAAGTTGAAAAGTTTAATCAGAAGAAGAAATCTTAGCTTAGTCCGTATGTTTCCCAAGCCTAGCCGATGTGTGTGTTTGTTATTATTATTATTATTATTTATTATTTATTCTTTTTCAAATCTTTATCTATAATGACGATTAGTACTGGTTTTAAAATTAATATCAATATCAGGTTCGAAGTGAAATTTCGATTAAGATTAGAACTTTTATCCACTCTTATTAATTATCTATTTAAAAATTATTACATCATATATATATATATATATCAAGTAAAAATAATTCCTTAATATACTAATAATGAAAGATTGCATATAGAACTGTGTTTAAAATGTGCAAATTCTTAAAAATTGCTAAAATATTAAGGTAAAAAAAAAAAAAAAGGCATTTCGAAAGTTCAGATCAAAAGTAGCTTAGTCGTTAACCAAGTACCTTAATATTGCCCCCTCACCTACTCGTCTCAGCTAAGTAACGACAAAAAATGAAAGAACATGAAGGAAATATAACATATCGAGAATTCTCTAAACTTCCATCCCTCCATTCAAGCAGTGGCGGAGAATCCATCGCTGTCGGGGTTGTGTTACCAGAGACTCTTCGAAAGTCAAAATAAGAGAGCACTCATCTTGAGGTGGATTGGTTTCTTAGTGAGATAGAAACATAAAATATTTAGAGGTTGCTTGGCGGCGGCAGCTCTCATGGCAGAATTGTTGAATTTGGAATCCCGGCGTCAGCAGTACTCATGGTGGTGGGACAGTCATATTATTCCAAGATATTCAAAGTGGCTTCAGGAAAATCTTACAGGCCAGTACTCCTCATTTGTAAATTCTCTTCCCTTATATCTAACAATCAAACTTCTTTTTAGGAAAATGACTTATCTCAACTAGATACCTAATATTGCTTACAAAATGGAAGTTAGAGATTTGAACCACTAAAAACTATCCGAATCTTAAAAATAAAAAATTCTTGTTTGTATGCCTTAATTGATCTGTGCATGCATCACATTCTATCTCACTAAGAGATTCGTTTGATTAAAGAGGATTTTTTTTTAAAATAATTTTTTAATCTAAATGCTGATTAATAGTATATATATATATATATATATATTGTTTAATGATGATCGGACGATCGGTGAAGCTTCTCTTATATAAAGCTCTTGTTAATTTGTTTTACTTGATGAATTAGAATTTGACCCAACGAATGATCATAAAGAGACAAAATCATTTTTTTTTTCTTCCCTGCTTAAAAAATTTAATGGTATGCGATAAGATGAGAGTGGTGAGAGAAGTAGTTTTAGAAAAGGAAAATAACTCGTGTATTTTCTCATTATCAACATAATACACTAACCAATAATATTTATATGTTTGCATGCAATTCATGCAACCATATAACAGAAATTCATACGATTATAACCATATGACTAACCGTACGTATATGTATACATCCATTAATCCGTTCCCCCTCACCCAAGCTGGTGATTGGAGCAGTTAAGAATGCCCAACTTGGATAATAAATGAATGTGATTGTTGAGTGCCAAGAGACTTGGTGAATAGGTCAGCAGGTTGATTTTTGCATTCTCTGCGAACAAGTTTGATCATCCCATCCTTTACTACTCTTTCACGAATCATATGACAATCTAGGATGTCCGAAATCTTTGAATAGTTGAACTATCTATGCAATTTCACACGTAATGGAAGCTATTGCACGATATTCCGCTTCAGATGATGAACATGAAACAACTCGATGCTTCTTTGGTTTTCAAGAGAGAATGAAATCACCAAGTTTGACACAAAAGGAAGTTGAGTATCTGGACATAGGACATGAAGCCCAGTCATTGTCACAAAAAGCATGGAGATCCAATTTTTTATTTGAAAAGAGAACAACGCCAAACCAGGACATGACTTTAAATATCTGAGAACATGATGAGTTGTTGTGAGGTGTGACTATTTCCCGGGAATGCATGAACTAGCTTAGGACTTGTACATAATAAGAAATGTCCGGCCTCGTTATGGTTAGACAAATGAGTCTACTACTAATTAATCTTTGATAAGGTTGAGGATCTTGTAATAGAGGGTCTTTAAAATTGGGACAATATTGAGCATCATATCAATAGATGTAAGCTTAATGTGATGTTCCATAGGTGTGAGGATAAGTTTAGAATATGTAAGACTACTTACAGAATTTGTGAGTATTTCTAATATGTATTTCCTTTTATGGAGGCAAATTCCTGATCTGGCTATTTCAATTCCAAGAAAGAAATGTAGTAACCCGAGATCCTTTATATGAAACTGAGAATGTAAGAAAGCCTTTATAGAATCAATGGAAACTCGATCATCTCCTGTAATGAGGATATCGTCCGTATATACCAAAAGAATTGTAACATGACCGGCTGCCTATTTGGTGAACAAACTATAATCAGATATGGATTGAATGAAGCCTGCTGCTGTGAACTTGGCATTCCATTTTCTCGAAACTTGTTTGAGTCTATTAAGAGACTTAGTTAGTTTGCACACTTAAGTGGAACCCTTAGGCTTCAATCGAGGGAACAATTTCATGTATACCTTTTCATTCAAGTCACCATGCAAGAAAGCATTGTAAATGTCCATCTGAGATAGCAGACAAACTTCCATGGTGAGAATGTCCAAGTGACAAAATGGATCTTACTGTGACCATCTTGGCAACCGGTGAGAATGTCACATGATAGTCTATCCCCTCATTTTAAGTATATCCTTTTGCACCCAAACGTGCTTTATACCTCTCTACATATCCACCAAATTTATATTTGATTTTGTATACCCATTTATATCCAATTGCAACCTTACCATGAGGAAGATCAATCAGCTGCCATGTGTTATTCTTGTGTAAAGCATCTAGTTCTTGTTCTATGTCCAATTTCCACCTAGCATCATTAGAAGCCTCACGAGATGAATGAGGTTCGGTTTCATTAGATGTCAAGGAAAGAAAGGAATAGTAAGAGGGTGATATAGAATAGGACAAGCATGAAGAAATAAGGTACCTCTTAGAGCTTTTGCTTGAAGACTGATGCTTAGAAATTGGTGCAAATATGGCATTATTGCAATTATAATATCCCCACCAATATTGATTTTGATGTGTTATAGATGATCTTGTAATATTAAAAGGATGATTATTTTCAAGAATGGTGGTTTCTCAGTTTAGAGAAGTATCATAGGTAGTTATAGGTAATGAAGATTCTAAAGGAGAAATCTCAGGTGATGAGGTGATTAGACTAGATGAAGGATCTAAGAGAACTGGATGGGATTGAAGCTGAATATAATAATTATAGGCCTCTTCAGCAAAGATGTCATGATTTTTAGAGTGAAAGGAGGAGTTATAAATGTCATAGTTTGAGTGTCATAAAAAGGATACACATGCACAACAAAGTGCATATCTCTACTTACTAAAATCTCTTAGTAGTAAGATTTATTCATTTGTATCCTTTCTGAGCTTGAGCATAACGTAGGAACACACAAGCTATAGACCTTGGTGAGAACTTGTCTTTGTTGTTTAGGACAATAGAATAGCAGAGGCAACGAACATTTTTCAAATAAGATATGTTTGGAGGTTTATGATACACAATCTTATATGGGGTCTTATTGTTGACTAATGGAGTTGTAGTCCTATTTAAAAAATAGGTTGCGGTTAAGATATAATCACCCTAATGATTTTCTGGTAAGGAAGATTGAATTTTCAAGACACGAGCAACGTTAAGGATGTTTTCTCTACCATATTGTTGGGGATAATATGGACATGAGGTTTCATGGATTATGCCTAAGGTTTTGAACAATGTTAAATACTTAGAGTTGGTGAATTCTAAACTATTATTGGATCACAGTCTTTTGATTTTAGATTGAAACTGAGTATGAATCATTTGAATGAAGAATTGAAGTAGTTCATACACTTCATGTTTAAAGTACATCAGAAAAGTCCAAGTACTTTTGGAATTATTGTTTACTATGGTTAAGAAGTATCTAACATTATTATGGTTTGTTATCCTATAGGGTTCCTAAATATTTTTGTGTAATAATAGTTCAAAAGAATTAGAGGCTTTTGAGGTGCTTAATGGAAAAGGCTTTTTTGTTTGTTATAGAGAGCATATTTCATTGTATGGGATTGTATCCAGTTTGATATAAGAAAATTTTGGGACCAAATGCAACCGAGTGGAAGATGGATTTCCTAATATGTTATGCCATAATATGAAATTAGAGATAGACATTTTTCTGAATTAGGAGAGACAATTACAAATTGATGTGTCTAGAGTTGGAGGTGATAAGGGTAAAAATTTTACATTTGACTGGATCAATCGAAGAAACTGACTCTCGGTGAAGGTAGTATAATCCATGTCATTTCTTACCAATCTCCAAGATTGCTCCATCAAAAACTCTTGAGAAATACAAAAATGGGGGGTAGAACAAAATAGCACAATTATGATCATTGGTTAGTGATGAAACACAAATTAAGTTATGGTTGAAATTTAGAGCTTAAATCATATAAATACCTTCATTAAATAATTGATATTTTTTATCCATTGATTGAAATTTAAAATAATATATATTATATATATTGAATGAGTCTGCACTTGAATTCCAACCTATACAAGTGGCTGAAGCTCAAAAGGCGGTTTTACTCAACAAGCAAGCACCTTATTAAGTTATGATTAAAATTTAAAACTTAAATCATATAAATATTTTCATGACTGATATTTTTCATCTATCGTTCAAAATTTAAAATAATATATATCATATATATTAAACGAATTTGCACTAATTCAAATTCCAACCTATACAAATAGCTAGTGCTCGGGTGTTACTCAACAAGCAAGCACCTTTATTAGGTTGGGTCCTTCTTTCTACGCATTGAAGATTCTATCGAATCCAAAGCTCACAAAAATTGTAGTATGAAAGCTAGAACATTTTTCGGGGAAAAAAAAGAAAGAAAAAAAAAAGAAGCTAGAACATTTGAAATTTGGCGGGCCTTTATAGAAACACTTCTATGATCTATCTTTGATCACCTATGCGGTTATTCATAGTCTTTCGATCCATTAGCATTAGAGCTTAATCATTCTATTTGTAGAAATTTCACAGAAAATCGAGTATCGAAGAACGGAATTGCGGTCTCTTTTTTGTTCGTCTCTGCTATCTGACCTTGGAAGATGTTTCGATGCAGATATGGATGCAAAATTAGAAGCGATGATCAATCTCATCGAAGAAGATGCAGATTCCTTTGCAAGGAGGGCGGAAATGTACAATGAGAAACGGCCGGAGCTCATGAAACTGGTGGAGGAATTTTACCGACCTTACCGTGCCCTAGCAGAGCGGTACGATCATGCCACGGTGGAGCTCCGCCACGCTTATCGGATCATCGCAGAAGCATTTCCGAACCAAGCACCTTATCTACTCTCTGACGATTCTTCTTCACCTTCTAATTCATACTTAGATAGGTTTGACGATCAATTGCACAGTAGATTCGTCAAGTCATCGAGTGATGAGAACCAGAGGCTTTCCGACTCGGAGCAAGCGGAGAAATCTGAAGGTGAATTTCAAACCCTAAAATCAAATTTAGCTGAGGTTCAAGCGATGAAAGACGATGTACTGCTTCAGTATCAAACTCGTTTGGAGAAGTTGACGAATCTGGAGAGAGATCTTGATTCGGCACTAAAATTTGTTGGAGATTTTGACGAACGAGCAAGCAGATCGGAAATCGAGTTCAAAATTTTGAAGGAAGCGCTTCGAGAAGTCGAAGATGAGAGGGATTCTGTTCTTCTCAAGTACAATCACTGTTTGGAGAAGAAAGCTAGCCTTGAGAATTTGTTCGCTCTCACTCGAGAAGACGCCGGATTACTTAATGAGACATCTATTATTGCAGAAACTTATGCTCAAAATCTCAAGCAACAGATTTTTTGCTTAGAAGCTGAAAAGGAAGCGGATCTTCTTCTGTACAAACAATGCCTTGAAAAGATTTCTCTTTTGGAGGCTGAAATCTTTCTGGCTGAGGGAAATTCTGAAGAGCTCAGCAAGCAAAGAGAAAGAAAAGAAACCGAAATTGAAGCAATGAAGAAAGCTATTGATGAAATGAATGAAAAGAAAGAAAGAGCATATGACAGGAAATCCTCGGAGGCTATAGCTAAGATGAAGGTAGAAAAGTCTCGTGCTGAAGATGAAGTGAAAGAAACGAACTCTGAATTGATAATTGAGGCGATGAAATTAAAAAATGTGGAAGATCGATGTAGTCTCTTGGAGAGATTGAATCAATCTTTAACGTTGGAGCTAGATGGTATGGGCGAGAAGATTGCAGTGAAGGATCGGGAGATTGAACAAAAGCAGGATCAATTGAAGAAACTTCAAATTCTGATGCAACAAGAGAAGTCACAATTCATCCAAGTCGAAACCACTCTTCGGAATTTGCAGAATCTGCATTCTCAGTCTCAAGAAGAACAGAAAAATCTCACGTCTGAGCTCAAAGATGGTCTTCAGATGCTGAAGGATTTAGATATATGCAAACACGGCATGGAGGAGGAACTTCAACTAGTCAAGGAAGAAAATCGGAACCTTAACGAACAGAACTTTTCTTCCATGATTTTGATAAAGAATCTCGAAAATGAAGTATGTACCCTGAAGGAGATGAAGGAGGAGCTTGAAAATGAAATTGCATTAAAAGCAGATAAAATGGAGACCCTCCAGCAGGAGATTGGCCATATGAGGGAGGAAATGGAGGGCTTGAATAAAAAATACGAGACCGTGATCAAGCAAGTGGAGGAGGTAGGTTTGAATCCGGAGTGCATTGAATCATATGTGAAGAACTTGCAATATGAAAACACAAATCTAAGAGAGGCTCGGGAAATGGACAGAATCCAGAAAGAATCTCTATATGAGAAGTTGAATTCCATGGATAGGCATTCAAAAAACAATGCCCTTATGGAGATTACCTTAGCAGAAGCAAATGGTGAGATTGGTTGCTTGAGGGAGAAGATTCATCATTTGGAGGAGTCATATCAGCTTCTTAAAGGAGAGAAATCGAATCTTATTTCGGAGAAATCAATCCTGCTTTCACAATTGGAGACTCTCTCAGAAAATATGAAGAAGCTCTTGGAGAAGAACACATTGATGGAGAATTCACTCTCTGGTGCAAATGTTGAAATAGAAGTTTTGCGAGCAAAATCTAAGACCTTGGAAGAATTGTTCAAGTCGGTCAATGATGAGAAGTCAGTTCTTGTCAATGAAAAAGGTGCTCTAATGTCTCAGATGGAAATCTTTGAAGAGAGAATGAGAAGCCTTGAAAATGGGTTTACAAAATTAGAAGGGATATATTGTGATTTAGAGAAGGAAAAAGAGTCTGCATTTTGTCAAGTGAAGGAGCTAAGATCTTCCCTCCTCCTTGAAAAGGAGAAGCGGGAGAATTACATGCATTCAAATGAGACTAGGCTGGCTCGATTGGAATTCCATTTTGATGTTTTACAAGATGAAAATAGGCGGGTGAGTAAAGAAGAGCTAGACAAAGTCATATATGCTCAGGTAGATATTTTCATCTTGCAAAAGTTTATTGAGGATTTGGAAGGAAAAAACTGCTCTCTGATTTTTGAGTGTCAAAGACAAGCAGAGGCTTCCTTGTTGTCCGGTAAATTGATCTCGGAGTTGGAGATTGAAAATCTCGAGCAACAGGTGGAAGTACAATTCTTATTGGACCAAGTTGAGAAATTGAGAACAGGTATTGTTGAAGTTTCTATAGCACTTCAATTTGATGCAGAAAAGAGTAAAAGAGTTAGAAGTGAACAAGAGGAAACACCTATAGGAAGTATTTTGGATTCTATTGAGAATTTGAAAAGCTCTTTTATGAAAACTAAAGAAGTGAAACAACAGCTGCAAGTTGAGAATTCAGTGCTCTTAACTCTAATCGAGCAAATAAGAATAAATGGTTCTGAAGTTGAGTCGGAGAAGAATATTCTCGAGGAGGAGATTGAGATTATGAAGGAGAAACTTTTCATTCATGAAAAAGAAAAGAATATGTTACAAGTGACGAATAGACAGTTGAGGTTGGAGGTGAATGAGAAAACGAAAAGTGAAGATGTGTTGATAGCGGATATGGAATCTTTGAATGTTAGAATTGAATATTTGCAGGGGGCTCATGAGGAATTGAGAGAAGACAATTGCAATCTTGTTGAACAGAAGAAATCATTGCTCGAGAATTTTTCTGCACTGAAAGACGAGAAACATATCCTAGAAGAGGTGCACAGTGTTATTCTCCTCGAAGCAGTAGCTTTTGGAATTTTCTCTATGGTTTTGGAGAGCTTCATGAAAGAAAAATCAGTTGAATTAAAAGATCTCATTAACCATTTTGAAAGACTCACTTCGGAAAACGGTGATTTTAAGGAGGAGATTCAGATAAAAGAAATAGAGAATTTAGAATTGAACGGGACGGTTAAGAAGTTGGATAAGGAAGTGAATGAAGTGAAGGACTTATATGATCAACTAAGCAATCAACTCTCCGAAAATACAAGAAACCAGAAACTTCAAATGGAAAGCCTCTGTGAAGCGAATGGAAATCTGAAATCTGAAGTTGATATGTTACAAAGTGAAATTGAAGAAAGCTGGATTAGAGAAAAGATAAGGAGTTTAGTACTAATGCAAGAGATAAGAGATGTTTATGAACACAAGGAAGCATTTTACTTTGATCTTCAAGTTTCTTCTTTCAATGAGATTCTACTTGTAAACAAGGTTAGAGAACTAGTTGGGGTTTGTGAGAAGCTTGAAGATGAAAGTGCAGGAAAAGGTAGAGAGATTAAACAGATGAGAGAGACTGTTAGTTTCTTGGAAAGTGAAATTGGAGGGCTTGAATCCCAACTCTCTGCTTATATTCCTGCCATAGCTTCTCTGATAGATAATGTAGCATCGCTCGAGAACAGTATCCTTCCTGAGACTCCGCATTGTCATGGAAGCAATGAAGAAGAAAAGGTAATATTACATTTACAACTTTCCGGTAAGGATAGTGTCTATGATTAAAAGGACTGCTTGTCTTCTCTCTCTTTTTTATTTTTATTTTTATTTTTTTTCCTTTTATTAATCCTGCATTTTGCTTTAGGAAGGAGATGGGATCTTAGATTTGCAGAATATGAATAATAGGATTAAAGCAATCGAAATGGCTGCGGTAGAAGAAATGAAGAAGACTCGTTCAGTGAATGATAAAGCTGTAGATGGAGTGGCGGAAGAGGCTCGATCAAGAAGGAACTCACGAGAAAAAGGAATAGAAGAAGAGATGTTCGTTGATAATCTGAAGTCAAAGAACAACGACCTGAAAAATAAAATATCGATCAAAGACATCCCGCTAGATCAAACCTTAGATACTTCACAAGTGACCCCACCTATCCCGTGCCATCAAATTGAAGATGCAAAAGAGAAAGGAGAAGCTTCTTCTTCTTCGGAAGTAAATCTCGAGAAGGAGTTAGGCATTGATAAGTTGGGGAAATCAGAGGAAGGCCGCAACCGAGAAGAGATTCTAGAGAGACTCTCTTTTGATGCTAAAAATTTGATGAACCTTCAAACAAGAATCCAATATTTGAAAAAGAGAACGGAGATAAGTAATCAAGCAGAATACGAAGAAATCGAAAAACAGTTACAAGATGTTGAGGAAGTTAGTAAGCAGCAGATTAATGAGAATGGTAAACTAGTCACCAATATTAAAACCAGCCTCTCTCTTCCCGGAAACCATGCGACTGAACAGGTAATGAAAGAGTCCGAAAAGATTGAGGAACTGGGTTCAAGGGTAGAGAAAATCAAGAACGAGTTGGTAAAACTGGAAGAAAGGAAGAAAGACGAAGGAAAGAAAAGCAGAGTGAAGAACTTAGTGAGGGACTTTAACCATAGTAGTGGGAGCAGCAGTGATAAATGGAAGAAGCCTTCCTTATGTGGATGTATGAGATCTTTAACCAATGGAGACTGAGGTAAATAATAAAAAGCATGATGCTTTTTCATCTTCCCTGTTTTCATTTCTTTCTAGCCCTGGTCCCTGTTTCCTGTAAAATAATAAGCTGCTTTATCCAGCTTGGCCTTTTCTTTTTCCTTTCTGTTTTGCTTCTTATCAAATAAATGAGAACCTTTTCCAATATTTATTCAATAATAAATCAATGTACTTAGTATCCAGCATTTCAGTTTAAGGCTGGGTATGGCCATTCTAATCTTTAATTTAATGAATGTATTATAAAGATATTTGTGCCAATAACTTAGCTTTAGATTTTTTTTAAGAGCATAGCACATAAAAAAAATGTCTTGGTCAAACTAATTTTTTTAGCATTTCAGTATTTAAAAAATAAATAAAAAGGAATGAATTATTTTTTTGCCTCCTTTAAATTTTGAATTAAAAAAAATTAAAATACAATTATTTTAATTTTTCATATTTTTCTTCAACTTTTTTTCCTCACAAACTCGTGATATCTACGAATCTCTTCAACTGTATTCTTCAATCTTGAGCTCTTCTTCTTCTATTTCTTTTTATTTTTCATCGTTATTGTTTGAAAAATATTTTTAAGCTCAAAGGTCGAAGTTAGAGAGTTTTAACATAGTTAAAGAGGCTTCAAACATGAAGAGAAAGGAGAAGGGGCCGAGGTTAGAGGAGCCGCTGAAGAACGTGGAGGACGATCCAAAAATGATTTGAAGCGAACTTGAAGTAATTGGCAAAGGTTTATCCATTTCATTGGAATAAGTATGTAGAATCTATAGTGTTCATTGAATATTTTATGATATTTGTATGATTGTTATAGACTTAAAGTATGTGTTTATTATATTAGAAATATAATTATTTGATTTGTATAAATATTTCCAAATTCTCACTAGAATATGATAATGTTATTAAAAGCAGTTTGGTATTGGGTTATTCATCGAAAGTGAATAGTTTTAAGATATAAAAAATATTGGGTTTAGGGTAAGGTTCATACCCATATTATTATTATTTATTTATTTTTTTGAAAATGTGATGAGTAATTCTCTATTTTTGAGGTCATTATGTTTAAATAGTGATTGTAATATACATTTTGGGTTGTTGTGCAAGTGAAAAAATGTGGAAAGATAAAAAATGCAAAAACTGGAAAATCTGAAATAACAGAGGAAGCAGAGTTCGTGTTTTCCAATTTTTCAATATATCCTTATAGAGAGAACATTGAGAAATTGGAAAAGATAATATAATTCAAAATTTTCTTAATATCTCAATATTTTAAGTAGTCAAAGTACATTGACTATGATATTTAATAATATTTATTTGACATTAACTTTAGTATATTTCATATCGTTATCTGTAGTATATTAAAAATTACATTGAAAGAAGAAAGTCAGCCTTATTTGAGAAAGTTGGCTAGCTTTCTGGATTATGGAGATGATGTGGTGGATGCTTTGGCAAAGGAACTGGAGGATGAAGTTTATGAGCCGTATGTTGAACCAACAATGGCGATTGAAGAAGAAAATAAAATCAGAAGAAGGAGAAGACAAAGTTTCATAAAAAGTAAGAAATGATGTGAAATCTACATTATGCGAGATGCGGAAGAGGAAAAAGGATTGTTACAATTAAGTACTTATGCCAAATTGTCACTGCTATATATAAAAAATAATTATACATTAATTAGGTTTTTATAGTACTTATGTTTTATTTTGTTTAATACTATTATAATTGGATATGATGTTTGTTATAATGTTTAGGTTAATTTATATTTGTGAAAGCTCGATTGGTTTGTTAACTCTGGATTGCGATATCTGACTTAGTTGGTTTAAATTATTATGTTTACAGATATTGTATTTGGCATGAATTGGTTTGTTATGTATATAGGTGAATTATTATATTTTTTGCTCAATTTCATTATCTTAGTTTGGAATGATTGGTGTTTTTTAGCATGAAATTGTTTCGATTTCATTAAGGTCAAGTTGGATATATGTGCACAAATCAGAACCCTCTATTTTATTTTTCAGTGTGTACAAAACAGAACCCTCTATTTTCTTTCCCAATTTCCCAATGTTTTAATAATGTGATAGATATTGAGAAATTGAGAAAGTTAGACGGTTTTATTTTGATTATCAATTTTCCAATATCTTAATAACGTGATAGACATTGAGAAATTGAGAATGTTAGATGATTTGGTTGACTAGTGAAAGATTCTACATTTTTAGTTCTAAATGTAATGTTCAGACATTGTGTGGACATAAAAAGGTTAAACTTTTTTATTCTAATTATAATATTTAGATATAATATTAACATATAAATGTTAAACCTTTTAGACAACTATTGAAACGTTACACATTTATGGTTTTAAGTGTAAACACAAAATATGAATATATAAAGGTCAAACATTTTGGGCAACTATTGAAATGTTACACCTTTATAATTTTAAATATAGTGTTTAGACATAATATAAATATATAAAAATTAAATCTTTTGGTCAACTATTGAAAAATATCACTTATGGTTTTAAGTGTAGTATTTATATATAATATAAACATATATTTGCCAAAACTTTTTGGTCAACTATTGAAAGGTATCTCTTTATAATTCTAAATGTAGTATTTAGACATAATATGAACATATAAAGGTCAAAGCTTTTGGTCAACTATTGAAATGTTAGACCTTTATGATTATAATCGTAGTGTTTAGACATAATATAAACATATAAATGTTAAACATTTTGGTCAACTATTGAAATATTATATTTTTATGGTTCTAAACGTAGTATTTAGACATAATATGAACATATAAATGTTAAAGCTTTTGGTCAACTATTGAAATATTATCTATTTATGGTTCTAAACGTAGTATTTGGACATAATATGAATATATAAAGGTCAAATGTTTTGGTCAATTATTGAAAGGTTACACATTTATGGTTTTAAGTGTAGTGTTTAGACATAATATGAAAAAATAAATATATCAAACATTTTGGTCAACTATTGAAAAATATCAAATTTATGATTTTAAGTGTAATATTTAGACATAATGTGAATATATAAAGGTGAACCTTTTGGTCAACTTTTGAAAGATATCACATTTATGGTTTTAAGTAGTGCTTAGACATAATATGAACTTATAAAAGTCAAACATTTTAGTCAACTATTGAAAAGTATCACATTTATGATTCTAAGCGTAATATTTAGATATAATATGAATATATAAAAGTCAAATAATTTGGTATTAAAAGGTTATACCTTTATAGTTATAAGTGTTGTATTTATACATAATATAAATATTTTGGTCAACTATTGAAATGTATCATCTTTATGATTTTAAGTGTAGTATTTAGATATAATATGAAATATAAAGGTCAATCATTTTAGTCAACTATGGAAAAAATCATCTTAATGGTTTTAAGTGTAGTATTTAGATATAATATAAACATATAAATGTCAAACTTTTTGGCCAACTATTAAAAACTATCAACTTTATGGTTCTAAGTGTAGTGTTTAAACATAATATGAACATAAAAAAATTAAACCGTTTGGTCAACTATTAAAAGATTACACATTTATGATTCTAAGTATAGTATTTAAACATAAAATGAACATCTAAAGGTCAAATTTTTTGGTCAACAGTTGAAAGATGTCACCTTTATGATTCTAAATATAATGTTTAGAAATAATATAAATATATAGAGGTTAAACATTTGGTCAACTATTGAATGATATCACATTTATGATTCTAAATGGTTTATGCATAATATGAATATATTTAAAGATAAGATTAGATCTTTGACAATATCATTAGTATTTCTTTCATTACATATCTTCAAAATATGGTATTAGAAACAAAAAAAAATTTATTTCACACAAAAATTACATAAACTTTCTAACTTTTTACAAAACTATAATTTGTCAATTACATTTCTTCAAAATGTAATCAAATTCATAAAAATAATCATAATTGTCATTAAGATTATCGTTAATATCCATACTACCGACTCCATCTGCGCCCACTTGATAATGAACAATAGAAAGCACAAGTATTTCACGATCACCACATGAACTATTATTTGTCTTCGGTACCAACTTCACATACAAAGTAGAATTTTCATCTATAGATTGTAAGTGACACACAAATCTCTTTACATTCTCATTATTTCTTATAAATAGTGGGAAACATATCGTTTTACCTGATACCTTATACAATAGTTGCAAATTATATTCATTTCGATCTACTATCGTATATTGAGATATTAGAAAATTGTGAAATATTTTGTTTATATTCTATTTTGTTTTCCAATTTTTCAATATACTTAAACTACTTAAGACATTAGGAAATTAAGAAAATTTTGAATTTTATTATCTTTTTCAATTTCTCAACGTTCTATCAATAAATTAGGAACAAACACATTAGGAAATTGGGAAATACAAACTTCACTTTTTTTTTCTTTAGATTTTATATTTTTTTACCTTTCCATATTTTTTCACTTGCAAAACAATTCGAAATGTCTATTATAATTACTACTTGAATGAAATGATTCAGAAATAGAAAATTACCTATCACATTTTTCATAAAAAAGTGAAAAATATGAATATAAACCTTATCCTAAACCCAAAGTTTTTTCTATCTTCAAATTCACATTCGGTTATGAACTTGAATACAAATCTATTCGAAATTTAAAGTTTATATGAACAAAAAATGATGAAAAAGTAAAAGTAAATCACATCCCATAAAAAAATACGATTTCTAAAACAAAAGCATACTATTGATTATTTTAATAGAGATGAAGACTAATTTATCTTTTCACTAAATATTTAAAAATGTTAAAATAATTATCCTTATCAATTTAAAAAAAAATTATTTTATCTATCTTTATTTATTTTATCTTATTTTTTCTATTTTAATTATATTAGGCCAATACCATAAATATAAAAATTAACATAAATTTATAATTTTTTTTTATCATTTTAGGTGTTAGAACTAAATGACCCTCTATTATATATAACATCAAAGAAAGTGAGAAAAACCTGGTTCTTATACAAAGTCAAACCTCTGTAACAGCTAATCAGACGGGGTAAAAACATTTTATAAAAAGTAGCAACAAAACTTTCTCAGAATATCAAAAATAAGACCGCCATCACAACACTCGGATTCAAGCACCAACAATTTCAGTTGGCTCTTCCTCTACCATTGTTTCGTCAGCAGGCCTTTCGACTTTCAGTCCTACATCTTCAGAATAGTCTCCATGAACCTATACATATACAGTGAGAAAGGTAGGATAAGAAATTATATTCAGTCCAGAAAAAACGCATTACTGGTATTACGTATAGACAGAATATATTACAGTTCATAAGACACTATAATACCTCCATCAGCTTTCCCAGATCGAATTTGGGAGCTTTCAGAATCTTGACTTTCCTGATAAACACATTTTGTAATGGGTAGATTCCTGTTGTTGTCTTCTCAATCTCCTTCCCAATTGATTCTAGCACGAACTTACGAACCAACTCTTTCAGATCGCAAGATGTGGCCTGGTTAACCATAACCTCCCTCATTTTTCTACGGATCTGACACAAGATAAAAACAGTTGATATAACTTTGGTGGGAGGACAGAGACATGAAAATACAAAACTCAGGAATTATTCCAGTGTTGGAACTACACCCCATTTCTAAACTTACATTTTTGCATTATCACAGAGAGATGAAGGAAGGTAACAAACCCACATATGCATAATAACACTAAAGAAAAAATCACATCAATTTGTTTATCAAAATTCAGGAGCGCATTGTTTAACAATGAGTGAGAGTTTAAATCACCTGTCTAACTTGACTAGACTGTGCATAAGCAGTCTTCTTGACCTGCTTTGGGCGCTTCTTCGTAAATCCAATGCAGAACATTCTCAAAGTGTAACTATCAGTGGTCTTCACATCGACATGAGCTTCAATTAGTGTATGCCACTTCCTTACCAAAGACCTCAGCTTATCAGTGGTGAAGTCCATTCCCTTAATGTTGTGAATGCATAGAAGGTTAACTTAGAGCTGACTGCCAAAATACTCATAAAACGATAGAATAACACTTAACTGAAGAAATGTTTAATCATGCATCATACCCAGAAATTTGTCAGAACATTCTTCCCTTGAACATCTTCGGCTCTCAATCTGATCTTCCTGTAGGCAAGTTCCTCCTCCTCGTGAAGATCGGCAAGTGATACCTCAAAGACTCTGTGTTTGAGTCCTTCAGAAGCAATCTGTTTTGACCAATGGGTGAATTCAATATATATATATACATGGGTATCAAAGATAATTCATGTACTTAATATTATATAAAGAGTACAAGATGGATAAGATGTTGCTAACATTATAAAATAACTATGCAACTTGATGTTGCTTTGGCTTGTTAAGAGGAAGGGGAAAGAATCAATTTTTATTTTTCATTCGAATGAAGAGAATTAGTTCATAAACATGAAACAGAAGAATCACAAAACAGGAACGGTTGAATCTAGAGAGCTATTCTAAATCGTGAAGATGCTGCACCACTAAATAAATCCATTAATCCTACTAAAAAAAGTAAAATATTTTCCTCACTTCTGCAAAGTCAAAATAGACACTCTGTTTTGTTCAGAAAGGGACGTCTGTGAGCCATGCATCAAAATAAAACGTCTAATGGAATCGAAATAAGAATCATCTAGAACTCATCCTAGCAAAGGATATTTTCTTTAGCAACTAGCTAAATATAACAAAGGACGATTTAGTAGGGATACTAAAGAATCAAAATTAATTTCACTTTCCGCATCATATCATCAACCAAACACAAAAATCTAAAAGTAAAACCGAATGAAAAGGCAATAGAAAAGCTATTTATATACCTTGGTACCCTGAGTGCGAGAAACTAACGTTTTGCCCACATTCTTAACATGGAAGACAGATGGAGCCTTGATGTCATACCAATCCTTCTTGGCGAAAGGATCAGTGCTAGAAAACCATACATAATAGAGAACAATAAGAAACGCTGAAGAGGAAAAAAAGTACAAAAATTATAAAAACACAAAAATTAAAAAAAAAAAACTAAAAATCGTGGAATTCCAGAATCAAATTTAATGGAGGGAGATAAGAGAATAAGAGTTAGCTCGTTGACATGTGCATCAAAATACTTACGCCTTCTTCTTGCCTCCCTTCTTACCCTTTGAAATACGCTTGTTCTTTCTGCGAAAGACAAAAATACGTTAATACAATGCGCCGTTTGAATCAGTATATTTTCTTGAGAGAGAGGATTGTACCCGACGGCCATGGTTGGGAAAAGTTAGAAGCTCGGTATAAGCTGCAGAAAGAAAACTGATGGAAGACGGCAAGCACTACTGACAAACCCTTTCTTCCACATTGATAAAAAACACCCTAACTTGGAAAAAGGAATTATATGGGGGGCGGCTAGGGCTTTATTTATCGGTTCTGGCCCATTGGGCTGAGGCTTCTGATTCGTTAAAAGACCAATCTATAGTCCACACATATTTCAGCCATAAAGTGACGTGGGCTTATGAAATATCTCTAGTCTATATATACTAATTTTATAAGTATATAAAATAATAATTTGGATGTTTTTGATGGGTGATGTATGAATATTAATATAAATAAATAAGAAAAAAAAATTAAGATTTTATATGTATTTATATAGTTATTTATAATTTATTTATTTAAAATTGACTTTTAGTTTTGGAAATTAATATGATTTTAAATATCAGATTAATTTATATAAAATAATAAAATAAATTATTATAATAATTGTAAGAGTTAAAAATTCAGAGTGAATTTTATATTATTAATTAAAATTTTAAATAAATATAATAAATATGGTACTTTAAAAAAAATATAATTATTATAATAAATAGGTAAAAGATTTAAAGTTAATTTAGGTTATATTTTATTTTTAACATATTTATTGACTAATAGAATGAATTAGAAATTACCTAATTTTAATTAAATGAAGAATGATTACAGAAATAGAAACTTAAAAAAATAAATGCTTAAAACAAATAAAGAACAGTTAATGCAAGAAATAATTTAATAGAATAATTGAATAAATACATAAACACTTTGATAAAGGTGAAATTAAAGGCGAATTCTAGATACGAAATAAAATCTACA
The DNA here is from genome assembly GCA_027186245.1 of Coriaria nepalensis. NCBI lineage: Eukaryota > Viridiplantae > Streptophyta > Magnoliopsida > Cucurbitales > Coriariaceae > Coriaria > Coriaria nepalensis. Next base: position 6,137,956 of record CP114495.1, on the reverse strand, counting down.
TTACACCAAAATAGTGAAATTTGGTTATACTTATTTTTCTTTCTAATTTGGCCTCTACTTATACTATTGATAGACGATACTAACTTAATTTTCGAAGGAGCTTTGTTGATCATAACCACGACGAACCTTCTCACTATTTCTATTTCTAGCGTGATCGGCAGCGAGCCAAATTTCGCTTCAACATTTTTCATTTATTTTCTCGATCCCCTTTACCTATTTCATTTATATATCCCCCATTCTGGATGGGACAAGAGTTGGGCAAAAGAAGAAAGCTAAAAAACAATAAAATTAAAAAAAAAAAAAAAAAAAAAAAAAAAAAAAAAGAGAAGGAAAATACTCGAAGGAGTTAAAATGGAGAAGGTTTTAATTTTGTCACATAACATTTTTTTTGAAGGAATATTTGATTCGGGCATTCTATATCACCATTTTCTGAGTCAAAATTATAAATTGAATCTTAATTCTTAATTTATAAAAGTTATTGTAATTAAATACTATTATAGCAAATTTTCCCCTTGTATATAATATAACTTTAATAAATTAATATTATTGAAATTAAAAAAAATTTATTAACTTTTGTTTTTTTTTTTTTAATTATTTAATTAAAATTATTAATTAATCAAAATTTTACTCTAATTTCTATGTGAAAATAAGGCACAAAATCCACAACCCATGTACCATTTCGAGTTACGTAATACAAAAATTAAACAGCAAACAAACAAATTTAGAAAAAATAAAAAAGATATTTAAACACACTTTCGTCACCAAGTGGAATATTATTGCAATTTGTGTATAATGCAATAGAGCTGCTTAAATCTTGAAGGATAGATATTCATCGCATCAGTACCTATTTCCATTAGTCTGTGATCACAAATAAACAATAAATCATCTTACGTAAAATAATAAAATTAAGAGATCTATTAATTCATACTACCTACTCTTCCATCTACTCACATCAGAAGCAACAAGTGATCTGCAATAATTGGTATTTGTGAGCACAGTACTTGTGGATCCACACTCACTATCTTTAAGCGAAACCGTGGATCGGTCGAGCTTGACCGACCACGGATATTGATAATTCTGAGCAGCAGGCCCCAAATGTGATGAGGACCGTTGCATCCTAACCGCCCTCGGAACACCGTTCCGACCTTCTATAGACACCCTTCTCCGGCTAGGTTGCCTCTCAAAAGGCTCTACCGGCCTTGTCTTGGGTGCACTCTGGGACCGAGCCTTAGCTCTCGAAGATTCTGTGTTAGCCATGTAACTAGGACAGACTTGGTAGTCAAACGATAATGATTCCGCGTACTCCGACTGTTGAAAACCGAACATTGGGAGTTTTGTTGGGTCAGATTTGGACATGGCGGAGTAGTATTGTGGGCTGCTCTGGGTTGTTCCAAAGGAATATTCCTCAAAATGGCCACTCGAAGCTCTTGGACTCATTTCAGTGAGTGCTGCCGGGCCTGGTGAGATTGAGAATTGGTAGTTTTCTTGCGTGGAGAATGCTTGGTTTGTGAAAATTTTTTTATCTTTTTGTTCTGGTTGTGGGTGGCTGTTTTTGTTCTTGAGAGATTCCTTATAGTTCCCGAGATCCACCTCCACTATCTTAATATTCTCCTCCAATAAGCCTCTTTCATGCTCCTACATACACAAATTGTCAGGCATCTGCTTAGTTAAAAAGGTCATTCCAAGAGGTTAAGCCGTTATAAAATCACCTAATTGTGCATACAAGACATATAGTGGTTCTATAAAGTCTACACAAAAATGGATTTCTTAATAGAACATGTTTGAACTGATCACGAGGAGCCCACAATATAATGACAAGCTTAAATTGGAATTAACTCAATATATATGTTAAGCACAAATAAATATCAGAAAAATATATCAATTATCAAGAACCCATCAAAGTTTGGAAAAAAAAAAGAAAAAAAAAAAAAAGAAAAAGAAACAACCCATCTAATGCCACTTACATGATTTTGAGGACTTAACTGACTGTCGTAGATTGATTTTCTGTGAATGGATTGCCGCTGATTAGAAACCTTACCATCTTCAACCATTCGAATCCTCTGTGCTCGAGCTCGAGCCTGCGCCGTCATCAATGCTTGCATACACCTAAGGGTAGCTGTGGCTTGTTTTCTCATTAAATGACCCCTCACCAATGCTTGCAATTTCACCAATCCCTTCAATGCACATAGTGCTTTTCTTGCCTGCCCATATTTTAAAAAAAATAAAAAAACAAAGAATAATAATATTCATCCAAATAAGAACATTGAAGAAATGGCTTACAGGCGAAATTGATAAGAAATTCTTGAGGTTCATACCAGATGAGAGCGAAAAACGGATTGAATTTTTATTGCGGCTGCCTCTTCAATTGCCTCTGTTTTCCCATTGGCCGCGGCAGTTAGCCTGATTACGGCCATGGCCGCCTGGGCAGCAGCTACCGCAGCCTCTGTGGCTGCCGCCACTGCCATCACATTCCTTTTGTGCTCGTTTTCTATTTCCGACATGATATTCCGTGCCACCGGATCGGTGGGATTCAAATCCCTTGGAGAGGCTGACGTGGCGGAGGATCTTCGAAAACTCCATCTCTTTTTCTCTTTTGAATTTGTTTGTGGGGTTGATAATGGAGTGGTAGTGACATTCTCAGTTGAATAATTAGCTGAATTCTGATTTCTTGGACCCTTCTCCTTCTCTTTCTTCCCTGTCAAGAAGTTTCTAAGCCATTTGCCTGTCTTCCCCATTTCTTTTTTGCTGAAAATGCTTGGAGAAATATAAGCTGCTATTAATGGAAGGAGAAGAAGAAGAAGAAGAAGAAAAAGGAAGCAACAAATCTTATAAAAGCTTTGATGTATACAGTTGAGGAGTAGCTTTCAAAACCAATTTAAGGCATTTTCTCTTTTTCAGACGAAACTTATCTACTCTTATTTTACTTCTCTCACATCTTAGTACTGTTTCAGTTGTTTGTGTTTTATGTCAAATGTTAAAACTCCCATTTTACCGAGGACAGTTTGGTCTTCTTAAGTTGTGATTATCATTAGGAAAGGCATGTTTGGGGGTTAAGAAGGTGAGAGGAAGCTCCATTGATAAGCCTTTCCTGCCAGCCTCCTAGAAGAATTATGGCATAGATTCCTAGTGATTGATTAGTTTTTTCTTCTTACCAATTTGTCCTTATACCAAAGTCAATTATTAGCATTGATCAATTTATATGACATGTATTAGGCTTTTAAGATTTTTGATTCCTTATTTATATATAGAAGTAGGATAAGTAGGGGTCTCTGATTATAACTTTAATACTAGAGACATTTTTGTATAATATGCATATAATATGATATGTGATTAAGTGACATACCAAAATTTATTATAAGTATAAATTTCATTCTCATTCATTATATTATCTATCAAATAAGAATGACGTTTATATTTTTTATGAAATTTAATATATCACATACAAAAATATCCAACATGCATATGGATCCCATCATTCTCTCTCACAATTGTGATATACAACTGAGACATAGGAGAATTTCTCCAGCACAACGCATGTACTTTTTTAACAACGTTTAGTTCTCAAGGGTATTTCTGTAAATTCATCTAATTGGTTTAACGCGGGATATGGGAATTAGAAGAGGAAACCATGTGAAATTTGGTCATGAACTTGCAAAATCTGAGTAGTAGAATACTTATATGATCAACGTGGCTAGGAGGAGGAGGAGGAGTCCCATTTGAGGTCTACTTTGGTCTTGGCATATAAATGAATATGGCAATGCATGGGGTTGTAGGGTCCACCAAAGTAAATGTGGACAATCATGATACCAAGACCATTAATAATATCTTTATAGTTTTTTGGTCCTTTGATTCGAAGGTAGGTCTAATAAAGCTCTTTGTATTATTATATATGAAGCCATGCACTTGACACCTTGTATTTGTAAGGGATTAGTGTGATAGAAGAAGTTGCTTGGAAAGAGGTTAACTAATCTAATTTCTAACCATTTATTTTATTTGAGTTCATGCTTCACAGTAAATGTAATCTGGTAACTACTACTAATACTATCAAGTCTATTTATTAAGTTTAAGGAAAATTAATATATATATATATATGTATAAAGAATTATAGGCTACATATAAAATAGAATAATATATCATTGCAATGAGTAAGTAGTATAATTTAACAGTTTATAAGATAAATTAAACTACTAATTAATTAATGTTCAAATATTAAAAATTATTTAAATAGATATATATATATATATATATATATCAATTTTTTGTCCAATGACTAAGTGGACTTAGATTTTAATATACTATAATTAAAAAGTAAAGATAAAATATATTACAGGAAGATAGGGCCTCTAAATAGGGTATGCCTGAAGGCAGAAGGATATACATATAATAAATGTATGTTTGACTCTATCTTACCCATAACATATGAGTAAGATAATCTCATTTGCATTATTGGTTTAACAACTTACGTTCTATTGAAACAATTTAGTTGGCACTCACATGCTATGTTCTATTTTCAACCTCCCCCTGACTACTGTCTTACTTTGGGAAACATTTACTTCTCCATAATCTAACTCAATTTCTTGATTCATGAGATATCTCCAACGGTAATTAATTTATGAGGTTAAAATTAAGGATTCAATCATGAGTGCCTTTTGATATCAAACCCAAATAAAAACTACGAATTCATGTTAAAATTGGTAATGTGAGATGATAGAAAATAAAGAAAATTTATTGCGTTAATTATATTTATAATATGATAAATAAAATCATATTATTTAGTATATAAAAAAGTATATAATTAATTTGACGTGATTTTATCGATCAATTTAAGAAATAATTATTAGATCTCCAATTTTATTTATTCTATTTTATACTATTAGTAAATCGATTTATATTAGTTTTGTAAATGTATCTTTATTTTTCTTAGATTTTGATTTGACATATATACATTTTATTTATCTTCCTGTATCAATTTCATCTAACTACACTTGTAGGCTTGTAATAATTAAATAGAAATTGAACAAGTTAAATGCAATTTGTTTAGTGCTTATGCACATGGGTCTAAAATTGATCTCATGCATATGTGTAATAAGATAACGGGTTGATTGTATACACAGATGCTTTCTCCGTTTTGTCTCTCCCTTCTCTCCTACCTATGCACATGATACAGTAGATTGCTTAAGATTTGTTGTGTTGCTTTTTGGTTTTTGGTTGTTTTCGCATGTGCATGTGCATGTGCATTTAAATCATCTTCGACAATCAATAATGAAAATTAACTCCATTCATTAAATAAGAAAAAGATTCAATAAAATTTAAAAAAAAAAAAAAAAAGATCCTAATGCAAAAATATGTGCATTCATAGTCCACATTCTAATTTATATTGATGGTTGAAATTAAAAGATATAAAAACCTATATGTTTTCTCTTACATTTTTAGACAAATTTTTCCTTAAAAAATTTAATTTCGATCACGAAAATATAATTTATGTTATTTTGTAACATTTTTGTGAAATTATGTTCTCTTATTAATCAACATTTTTGCATTCTCTTTGAAATTTTGTTATTGGACTTCCTAGTAAAATGTCGTATGATAGGGGGAAAAAAATAACACTTTATTTTTTCTGAAACTTGAGTAATAATTTAAGGGGTTACAATAAAAATAAAAATCTATTTGATGGGCAAATTTGTCCAACAAATAAGAGAATATATATAAATTTTTATCCCTTTCGATTTCAGCTATCAATATAAAATGGACCGTGGATTATGGATGCACATATTTTTGAACTAAGATTGATGCATTGCGTAAGCGCCAAGTGTAACGGTTTGATGATATTTTCGATTATTCTGGACTAAATTTAGTGAAACTAATTTGCAAGCAATACATCATTGGAAAGCTTTGTCACTCAAGAGTTCAGTGCATCTTACGTCATGCAATATGTGGCCTTCCAGACAAAGTTATGGTACAATTATTCTAAAGAGGTCAAGTTGGGCAAATTGGACGAATTTCCATCCGTATTCACTTCCTTGGGTTCTTATCAACTCTTTTCTTTTCGTACGAGTCTTTCATATTCTCTAAGTCTTATTTACTATTTTGGAAGTTGTATTTCTTTAGTTCTAGTGCTTGGAAAGTGTCCCAAATATAAATACTTAATGTAAACATCAATGTAATCAATTTTTGATATGTGAAGTATTGAGCATGTTGATCTGATTATCTATCTTCATTTCTTGTTGTCAATTGAGTTTATCGTTCTTCCCTCAGAGGTAGAGGTCTTTGGATAATGTCTATAATCTCTCATGGAAGCACATAGAGGTAGAGGTCGTGCTAACCAAAATGGGAGAGACGAGGGAGGTGATAAAATTCAAGCACTTCAAAGACAAATTGAAGATCTCACTTTATGCCTTGAACTCCAATAAGCTTATTATGAGCATCATAGTTCATGTCAGGATTTGTCAAGTGACGAGTCTTAGATGAATCCTTTTACCAATTGTAGAGGATATCCACAAGGGGTATTCTATCGTGATTCTAACACCTTAAAGATTGACTTACCGGTGTTTCATGATTTCCTTTAACACGTAGAATTTCTGAAATGGCTTAGCGTCATTGAGATGTTCTTCTACTATAAGCAGACAATGGAGAATCAATATGTGAAGCTTCTAGCTATAAGGCTTCATTGCTATGCTTCAATATGGTGGGATAAAACTCAAGAGATGAGGTTTCATAAGGGTAAGCCAAAGATTTCTTCATGCGAGAAAATGAAATCTCGGCTAAAAAAAAGTTTCTTACGGTGGATTTTTGTCAAACAATATTTTCTCAATTTAGCAACTTACAACAAGATTCAAAAAGTGTATTTGAGTACATCAAATACACTTGGGTTTTTCCATCCTTATTTATTATTCACTCTCTTGGGTTTTTATCAAGTCTTTCATATTTTCTAAGCTTTATTTATTATTTTGGAAGTTGTATTTCTTTATTTCTAGTGTTTAGAAAGTGTCCCAAATAATCCTATAAATACTCAATCTAAGCGTACGTGATAGATTTCATGTTCTCATATATAGAGTTGGATCCATGATAGAGATCATGGAACAATAAAATCCAAGTTGGTTAAGTCTGAGATCCAAATAGTTCTTAGTCATAAGATTATTATGATGAGATAATTACAATCTTGAGAGATTATTACATGCACTATCATATTCGAAGAGAATAATGATGATCTCATGTTCATCGATGTCGAGAACACAAGGATGGCCATTTAGGTAATTAGTAGAGACTTAATCACTGAACGTGATTACTTGACAAAACTCAATGGAAAGAATATTACTATTAATAAGTTTTGTCGGTGACTCTTATACTTATTATGCCCAAACCAAAGATCACTAGAATATTGACATGTAAGATATCATATTTTGATATCACTATACATGATAATCCCAAATGCTACAACTAAGGTGAGGCTTGGGCATGTGTTTAAGTATTTACAATAATGTAGGGTGATAAGATAAGATCCATCATCTTAATATTAGAGGTTGTGGTTTTATGAGTCACATAACTTATGCATAAAGAAAATCTCTACACAAATATGACCAAGTCAGCTGAAAAGTGATCGATCAGCAAATTAAATGGCCCATCGGTCGGCCAACTGCCCCCGTGAAATGGTTGGGTGGCCAGCCAGCAACTAGCTGACGGCTGCTAGTCGATTGAACAAGCTGATTAGGCAGTTAATTGTTGGCCGACCAGTGTTGGCCTCCTAGGATCCTCAAGCCCAAAAGTTTGACAATTATGGGTCAACTGATCTCTATTTCGATCCATTTTAGTTTATTTCTAGGGCATTTTCTCAAAGTCATAGGAAACTTTCATAAAGTCTAGTGAGTCAAGAGCAAAATTCAAGTGTTTATCCACAAATCAAAGAAGTCCTTTGATTAATTCAAAGTGTTGTTAAGCAAATTCGAGGGTCTCCCTACAACTAGAAAGGGGTATGAATAACCATTTTAGAAATGAAACTATTTTCCGGCCCAATAACCATTTTCCGGCCCAAATGAAACTACCGACCACTTCTTTAATATCTAAGCTCGTGCCTTGTGAAATGCTCATAATGGGTATGATATTTCTGTGAGCCCTCCTGAAGACTGCGGGCCCACATCTGAAACGATAATACATTAATAAAGTAGAAAAAAGAAGAAAAGCATTTTTGTGTCTTTCAGCTTTTCAAAAGACCAACCATCATAACCATTATTATTATTATACCTTTATAGTTCATGCCTTTCATATATTCCCCCTACATTAGATCTAATAGGGCCGCCAACGAAAATCTCAACATCAATATCATCAGACATAGGATGCTCCCTAGGTAAGGAATAAGAGGTATGAATCCAGATGGTAAGCCTCTACCACTTGTTTCTAGGCCTACTAGTGCTTGTCACCTATCAAGAAAACAAATGTAAGTATAAAAAATTGTAATGCATAAAAATGGAAAATGTTTATTACTTGAGTACTAGCCAAAACAATCTGGGCATCCAAGTCTGCAGCAAAGTGAACATCTACTAGATACGCGTCGGTCTCAGTCTATTGACTGAGACTAAGACGAGTAAGATAACTAAACTTTGAAGCTACAAAACAAGAACGTCAGTCATAATAAGGTAGAAATGTGCATAAGCCAAAAGGAATAAAGTACATACATGCTGCCTTACAAACTAGAGCAGTAGCACTCACTCCAAGGCGTATCTGCGGTTGTGAAAGGACAACATCGACAGTCGGAGGAAAACACTCAGCTATTGAGTGACTCCACTAGAAAAGAAAAGAGATGATATAGATGTACTCTGATCCAAACTTCTATAGCCTAGACTCAGTGTCCACCACTACCACGGCTACATCCTCAGCACGAAAGAAACTGCATCACTGCGGGAGGTCAACATTGACTATAAATGTCATCGATAATGGAATATGCAAGGTAAAACCAAATTGCATGGATACCATTATTGGGAAGTGAAGCTTAAAGGTGCACTTGTAGTTATGGGATTTCGCGCATAGAAATCTACCTAGAAGATCCCTGCCCACTAGAACTAAGGTGCAACATCCGTTTGATTTGTCATAACCCATCCTAAACAAATCTTGTCCTATGTGGTACTGGAGGAACAAACTGAAGACTAGGCGAGCACTAGGGTTTGATAAGCTAATCTCATAGATATACTTAAAGTGAAAGCCAAGGCTTGGAAAAACCCCAAATAGCTAGTAAGAGCAGCTACAGAGCAAGCCAACTCACTAGCGATAAGAGGCATCTCTAAGCGAAGAGCCGAAAAATGAAAGTACAACATGTACTGAAGCATCTAAAAGGGTCCACGGCTATAGCAAAAGGATTGACTACCATCTCACCACAACACTAGTTTGTTTCTCGATTATAAAATACATAGAAATAAACACGTGCAATTTGACGCTGATTTATGAAAAATTGGAGCGAATAGGTTATCGTCTCAAATACCTTTTTCTTTCTTTTTCCCCCTTTCACCATTATTACCTAGTCTGGAGCTCTCAACCATCATGAAAAATCACTCTCATCTCTGTCGCCATTAAAGTAGTAAGGAGCTTTCAAGCCATTCAAATTAGGTAATAATCCTCTTCAATGTGCTTGTGATTAATATATATGTGATGGATTACGATTTTTCTTGGTGTTAACAAGAAACTATTCATTCTTATTGGATTGCGATTAGATATTAACAAGCGAGAGTTTGTGATGTGTAGTGAAATACAAAAGGAATCGATCGCTGACAAAGGATGAGATTGAGGATTATTGGAAAGTAAAGCAAAAGGTGGAAAAACATCCTCAAGACAAATGGCAGGTACGTTAAGTTCAATAATTTTTTTTTAAGGTTAATCCATTTTATTTGTTTCTAATATTGATCCTAATGTGGGATTATGTTTTAGTAGGGGGTATTGTAGGTGGACTAGAAGCAACTGGGCAGTTCTGAACTAACCCCCTATTTTTAAAACTGTATCCAAAACTTATGTCTAGCAGTTTCATGTTGCTAAGATGGCTTCTTAATTAAATAACCTCAGACATCATGGACTGTAATTTAGTGAATATTGTTTGATTATAAGTTTAGTATTTGTAATAGAAAGTATTAGATTATATATATATATATATATATATATACACATGTATATTCAGTGTTAATTGATAAAAGTATATGTTTATTTTTTGAAATAATTAATGAGACAGTTCATGAATTATGGCAATGATTTCTACATTCAGTCGTAAAAATAATTAATATCAATATCAGATGGTAGTTTACTCGATACCTCATCGACCCGTCGAGTACCATATCTTTTTGTTTACTCGACGGGTTGATAGGACATTCGACCCTTCGACCAGTAGATGCATCGACTGATATCTCACATGTGGGCTTGAAACCATAGACCGATATGTGAGATGTAAGTCTAAATATCATAACTTGACCTTGTAATAGTTTAAAGTGTAATAAACAATAGACGACCTGTGAAAGGCCTTTCAACCATTTAGAGTTACTAGAGTTACTCTATGTGTCGATTGCCTTATCGGTCATGAGATGTATAGACTAACATCTTATATATTTATTTGAATCTCAGACCGACATTTCACATATCGGTATGTGATCTTAGGCCAATATATAAGATGTTAGTAAGATTATTAAAATTTTGTTATAATTAAATGATTTTGAAAAAAATCAAAATATTAATTATTCAGATAATTAAATATACATATTAAAATATATCATTATTATTATTATTATTTAAATTATTCTACTTATTCTCAATTAAATTGAAACTAAACTAACCATAAGTTAAAAAGACAAAATTTGGAAGAATGCAACAGCCGGGTCCTTTTCATTTCGTGCAATGCAATCGCTATCTGGTAATAATTATGAACAGAAACAGTGATAGCATTCATTTCAATCTCTATCAGTGCGAAAACGTGTACCCTATAAAGAAGTTAAACGACAGAATTAGAAAGCAGCTGCTGGGTCTTTTTCATTTCGTGCAATGCAATCGCTATCTCATAATAATTATGAACAGAACCAAGTCCAAGTTTCGTTATTACATACTGAGCCACGAATTCCCATCTGAATTAATAAGAGGACAGTTAGCAAAGAGGACTTCATCAATTCAGGTCCGAATGTCCGACTTAGAGTGGTGGTGGGGACCAGAATTAAACAACACTTACTCAAATCCATATGAAGAAGTAATTGCATCGAAAATGTGCTAGAAATAGATCCAACCAGAGAAAAAAAGTACGAATTAGATAATGATTAAAAAAAAGTATACCTGAATTCAATGTCAATTATATAATAACTTCATATTACTGTCATGGTAGAATTTTAGAGGAGCCGTTATTATAGTTAACGATAGAGGACCTAATATATATATATATATATATATATATATAATATTAAGTAGATTCTTTTAATATGTTCATTCGAATTTATATTATCATCTAATTATATATATATTTAATAAAATATGAGATATATTAAGACTCATAAAAAAATAATAATAAAATCATATTATATTTAAAATATATTATTAATCTCATCATATTAATCAGTTTATTTTTTATAAAATTCGAAATATTAAATTAATATTATGTTTAATTAATTAATTTTTTATTATAACAAACTAAGTCTATAATGACCCGTTTTTGGACAGAGAATCTCCTCCATCATTTCATTTTGTTGAGAAGAGAAGAAGAATAATTAATACCTTACAAAATCCTCCCTTCCTATCTATGTTAACTCGGGCACTAGATTAAAAGCTCGAATTCATTAAGACGTACTTAATTTAAAAATATACGAATAGCCCAGTTTTTTAATTGAGAGTTATATTCTTCGAGGTAAGGATCTAATAAGCCCCTCCTTCGCTTTCTTTACAGTTTTTTTTAATCTCTTTTTTAGATTTATTTTCTTTCCTTTAGAGAGTTTTATTTAATATTCCAACTAAATTTTAAATTTTTAATAATGATATTTCTTATTCCTTTATCCAAATTATTCAATTTTTAAAAAATATTTCAATTTAAAAACAAAACATATCTATTGGTGCTAATATTCCAGCTCCGCAAACCGAGTCCATCTCAACTGAAGTCGGTAACGTTTTGTTTGAGAGAAGTTTTGCATGTATTTCTCGTGTATTACGTTGCTTACTTGTGACGTTTCTGTTTGAGTCCTTTTACATGTGTGAGAGGGTAAGTATATAAATACACATATTGAAGTATTGTATTATACATGCAAGCTTATAATAGCAAATGATGACATATTTCTATAAGTAGCCAGTTTTTTGTACGTCACGGGTCGGAATCCAATTTTAAAAAATAGACCGAGACATCTGAACATGTCAACTATTATCAAGATCAAAGGAGGCATATTATATAACTTTCACATTCCGGATCCCGGTTCATTTCAAATTCATAAACTAACAATTAATTCAAGAATCTGAAACATAAAGAAAGGGGAGAAGAAGTATATCAAAGCTTTCAACTCCTCCAAGAAACCTAATGGTCCTGCCTTCACCCAACATCATTTGCCGCCGTTGGCCACCACGGATCTCCACCGCCCCCGCCGCTGCCTCATGAATTGTTCTAAGCGGTCATCCTCTAACTTATCTTGTAAGTTTTTTTTTTTAATGTTTAGGGAGTCTTCTTGGAGCCGATTTAGGATGTCCAACTCCATCTCCATGTTCGTCAGCTTCCATTTCTTATTTTGGGATAAATAAACATATGAAACTAATAGTCAAAACCATTTTAAAATTCAAATATTCAATTGAAAAAAGAATAAAGAGGCCTACCCAGTAAATACAGCATGGAATGGGAGGAGGCCGAGTAGGCCTCCGTGCCGTGCATGAACGTCTTGCAAGAATAACAAGCCGGCACAAGCATGGCTCGCGGCCAGTCCAGGCCATGCATGTCGGGTGGCTGGTTTTGCCTATATTAGTATTAAATAAATGAAAATAATTTTTTAATTTTGATAGAAACAAAAAAGTTAATTAATATTATATATTTTAAATTCGAAAAATTACTTTAACAAAGTTTAATTTAAAATTATTTATAACTAACCTAATACTTAATCATTATACTTATCTTGTAAGTTTTTTTTTTAATGTTTAGAGAGCCTTCTTCGAGTTGATCTAGGATGTCCAACTTCATCTCCATATCCGTCAGCTTCCAATTCTTATCTTGGAAAATATAAACATATGAAATGAATAGTCAAAACCATTTGAATATTCAAATATTCAAATAAAAAAAGAATAAAGAGGCCTGCCCAATAAACATGACATGGAATGGAAGGAGGCCGAGTAGGCCTCCGTGCCGTGCTTGAACGTCTTGTAGGAATAACTGGCTAGTACAAGCATGGCTCGCGGTCAGTCTAGACCATGTATGTCGGGCAGCCGATTTTGCCTACATTAGTCTTAAATAAACAAACACAATTTTTCAATTTTAATAAAAATGATAAAGTGAATTAATATTATTTATTTTTATTCCATTCGCTCAGAGATCGAACCAAGCTCATCCTAAAAATTTGAAAACATAAGACATGCAAACTCTAGTTAAACTGGGCCGTCCTACAAAATTGAACAACAATAAATTTGGGCCGCAGCCCACGAACAAAAGCCACATTATAGAGGCAACTTATCTCATTCACGTTACAATTGCAAGTGATAACAAAATTAGAAGTCCTCACTTAGCTTCATAACCATGTCCTCTTCTTCATCTTCTTCAACAAGAAATGTGTTTGATCAGGGAAAATTCAATACAGTGCTTCAGAAAGTTGAATCTGCAGAGATGAAAAGCTGCACTAAGAAGAAATCAGATCACTTAGTTGAAATTTATTCTCCTCCAAAACCACTATTGATCGGTATGCCTTGTGAAGCTGGAGAGTTCCCTGTACTTATCCACCTCCATGGCTATCTTCTTTATAATTCTTTCTACTCCCAGCTTATCCACCATATTGCTTCTCATGGATTTATTGTCATCGCCCCTCAGGTCACTACTCTACTCATTCCAATTGATAACTAGGTAGCTTCTTTAATTTACTCTAGTATATCATTACTTGATATATATCACAGTTATATATCTTTGGGTACAAATTTGTTCCATTTTGAATTACTTCAGTTTCGATTTAAACTTCAGTTTGGACATTTTAAGACGTCAAATTTGTCCAACTGGTATTACCACACACTACCCAAAACGCAAGTTATCAAGACTCCAGTTTGCAAACTCCTCCCTAAATCCAATTATATCATTTACTTGAATTTATTAAATTTATTAAATTAATTAAATTAATTAAATTACAATAGTATCTTAAATAATGTTGATTTTTGTGGGCTACTACCTAAGATTACATGAATATATATAAGAATTAATATTTAAGTGTTACTTAATTACAGAGAAAAACAAAATCTATATATATGAACTCTTACTTTGATCGCCGAAACATTATCTATTCTTAAGACTTATATTCACGGACTCTATTAAGCCACGTCTTAATATGTCGGAGACTTGAGAGTTAATCTTTGACAAAAAAGACTGAAATCATTTATTTAAGCTTTCATTTTCTGTTCACATATGACACCTAGAACTTTTGTTTTTACCGTTTCTAGTCCATATTTTTGTGCACAAAATTCCTTTTGGTATTATTGCGTACAAAATAGACAAAAGAGAAGAACTAAGGGTATGATTAGAGATCTCCATACTATATTCTAGTTAGAGTAGCTAGAACTGTGGTCGCATCAAGAATACAAATTAGTCGGGAAAGAATTTTAATTAACAAAGTTAAATTTCAACGATTTTTTTACTTAAAAGTCATAAAATATTATAATTTAATGAATATAACTCAGTTTTGTTATAATATAAGATTCATGAGATTTTTTAACATTCTACTCACATGAGTAAAAAAGAAAAAACATTACGATGTCTTAAACATTGTGATGTGAATAGTTGAGATAGATTTTTTTTATAAAAATTTTACTACATGCTGGAAGACTTTGATGAATGATGATCAATACCTTAATTTTCTTTAACTTTTATATATTTAAAATGTATTTAAAAAAAAATCTATATTTGATAGAAAAAAGTTTAGTAAAGGTACTATATCAGCTATTATAATATGTAGAAACCATCCCAGTATAAGAAGCAGTCAAAGTCATGTCAGTGTAGTAAATGAGCTTTTTTTTTTTTTTTTTCTTCATTGAGAATTGAATCGACCAGCGTAAACCGTTCTCTTTTTCTTCAACCTTCCGCTCCAGCCAAGTAACCACCCTTCCTTCATTTTTGCAAATACTAAAAAAAATACCTTTTTTTCCTTTTTTGGATGGACCAGCCGGTGTGATCGAGCCCGCTTGCGCAAGCCTAGTTCCGCCAGTGAGTTAGAGTAAGGATTCAATAACTACAGAGTCTATGTCGACCATGCCAATAAGATATCATGATCATCTATCGTGCATTGAGTGATTAAGAGGAGTATAAGCAAGTAAGGCTCATTTTGTGCTAAAATTATCAGATTGCGTGTGAAAACAATCATATGCCTATGCGGACTCCTCTAAACTATTCGATGCGCGGATGGTTTGAATTTCTCTGTGGCAAAGTCGGCATGGGATTCCATAGATAATGAGTACTTACTCGATATAGTAAACTAAGATACATAACAACTTACAAATCCTTTTTTATTAATTTGTTGAGATATAGAAAGCATGTTTGGAAAAGGCCATAGTTAGGGAGTACATCCTAAAGTTACAATATACATGAAGAGAATATAAAGATATGAAACCACAACATAGGTGAGAGTATCTGACGAGAATATGAGATAATAGAATTAAAACCTAGATAAAGAGGTCATTTCATGACAAAATAAGTAGATTTTGAAGCAAATCTACAAACAAACTAGATAAAAGCATCTAACAATCATGACATCTCTAGCTGCAGATCGTTTGAGGAGTGAAAATATTGCAATGATAGGGATCTTAGCTTTCACGTAAGCTTGTAAGCTTTGAAGCACCGAAGCATTGAAGCATTAAACTTTTAGATCGCTTGAATCTTTGCCGAACGTCTGTTTCGATTTACTGGTGTTTTTTTTTTTTCTTTTTTTTGTAGATGGCTTCTTGTTCTTTGTCTTGATATTATAAATAACAGATAATGATGTCTTGTTAGTAAGATGATTTATGTTCATTAATATACTAGAAAAGAAATCATGGTAGATAACGATAAGTACGTAAGAAGAATATCTTTTTGTCTCTAAGAGAGTTATGTTTTGTTGCTCTAAACAGTTATATGAAGTTGCAGGACCAGATTCAAGTGAAGAAATAACGTCAACAGCTGCAATCACAAACTGGCTACCAAAAGGACTCTCCCACTTTCTTCCACCCCACATTCACCCAAATCTGAACAAGTTAGCCCTCGCCGGCCATAGTCGTGGTGCCAAAACCTCATTTGCTCTTTCGTTAACAAAACCATCCCCTACCAACCTCAAATTCTCAGCCTTAATAGCCATTGACCCAGTTGATGGAATGGACAAAAACAAACAAACCCCACCTCCTGTTCTCACTTACGTTCCCCATTCATTTGATCTCAACTACAACATACCGTCACTTGTTATAGGCTCGGCTCTTGGTGAAGTAAAAAGAAACCCCTTTTTCCCTCCTTGTGCACCAAATGGAGTGAATCATAGGGATTTCTTCCGAGAGTGTAGAAAACCGGCTTTTTACTTTGTTGCGAAGGATTATGGGCATCTTGACATACTTGATGATGAGACTAGTGGCATTAGAGGGAGGGCTAGTTATTGCTTATGTAAAAATGGGAAGAGTAGAGAACCCATGAGGAGATTTGTTGGTGGTCTTGGTGTGGGTTTCTTGAAGGCTTACTTGTGCGGTGAAGATGGTGATTTCCGGGCGATTGAAGATGGGGTTGTTGATATGCCTGTTGAGCTTGAAACAATTGATTTTCTTTTGTGAAAGTTGAACTTAATTGCATAGTTAGATGATATGCATTACACTATAATTAGTGAAGATAGAAATGGACAGATAGTCGGTGGCCAATAGGACATCTATGTTTAAGCTTTTGATGCTTTAGTAATTGCACTTTAAGCTTTTGATGCTTTAGTAATTGCACTATTATATATTGAAATTATACGTTTCACTCCATAGTCCATGGGCTTAAAGTAGTCATGTGTCTGGATAATTGACAATGACAATTATATATACTGTACCAATAGGCATGAGCAAATGGCAATATCCGTCAATCTTGAATGAAACATCCACCATATCACCCCGTAACGGATATGGGGGAATCCCCCCTCCCCCAGTCCTATTTTATTTTTATGTCGCGAGCTCTTCACAATCTACTGTATGTTCCTTATCCAATCTATACCATAGTAAACTAATCCAAGTTATAGAAAAGAGGTTTTGAAAAAAGTAAAAATAAAAAAACATGAAACAAGTTTACTAAATAGGACTATGGATCATTGTATAACTAATCCAAGTTATACAATGATCTTGTTCAACTTCGCAAGAGATTCAGTATTTCTAGGCAACAATCCATTAATGGCTTCTCCTGCCACATGTTAGAATTATTTTTGGTTTGTGAAGAATTAATCTGAGAGTTGGTTTTTAGATTTCCCATTCAGAAGGCATTGACTCTTATCCCTCATTGCAGCTCACTAGTTCATTGAATTCTATACGCAATCTGATCCTTCAAACAAGTTTGATATGTGTTTCTTCATGTGTGGAAGCTGATTTCAAAGATGGGAGTGATTGGAACTCATTCTGGATAGAATTGCCACTTTGACAGTAAAGCTGCATATGCAAGTACGGCTTCTACATTTTCGCTTCACTTTGAAGTTGCTTTTTAGTTCATGCTTTTTGGTAACTTTAATCAGTCGTAATAGTGGTTAGATTTTAGTACTTTTAGCTCAATTTTTTCATATTTAAGTGTGGTGATAAGTGTATTTGTAATCGTTTCAATTTATTTTTTAAATCTTCACGTAATTCCTCAATGAAATTAAGCATTCTTCTTTTTTTTTTTTTTAAGTAGGAACACATTCTATTTATTTTTCTTTGAACTCATCTCCCTCCTATTCTCACTTGCAAAGATCGAAAATTAAACATGGTATCAAAACTATTATCTTAAGAGTCTCTCTAACTTTTTACTCCAACTTAGTCACTTGAAATCAGAACCTTATTCAACCTACTCAAAAACCGAAAGTCCGTATCATTTCTAATCAAAGCCAAGTGAGTTTATTGTCCCTTCCAGTTTTCAATGGGAAAGAGTGTCACATTTGGAGTGACAAAATGCAAAATTATCTTATTGCATTTGATCTATGGGATGTAGTTGAAGAAAGTTATGATCCACCCGTTGAAGATGCAAATCTCATTGTGAATGAACTCAAGGCAGACACAGAGAAGAAGTAAAAGAATTATAGGGCAATGATTGTTTAAGTCAACCATAACAAATGAGATTTATAGTAGAATCCTAGGCATCAAGAATGCTAAGTAGGCTTAAATGAGAGTGAGGGCAGTGAATCTGCTAGTTCCAAGAAGAGAATTTGAAGTATTGAGAATGAAAGAAGATGAAACTGTTCAAGCTTACATTGAGAAGCTAAATGTTATGGTTAGTTAGATGAGGGTACTTGGAGACGTAATCCCTAAAAGTACCATAGTCAACAAGGTATTTGTCTTCTTCTCATCCAAATTTGATTCCGAAGTGGATGCCATATAAGAGAGCAAAGAACTCACTTCTCTTACCTTGAGTGTGAACATGGGATCTCTTCAAACTAATGAGAAGAGACACTTCGACAGAACTCAAGAGACTTTTGAGAAAGCTTTGTTGGTAACATAAGAAGACTTTGAAGAAAAATGATCATCATAATAATTCATCTAACTTTGGCAAGAGGAAGCAAATTGTCTATAATCATTGGAAGAGAAAGGGGCATCTTGAAAAGAATTGGTTCAACAAGCACAGACCTGCCTGCTAATATTGCAAGAAGGTTGGGCCATCTTGAGAAAGATTATAGGAAGAAAGAGACAGATATAACTCAAACTCTAGTTTAACAAGCAAATCCAATAAAAGAAGCTAAGCACTTGTTCATGACACAATATAACTTCAAGCCAAAAACAATTTAGCTCATAGACATTGTGAAACAAATAATGGAGAATAAAAAAATTGGTATGTATTTTCTGTGTATGCAACCGTACATCCTAAGTTATTATATAGACTAGATACAAACTTAGGAAATCTATAGAAATCCCTATAATTAAGGAATCTGTTAACCTAACCCCTAGAAATAAGGTAAAAGATAAACTCTCTAATATACACAATTTATCTCTTTATTTTAATACTCCCCCTCAAGCTGGACAATAAATGTTCTTTAATCCCAGCTTACTAACCACTTTATGAAAATGGTGACTGGATAACCCTTTCGACATTAGTTAGTTGTCCTTATGTCGATACACAGGGCATGCAAATCAAACCACTATCCAATTTCTCTTTTATGAAGTGTCTATCAACTTCCACATGTTTAGTTTGATCATGTTGAACTAGATTATGAGCAATGTTAATTGTTGACTTATTATCACAGTACAACTTCATTGAATTTTCAATTGGAACTTTGAGATCTTTTAGTATAATTTCTAACCATAGTAATTCACAAATTCCTAAGGCCATTGTGCGAAACTCAGCCTTTGCACTTGATCTTGCAACCATAGCTTGTTTCTTACTTCTCTATGTAATTAGATTTCCACCAAGAAATGTACAATAACCTGAAGTTGATCTTCTGTCTACCATCGATCCTGCATAGTCTGCATCTATATATACTTCTAAGTTCATTCTGGACCCTTTCTCAAATAACAACCCTTGTCTGGGACTAAACTTCAAATATTGTAGGATTCTATACATAGATTGAAGATGTACTTCCTTCGAATTGTGCATGAACTAGCTTACTACACTCACTGCATATGCTATATCAAGTCTGGTATGAGTCAAATAGATTAGTCTCCCAACAAGTCTTTACATTCCCTTATCTATCATCTCATCTTCAACCACTTCCCCAAGCTTATAATTTTGTTCGATGGGAGTCTCGAAGTGTCGACTCCATGTTTTCCTAGTTTCCTTTAGTAAGTCTGTTACATACTTCTATTGTGAAACAAATATTCTCTCCTTCTAGTGTGCTACTTCAATTCCTAGGAAGTACTTCAATTTCCCAAGATCTTTTATTTCAAACTTCCTGGCCAGTTTTCTTTTAAGTGACTCATTTTCTATTTGATCATTCCCGGTAATGATGATGTCGTCTACATATACAATCAGAGTTGTGACTCCCCCTGAAGGAGTATGCTTTATAAATAGTGTATGGTCCCCTTGACTCTTTTTGTATCCCTAAGCCAACATAGCTCGTGTAAATCTTCCAAACCAAGCTCTAGGAGACTGTTTTAGTCCATATAATGCCTTACTCAACTTACACACCACATTTTTCTTTATGTCAAAGCCCGGTGGTGTTTCCATATAGATTTCTTCCTCGAGGTCTCCATGAAGAAATGCATTCTTCACATCGAGTTGCTACAAGTTCCAATCAAAATTAGCAGCTAATATCAATAATATCCTTACTGTGTTCATTTTTGCAACCGAGGCAAATGTCTCCTCATAGTCAATTGAAAACGTTTGAATGTACCCTTTTGCTACCAGTCTTGCTTTGTATATTTGCAAGGATCCATCTGCATTATATTTTACTTAACATATTCACTTGCACCTTAT
Organism: Coriaria nepalensis; assembly: GCA_027186245.1. NCBI lineage: Eukaryota > Viridiplantae > Streptophyta > Magnoliopsida > Cucurbitales > Coriariaceae > Coriaria > Coriaria nepalensis. The sequence goes on along the minus strand of CP114495.1, from coordinate 6,117,210 downwards.
TGGTTTCTTACCTTCTGGCAATTCAACCATCTCTCAAGTCTTATTCTTCTTGACTCACCTGCATTTCACTTTCATAGCCTGTTCCCACTCTGTACTGCTTAATGCCTCAGTTAATGTTTTAGGAATGTGTATAGAGTTTAAGTGAGTCAGAAAGGCTTTATGTGAAAGAGAAAATTTGTCAAAAGAGACAAGCTGTGAAAGTGGGTGTTGGGTGCATTTTCTGGTACCTATTCGAATTGCAATAGGTAGGTCTAATTCACCCATGTTAGGTAAGAAAGAAATAGTTACCTGTTGAGTATCCCCTTCCACTATAGTTTGAGGTTCTTGCTGTGGTTCCAACTCTTGGACAAGCATTGGATTAGTCTAGTATCCATTCTTCCTTGAGTAGACTTGGAGTGGTTTAGAAATTGTAGGATCAGGTACTGGAATTAGTGGTTCAAGTCGTGGAGATGATTGTAGAATTAGATTTACTGATGATGAAGATTGAGATAATAGTAGTGGAAGATTGGAAAACAAGTCCAACATGTCCTTCTCCTCTTTAAGTAATGTTCCCCCTTGAGGAGAATAAGACTCACCTTCAACAAAAGTGGCATTTATTGTAATTTAGATTTTACGAATAGGTGAATGGTAGGACTTGTAGCCTTTTTAGTAGCTAAGTATCCAATGAATAGACATTCAAAGGCTCGAAGATCTAACTCCAATTCTGAAAATGTATATGCACAAACACTGCACATCCAAACACTATGAGGGTCGTCGTTTTAGTAAGTTATATTTTGGAAAATGCTAGGAAAAGGCAATACTTATGGTGCTGCCTTAAGTTGTTCTTTTCCTTCGAAGGTACCTAGCATAGAAATAACTAGAATGCTTATAATTAAAACGATCACATTGTTATCGTAATGCCTTAAGACTTAATTTTCTGCATTAAAGTTTGCATGCTTTCAATATGATGAAGAATTTGCTTTCTTATTGCTATAATTCCATCAAGATGGTGTTTTTTCAGCTTTGCTTGCTTTGCTTTGTTGGCATTAAAATGGAAATGTATTGCCTTCTAACTTTTTCTTCTTGAATTACTTTGGAATGAGTTTTCGGTGCAGAAAATAATAAATTTAAATTTGTAGTTAAACATGGTTTTCCGGGCGTGATCAATCTATGTGAGGATAATAAGCCCCACATCTGACCGTACTTGCAAAATTAGAGAGAGAGAGATACCTGTGAGACAAGCACGATGGTCGGTGACGGCGGAGAGAGACGGCTGACCAAGTGCCGGAGACGAACGCGAGGAGGAGAAAATGGTGGGGGGAGATTAAATTATTTCATTAGTAATACTATCCACCTAATAAAATGTCAGCTGTTAGACTATCCAACCAAAAATTGCCACGTATGAGAAGTTTTTTAACTCACAATGACTGGGCCTAATTTGAAGAAAAAAAAAATTCCTCAAGTCCTAGGAGGGGAGAGACAAAGCCTTTCTCTCTCATCACACAAGAAAAAAAAAAGGCAGCTTTATCAATAGCTTGTTTGAGATGGCCAGCACAAAAATGACCAAAAGAAGGGACTTCAAACTCAACGGTAAACGTCCCAAATTTAATGATGGGTTTGGGATTTTGGACGATCTCTAGGATACTTCGACCTCTGCTTAGTACTCTTGCAAATTTAGATGGATGCAAACAGAGATTCATTTTAGGCTTTGGATTTGGTTTTGTTCTTTTTTTGCTTATGAATTAGCTTATCCACTTTTTTTTTTTCTCTCTCTGTCTTCTTGCTTATCGAACAATAAGATAAAGTGAAGAGGGCAAAATGGTCGAGAGTTAATGATCGAAGGCTGCCGTTTTAATTTTTTGTGTTATGAGAGAGAGAGACTCTTTTTTTTAGGAACGCTGTAAGTATAGTGAGAGAACCTCCTTAAGGTTTAAAGATTTTATTTTTTTTTCCAAATCAGGTCCAATCAGTGTGAGTTAAACAGCTCTCCCCCTTTATTCTTTCTTTATCCTTTATTTTCAAGCCCTAAACTCCCCGCTTCACACTACGTCTTCTCTTCGACAGCGATGCTCCTCCATCGTCTTCTTCAAAGGTGAAGACTGAAGAGTATCTTCGCAGCTGCGCCTCGTTCATTCCATCTAAGTCTGAGACAAGCCGAAGTCGTCTTTGTGACTTCTTCCGGATCCAAATCCAACTTCTATCTACGTCTGAGGTGAGATTTAATCATCGTTTTCGAACTATAGACTTGAAAAATCCATGAAAAAACTCCAAATCCTCTTCCTCAGTCCGGAACCCTAATTTTCACGATCCGAAACGTGGATTACTGGTTTTGAACTTTTCTGAAGATATCCGAATCTTGTGTCAATTGTCCGTGTCTTATTCTCGCTGATCATAGTAACTTGGAGATTTCTGGAAATTCAATCTGTAGTTGAATTTTAATTCAGATAATATATATATATATATATATATATATATATTTATTATGTTTCTTGATTAGTTCTAATAAACCTTAATAGAAACTTTGGTAGTGACGCCAAGAACAGAATGCCAGACGAAAGAAAAGTGCATCCAAATTGCAGGAACGTTTCTAATCCTTACCATGAGTGTAGTCAGTATTGCTTTAAAATAATTTCTGAAGCCAAGGCTCAGAGCCAGATGGATCCAAGCCATAAATCAGGTTAGTTACTTTAGATAATGTTTCCAAACTTCTTTATTTGGTGTAACTGCTTGAGCCTTCTGAACTACCAGAATATCCAGACTAAATTGTCTGTTATCACTTTGTTGATAACTTTATATATTGCTTAATCTATTTGTGTTCTACTCTTAAAGGACATAGCGATGATAATAATGACGGATCAAATGAGAAGACTTTGGAAGAAGAGTTTGATGATAATGAAACATCAAATGGGGAGATTTTGGAAGAAGACTTGGCTAAACTCACTGGACGGAAGAAAAAAATGTTTGAGCTGAGGCTTAAAATGGTATGTTCATCTTCATCTGTAATTCATTAACTGTTGCTGTAGAATTCAAGTTCCCAGATTTCTTATTGCCTTTGTTCATGAATTTTTAAAAGTAAACTGTGGCTTATGGATTTATGGATGTAGAATGAGGCCAGAAAAGCCAATCAAACAGCAATGGCAGCAGAAAAGAAAAAATTGGAAGGTCCACAAGAGTCCAGGGGTGTTTCCAAACAGAAGTGGCTAGAGGATAGAAAGAAAAAAATTGGCAAACTTTTGGATGCAAATGGCTTGGAAATGAAAAAAGCTTACATGCTAGATACTCAAGAGGCAGCAGAGAAAAAGTACAAGAAATGGGAAACGGATCCTGCTCCTCACGGCTGGGATGGTTTGTTTTCTTTATCTCTTTTTCATTAGTTTGTTAAGTAGGGTTGCTCGACTTGTTTTATTTGTTTTTTGTTTTTGTTTGTTTTATTTTTTATTTTTTTACTCCGCAGGGTTACATGCTAAATGAACACATTTCCTTACCAATAAATTTGATATCAGCTTCTAGGATATCCCACAATATTAGTGTTCACATGCTGTAAAGTAGAGATATATGGATGGTGACAGTGCCATCACTCTTACCTGCAATATGGACTATACCAATTTTTTTAAGCATAGATTTACAAACAGTGCTATCTAACCTCTGCACTATTGAGATACTTTTTGAATCTTTTGGTGATCATGTACAGCTTTTTCCCCCTTCATTTCTTTGGCTGTGTTCATTTGATTACCCGAGTTGCATATCTAATGTCTGTTCTAAATGCATAAACTATTTATCGTGTACCATTAACAATCTTGGCTTGTTGCTAACTTAGGGATTAAGCTAACGTATGCTGTTTAACAGTCTTCAATCAAAAAACATTATATGATGCATACAAAAAGCGGACAAAGAATATAGAGGTTGACCTAGAGGAATATAAAAAAATGAAAGAAGCTGATCCAGAGTTTTACCGTGAAGCTTCAAGTTTGCAATACGGAAAGGTATGGTTATTTCTGACAAATGTATGTTTTGCCTAGTATTCCCACGAAAAAAAAAATCAGTTCTGTATTGATACATTTTTTTTGGGCCATTGTTATGCAGGCACCTAAGATATCTCAGGAGAAGATTGATAGAATGGTCCAAGAACTCAAAGATCGAGATGAAAAGCGCCAGTCTTTTAGCAGGAGGAGGAAATTCCACGAGGAGAAGGATATTGACTCAATCAATGACCGTAACGAGCATTTCAACAAGAAGATTGAGCGTGCTTTTGGGAAATATACTCTGGAGATTAAAAACAATCTCGAGCGCGGAACCGCATTACCCGAATAAGTTATTTACCAAGTTACGAGAAGTGTTATTCTATGATATTTTCAAGCATAGTAAGTAAACGAGAGTGTTATTCTATGATATTTTCAAGTATAGTAAGTGTTACTCTATGAATTTCCCTAGAATCCATGTTGTATGCTGATGAATTACCATGTCTGGAAACTGGTGAAAGGGATTTGAAGTTTTATAATTTGGTCAAATTATTATTTTTGTCCCTCCATTTATGTGTTTTTTCTATTTTTGTTTGATTTAATGAAGTTAATTAACTTTTATTGTTATTTTTTTTAATCATATTTTAATCATTTAGGTAAAAAAAACAAAGGAGAAAAGTATTTAAATATTATAAAAATATTCACTTAACTTTTGTTGATCAAAATTCTACCTCTTCTTTTTTAATTAGTTCTTATTTTCATCCTATCATTCTCGATGATGTCGTCACCCTACCTCTAATGCCGCATATTGCTCCATCTCTATTATTGTTGCCACCGCTGCCCCATCTCCTTCGTCATCTTCGCTGCTACTCGCTGCTCCACCTCTATCGTTGTTATTGTCGCTGATGTCATTGCTTCACCTCCAATGTTGCCGCCATCGCTCTAACTCTTTACCGCCATTGATGATGGGGGTCTAAGGTGGGGCAGTGCCAATGAAGTTGGGGCGGTCGGGAATGGAGGTGGGAGGTGAAGTTCGGGAGACGACATCGGAGGTGGGGTGACCACGACGGTGGCAACAAAATTTTGTTGGTAATAATAAGAAAAAAATGTAAAAAAATATAGAAAGAATAGGTAAAATTTAGTTTTATAAAAATTAAAATGAGGTTTTTATAACATTTTAATATCTTCCTTTACCTTTTATTTCCAAAATAATATAAAGTAGGCTAAAAATTAAAGTTAAAGTACTTGATTGAGTCATCTTGAATCTTCCTTACAATCGGATTGTAAGAAGGCTTTTAGACTTAAATTTAAATATATGAGATTTATTATATTTTTTTGCAAAAAATTTATATATGTGATATATGAATATTATATGATCGATCTTATTTATCGAATTATACTATAATTAAAATCAGATCCGAAATTTTTAAAATTATTACTTCCATTGCTTATATGCATGAATTCGTAATAGTGATATTAGAGCCTAGGCCATACCAGAAAAGAATGAATTATTTATTTTAATTTGATGTTTTAACTTTATTCTTAGATTATCTTTATTGCCATATTTAAAATCTTAATTGGGATTTTATGGAAATGTGCAAAAATGGGGCTTTTATTTGGGATAGCCATCACTACTAGGCAGCAACGCATGCTGCGTGAGAGCGGCGGGTTGTTTCCCAATATCTAATAAAATCTAATATTTGATTTGATTAATTAAAATATGATTTTGATTATATAATTGATGATTAGGTTAAGTATTTGATAAATATTTGGTAAGTGAAATAATATAAATTGTTTATATGTATTTTATTATTATATCAAATATAAAATCAATTAATTACCTTAAATAGTTTATGGTAAATTTAATGTGATTGAGAATTTTGTTTTGGCATGTTTCCTAATTCTAAAAGAAGATCTAAAATAGGAAACTTTCCAAAATAATATTTTTTATTTTGGAAACGACTCGATTAGGAAACTTTTCAAATATGAAAAATTGACATTTTTTACAAGTATCCTTAATATCCTTAAAGAATTAAGGATGATGATTTTAATTGTTTGAATGTGGTTGAAATAATTAATGTACTAAAAGAACTTAACAAGAGTATATTATATCTAAAGATTGTTTAAATTTCCATGAACATAGCATTGTCATGCATCAAAAGATAAAACAACAATAATATATGAATAATTAAAATTGTTTTAACACGTTTATGCATTAGATGTATGTAATTTAAGTTAAATTTACATGCATCATGATATGTACATATATGGTCAGTTAAATATGTTATTACTGAAAGATAAGCTCATCAAGCTAATCAAATTTTGAGCCGATGAGGCTAATACCTTATGTCAACTATCTTTATGCGGATATTAGTAAGACAATGAATATTACTATTAATTGTTATTTATGAAAGTCAGTTATCATTTATCATATTTATTAATTTGTTTAAATTAATATTATATGTTCTATAAATACATATTATGATAAAGTCCAATGTCTTGAGTTATACACACCGATAGAGATCATGCTAGTAGAGACTCGAGTCGCGAAAAATTCTAAGACACAAATGGGTCATTGTCATACAATCTAAAAAATGGACATCGATGATTCAAATAGATTATCATGTAATTCATCATCTAATTGTGAGAGTAGCTGATCTCACAACCATTTATGTTAGTGAAACATCACGATGATTATGTGAGTGCTTAGTAGAGATTAGGGGTACTAAATATAATACTTAGATAATTCTCAATCGTAATTAATATTAACTATTAATGAGAATTATCTAGTGACTACTCATGTGATCCTAAGACTTGAGATCACCATGGTGCCTTATGTACAGGGTCTCATACATTAACATCATTCCAATGAGCTCTAACCAAGGGTTAACCCTAGGTGAACTGTTGGGTATGAAATATTGTACATAAAGGTTGTTAGTAGTCAAAAGGGAATCTGTCACTTCCCTATTTGGAAACAAATCCTATGGATCCTAGCTAAGCTATAATTAGTCGCGCAACCACATTATTCCTTTATTTTAGGGTCTTTATGATATTTTTTGGGGTCATTTTGTAATATTTTGGGGCTTTCCAGTAGAGTATGAGGGGTTTTTTACCTAATTAGAGGGCACTTTAGTAAATTGAAGGGGTCCGTCCGTAAAAAGAGGAAGAAGTTTGATTAATTCAAGGGACTTTTGGGAGAAGGCTATGGTCTATTTGTAAAGGGAAAAGCTTTCTTGACTTTTTTATGGGTTTTCTCTCAACTTAGGTATTTTTTGGAGGATTGAAAAGGAAAAGCCGGAATTCCTAGGGGCTTTTTCCACCAATCAGAAGGCTTGCCAACTAAGTAAGTCGCCTTTCCGCCAAAGTTTCCAAGGCCAATAAATAGAAGGCTCCTCCAAGGCAAAAAAATAAAATAAAATAACAACACAACAACTGCCACTGATCAACCAAACACAGGTTTATCTTTCTTGGCCCAAAGCCTCGAAAAATCCCTTGCGGATTATTGTATCGCTCCATAGGCCTCTAGCATACGTAATTCATTGAGCTCCTAATGCTCTCACCCTCAACTCCCTATTTATGTTTGCCAATTTTTGCAATCAACAAATTGACACACCCAATGGGACCTAGCAAAATGATGTCTACCTGTCGATTGTGAAGCCATAGCCTCAGCAAACACCAAGTTGATAGTGATCTACTAGAACCCTCTAGTCGATGGCCACCTGGTCCTACTCCACCGGAGGAGCCGGACATAGTTGAGGAAGAGGTGAATCTGGTGGAGATGAGCCGTCATGAGTGGAATCGGCCAATGAGGGCGAATTCACCCTATGTCCATCTAGCATTTAGAAAGCTTAGATAGTTTATCGTGGTAGCCCGAGTCAATGACCGTCCGACGTCTTAATCATCCGACTCCTTAAGAGAATTGACGAATCATACGCTCGGACGACTATAAGTTTTAGCATGTTTGGCTTAATGCCTTTATTTGTTAGGGAGAAATTCATCGAGTAGTAATAACTATCCCACCAAAAAGAGCCTTATAGGGGGCAGGTCGAATATCCCATGCCGCCTAGGATAATAGTAGCACAGCTCAAAATCGGCCAACAACTTATAGGCCACTGGTTGTATTTCCACCACCAGCTACCTACCTACTGATGGTCGTTGAGTTACCTTAGTAGGCCGCGAATCAACTGCAACCGACTAATAGGCCGCCCTAAGCTTTTAAACAAAAATGAAAAGGTAGTGGTGCTGCGAACCCACACCCATCGCATCAACCTAATGATAAACCATGTTATGGACCATACCTTATTAGATACCCAAGATCTGACCTCTCTTTTTAGTTCAGTTTCTGGCATGTTTATGACATGAGTAGATTGAAAGTGTATGCTTATCAAGCCAATTGGATTTGACCTGATAGAGAAAATAATTTATGTGGTATTATCTTTGTATAGATAGAAGTAAGAAATTATTGTTATTAATGAAAGTTAATTATTATTTCTCATGTTTATTAATTTTGTTGGAATTAATATTATATGTTCTATAAATACATATCATGATAAAGTGAGCATCTTGAGTTATGTACTCTAGAAATCATGATACAGATCATGCTAGTAGAGACTCAAGTTGCTAAAAGCTCTAAAAATCCAAAAGGTTTGTTATCATAGGATCTCGAGAATGGATATCGATTGATCCAGTTAGACAATCATATAGTTCATTACCTAATTGTTAGGATGGTCAATCTCACAGCCAATGGTGTTATTGGAACACCATGATGATTGTGTGGGCGCTTAGTACATACTAAGGGTTCTGAATGTAACACTTAGATAATTCTCAATGCTAATTAACAGTGACTATTAATGAGAATTATCTAGTAACTATTTTACATGTGATTGTCAAACCTGAGATACCACGGTTCCTTGAGTACAGAGCTACATGCTTTGATATCATTCCAATTAGTTCAAACCATGGGTGAACATAGGGACATGGGGTGAACCATTGGGCTAGAAGTGTTGTGCGAGAAGGTTGTGAATGGTCAAGAGGGAATCCATCACTTCTGTGTTTGAAAAAAATCTTATTAATTATATATTTTATTGAAGGAATCTCTATAGAGTAGTATGGTATGAACGGAGTTTCTATAAATTCATTGTCAATGTTCAATAAAGATATAATGGTCTATATGATTTGTCTATTAGGGTTTAACAGTTAAACCATGATCTAGGACAAATTGAGATACTGGCGAGGTAGAAGGATTCTTATTGGAAGCATACTACAGTCACAACAAGTTCTTTCAGAAGATGGTACTTCTCATCTCCTAGGTAATCTTGACACTTTGCTAAAAGTCAATCCTTACTTGAAAGTTTAAAGTTATTTAATTATGAAATGATTAAGTTAATTGTTAATTTAAAAAGTTCTTTTAAATTAAACGAAATTAATTTGTAATTAAATAAAATCATAAAGGTGATTATGAAATTTTCCTACCGGCGTCATATAGAACTTGATAGTTCATAGACATGAGGTTCATAATAACTCAGTTAAAGTTTATTCGGAAAAAAAGAAAAACAGATTAAAACCATTTTAGAGGTAAAATGGTAAGTTGACTTATACTTTGACGGTAAGGGAAAAATAGTAATTATTATTTTGTCAATTTAATATCATACAATTCTTCTAGTATAACTAAGTGTGGCATTCATTTAATTATAAATTAATAAGTTACATAAGAATTTTTATTTATTTATAAAAGTATCCTAAAAGTTCAATTAATAATCATATATTAAATGATTAATCAGTCATTATTAATTAGATTTTTGTGATCAAAATTAATCAAATGAATAATTAAATATTTATGGGTTATACCCATTAGGGCAGCCGACCATAATATGAGTTTGACCTAATTTTATCTTTTAAGATTCTAAGATAAAAGACAACTTAAGATAATTAGAAAATTGTAACCTAGTTGTGCCTATAAATACCACCCTAAAGGCATGGCTGAATTCAGTCTTGCTCATTAGCACCCTTGGCCGAAAATTCCTAAAGAGAAAAGAGAGTATTTTCCCTTCTCTTTATCTGAACTTATTGTTTCATAAGTTGAAACTAACTCTGCACACTGAAATGTATAAACTAAGGTTAGAGAAAGAACATGTGGCCACCTCCCATATCATTAAAGAAGAGTTTTGCATTAAATTATTCAAAAAGAAAGGTATCCTTTTTAACCTAATCTTCATTTTAATATTAATATAATTTACTCAACTTTCTCTAAAAAAAATTATATATGATATAATTATTATATGATCGATCTTATTAGAAACTATGCATACCAAGATGTGATCTAAAATAAATTTTAATTATTTTTTCTGCCGCATTTATTATTTATTTGTATACTTACATTTTCTAACAATGGTATCAGATTATAGGTCATATCAGATAGCATGATTATTTTGAGTGATTGAGCCCTGATGCCTCATCATAAAATTAACCCAACAGTATTTTTTTTTTTTGTGAGTGCTTCTAAGATATATAAAAAGGATTATGCATGCATCCATTCTCCACATGGAATATTAATGGTCTCAAACAAGCAAGTTCGTATTACTTTACGAGACTTTCTCCACAATGGTTCTAAAACATATTTCCTAGTTGAAGGGGGTTAAAAAAACCTCTCTTCTTTTTTCGAAAATTTAAATGTCTTTTACAAGTATTGTTAAGGGGGAAAACAAGAAAGAGAAGAGCAGGAACGAGTTACCTGTCTTTAGCGTTGTATTTATGTACAATCACTCTCTCTCTCTCAAGCCAAAAGCTCAGTTAGATTTCATCTCTATATCTGCAGAATCCGTTGAGTGCACATCAGGACTTTCCTGAGGAAGGAGGCCGAGAAGTGGTAAAGGCAATAACGAGCTAAGATTGCAGATAATTATCAAAGTGACTAAGTTGTCAAAGTTTTCTCTCGTGACACCAAGGACCTGGGTTAGACCAGCACCAATCAGACCCCCTAGAACACTCCCCCCATTAGAGATGGACATAAGAGTTGCAAAAAGAGTAGCTTCCATTCCCTCAGGACATAACCTTGCAGCTAGCACAAGAACGGGCATGAATGAAGCCTGCATAGGTAGCTAGTTATTAGGCTTGTACTCAAAACCTCCTCAGATTTTGTGCAATTTGCATTGATTTCGAAACTTCAGTTTGGGTCTAATATTCATTTTGAGCCCACAAACCGTGGTTCATCAAATGCTCATCCAAATGCAAATTCAGTTTACTTGACAATATAAATACATTCCATTTGAGTAAGCAGTTCTGATAAAGAGAAATCTATCTATGATTTTGTATGAGTAAGCTTCTTTAAGTAAGAATTTTTAGTCTAAACTGGAGTTATGAGCTCAAACTGGATTTTAATCTTGAACTAAAGGCAAAGGAATGCGTACAAATCTCGTCACATTAACCACAACAGCTGAAAAAATTAAAAGAAAAAAATACCTGACCAAGAACTGTAATAATTAATGAATCCCCAATTGCAAACCACTCATCACTAACACCAAACTGCCGATTTAGTCCGGTAACAAGGAAAACCTGAGTAAAATAGACATACATTAATAAATAAATAAAAAGAAGAGTCAACATCAAGTTAAAATTCACTAAAAAAAAAAAGTTAAGAACTATATGACCAATGGCATTGGAAACATTTTGACTAACCTGAGTCATCCCAAGTGCTGAACCAAAGAGTGTGGTGATTAGAAATATTTTCCTCAAAGATACATTTTTAAGAAATCCATTATACAACCCAACACCAACCAGTGATGCAACTGAAGTGACAAGCTTCACACGTCCAAGAAATTCAGGCGTGAATCCAAGTTTATTTGTGCTAGAACATATAGAAACCAAACACGTCAGATATAAAACTAATATAAGAAAAGTACTTACACATGCACTGTCTAAAATTAATGAGTATAACCCCAGATTGCACGTACGTAAAGTAAAACATAGCTGATTCTGAATGTGGCGTAGCCTGCCACAGGAAAATGAATAAAGTGGGAAGAAAGACATGCGGCTGCTTAACAGCAACCCATAATTGAAAGATATGCTGTTTTGAGCTCTCAAGAAAGTTAAGGCCAGTTGAGGGAATATCTAATCCTTTTGTTGGGACAAGCACGGGCTTCTCTTTCACAAGAACAGCAACTGCAGACGTTAACAGTGGGAGCAAAGCTGTGACTCCAAAAACAAACCTGAAATATCCAAATTGTTAATCATTAATTATAGCTTATTTATATCAGATCGCAAAGTCAATTACCATTATAAACAAAGATCTAAGGTACCTTACACCATATGAATCCACCAGGGAGCCGCTGAAGTAGGAGCTCACTATTCCACCGAATGCTGATGATCCCCAACATAAAGACTGGAGAGATCCCGACATGCTTTGCGATTCACCACGAGCCCTCTCCACAACCATGGAATCTACAACCTATGGGAAACTTCAGTAGTGTTAACTGTCAGAATGCTTCAGAGTGTGCAAATGTTCCTATATGCATGTATATGTGTATGTCAGAAATACACAGCCACAGATGTCTAAGACCAAAATTAAGGATATCTTAGTTCATTGAATTTCCAAGGAAAAGAGAAAAGTAAAAATACTCCATGACATATCAGAGTTGTTTGTGTCTGTGTGTGGCATATAAAGATAGCAATTCACCTGGAGTAACTGAATGTAAGCGAATAAACTCAAGACAAAATAGAAAACCGCAAAAGCCATCAGCCCTAGTAGGTAAGATCCCTTGTCCATTTTTCCATGCTCAATCTAACACATTAATAAGTGACTCATATATGTATCAAAAAATAATAGTTTAAACTAGCGTGTATCTGTGTCACTGTATCAGTATCATGTCATGGTGAATCAACTATAAACTATTATACTGATCAAGCACATTGCTCTTGTAAAATTGATCCATACTTTGAAATAAACAATAATAGATAACATATATTTGCTATATCATTCTGTGTTGGAACCAGTGGGCTAATCTCAAATGGCCACCCAATATTACTCCCAAAGTGGAGGTTGGGATTCGAATCATCAAAAATCATTCCAGGGTCGAATTAAAAAATAAAATATTATTCTGTGTTGGAAAAATGAAAAGGATGGTAAGTTCTCAGACAAAATCAGCCAACAAGTTGGGAGATCTTGTTTTGGATGCAGACTATCTAAGGGTAAGCTACCTTTACCAAAATGAAGCCACTAGAAAAGCCCAGCTCAAAGAATCAAGATTCAGTAAGATGTCAAAAACAGGTGCCCATTGTGATAATATTGCAACATGGTTATTTTCTATAGCCTATACATATGGGTAGCATATACTACTGATGAGAGATACTAGGGTAGATCAGATCTATCCAAGAAATGATGCACTAGACCAACGATTGTTAGCATTATATCTAGATCAGATCAGATCAGATCTAGGGAGTGAGATGGGATCTTCATTCTATGTCAACAATTGTAATGGGAGTAAGGAAATATCTAGATTACTGGATTCTAAAATACTACGTAATACTTTTAATGTTATGGACCATTATTACCACTTCCAGACCTAGACTCACAACTAGTTTGTCCCAGACTGTTCAGCGTTCATTCCCAGAACCAAGTTTATACACAGTCAAAGAGTTACTGGTCATGACTCGTTACCCCTTCACATGAATTATACCCTAAAAAAGTATCTACGCGAATTTTTAAGTTAGCATTACATCATTGGGGAAAAAAGAAAAATAGACAGTCTAGCCATATGCCAGTTTGTCATCATAAACAGATGCTTCTGTTTTTCCCTGTCAATCAAAAAACACATGTTCAAGCATCTGATGATAAAAGCGATGTTTCTTTCTTATTATAAGGACCCAACTTTTTTTTATCACAAACTTCTATTATGAGCAACTGATACACCCCTTCAATAAGAGATATTTTGTTTCTTACCCATGATACTTCAACATATACTTGCAGCAGAAGCTCCTAAGGCTGCCACATTTTTTGGAAAATACAAAAATGTGTATGTATAATATAACCAAAATCCTACGAAAATATTCCATGTTCATGATGAAATCCATAACTTATGCTATAAGAGAATTATAATTCCGCTAACCATTACAAAACCTAACCCCCCACAGTTATCAATGCTAAGAAGCTAATAATATAAAGTTAAAATCAACTAGAAATACTTACAACATCTGAGAAGGCCACAGAAAGAGATCCAAGAAGTATGCAGAAAGCAGCATCATACTTGCTATCCACCATCGTTGCCATCAAACTCCAAGAAAATGCACCAAGAAGCCCTGACAAAACCAAGTATGACCTTCTTCGGTATCCAAAAAGTGGAACCGAATCGCTACATTGCCAAGACATTGTTAAAATATAATTCAAACCAGACTTTACAACGATATATATGTATGTATATATATATATATATATATATTCGATAGATGCAGAGAGAAAGAGAGGACGTTACCTAATAAACCCATACAAAGGCTTAATAAGCCACGGCAATGCAGAGAAACCAGATATCACAGCTGTCTAGTTAATATGTATAATTTGTCAGATTATAACAGCAACAATATCTAAAGAAAATGCATTATAAATTCAGGATAAACAAAAATTCAAACTGTTAAGCACCATTTAAATCCAATCAAAGGAACTAGGAATGTTAAAGATTAAAAATACCTCAGCAGGATCTAGATGCAAATCATCTTTCAGATAAAAACTAACAGCGAGTCTTGCAAGGCCTAAGACCCCTTGAACAAAATATACCATTGCAACAGCAAGATTATCCGGAGTTAACTCCACCCCAAAACATTTGACAGGACTCGTTCGATACTTGTTCTTCCCAGAAGCAGTTTTACTCGGCGAGGACGCCTCTTCTTGGAAAGTTGTCGTTAACATTTCTCCTTCACCCTGGTCTATCACATGAAATCACTAATTTCAGATTATAATGTTTAAATAACTGCACTAAACCTAAACAGCATAATCTATTGCAATTGAAAACGAAGAATTTGCATTTCCTAAATTCCTCTTTTCCATTTTCCTTATTTTCGTGGCAAACAAACAAAACACGTCGTCAACTTTATCTACAATTAAACTTCAAAATGATAAAAATTAAAAAATTAAAATAAAAAAGGAGTAAACAATGCTTATACAACGAGCTAAACAATACAAGAAAGAATCTTACTATTCATAGAATCAAGGAAGAATTCATCTTCCGATTCCCGGCGGGGAATCTGCACGGCGAAAGACATGTCGCTTTGCGGCGACTCCAGACGAATTTTCCGAGCTCGCCGTCGGTGTGTCCGGGTTGCAGGATTGATCCGTCTCCGCCGGATCTGAGAGGCAAGAGAAAAAGGTGCGAAGAGGGGAAATTTTGGAATTTGTAAGGGTAAAATCGAAAAAGAAAATGTCGATGGAGCCATTAAGATATGTCTTACTGCTCTTTTTCTTATAATATTTAATTTTTTAAAAGTAAAAATATTTTTATTAATTGAAAGCTAGAACCTTAAATGGTGTATTGAAAAAAGAGTCACTGAAAAAGATACACGTAACAACTTTCTAAAAGCAAACTGTGCTTCCCTGACCGATCATCAATAAATATCTTGTTTATAGGCACGATTGCATGAATTAGAGGGCTAAATTTAAAAGTCGTTTAATATTTTTTCTCCCAAAATTTATCTATATTTTAAAAATTAATTCATTTTTAGTTTATATATAATTTGTATTTTATAAATTCATTTTTCTATTATATTTTTATTAATTTTTTAATCTTTATATAATTTAAATAAATTTTTTTAATCCTAATAATCAAATTTTAATCAATAATACTAATGCAACACTAATATAATAATAAATCACATCATTTTAAAAGTATATTTATTATTCTTTTATTATTAATATTTTATTCTTTTTCTTTTTCTTTTCAATTAATTTTTTTTTTCTATAATCTAAATTTTTTTATTTTTTTTAATGGGAAAATTATGGAGACAAAAAAAAATATTATCTGATTTCTCCAAAAAAAAATATTAATTTATTTATGAGAAAAAATTGATCGAATCAATCTAATTCTTTGTGTAGAATTTGATAGGATCGATCTCATACTTCACCACAAAGAAAGGAGCCGAATCGATTTTGATTTTTTCTTGTGAAGAACCTAGAAAAATGGAGGTTAGGTGAGTTTTTATTTTTTATTTATTTTTTATTTATTTTTTCTTGTTCATTGAAGGAGAAGAATTGAATTAAGGTAGTATTATTTTTGCAGGTTCTTCGCAAAGAAAAATTGAATTGGTCGGGTTTCATTATTTGTGAAGTATGAGATCGATTTAATCGAATTTTTTACAAAAAATTAAATCGATTCAATCAACTATTCTTATAAAAAATTGAATTATTTTAATCCAAAAAATCATATTATTATTTTTTTCTCTTAATTTATTATGTCTTGCAAAAGAAAAAATTGACTATAAAGAAAATAATAAATTAGTAGAGTAAAATAATAATAATAATAATAAATTAATGGTGAAATAATAATAAATATAATGACGTTGCATATCATATAAGCATAGCATGCGGCTGAAAATCCGATCATAGAAACTAAAATTCTTAGTTAAATTATAAATTAGTTAAAAAATTAATTGAAAACTATACTATAACGAATTATTAAAATAAATATTAAAAAGTAAAATATCCCTCTTAAAAACACCTTAAAATGACTCTTTGCATATTTTTTAGGGTGCAAAAAATTACTTCATATTTTTTTAAGTACGTCAAATACTCCATACGATTTATTTGATTGTTTTTTTTAATGATGTCAAATCTTAAAAATAACTTTGTTATTTTAATATTCCGCATCCATTTTTTTTTTATTACTTTTGCCCCTATATTTTTTCGTTTAACCCCCTATAAAAAGAAGAAAAAAAAACCAGATGCGTTTTCTGGAAATAGAACATCACTCTGCATGCCAGCTCTAGTGGCTTATTTTACGTCTTGCCGAAAGTTCTATCCATGGTCTCATCTTCCACAATCATAACCTCCTCTCCTCTCTTCTCCCTCTAACAAATCCACCTTCAATTTCTCTCTTTCCTCCGCTTTGACACCGCCACCACCACATCCACTCACACCAATTTGTGACCAGCTCACTTCAACTTCTTCCCCGCAATTTTTCCCGCCCCCTCAAGATTTCACTCCAAATCAGCTCCTCGAAACCCTTCGTCAGCTACTGGACGACTCACTGGTTCTTCGCATATTCACTACCCCTCTGTCGTCTGTTTATGAGGAAATTCTTCGAAAGCTACGTAAAGTGGGATTCTTTGAGATGATGAAGCATTTCTTAGAGGAGATGAAGCTCTCTGGTTGCGTAATTAGCAGTACTTTCTTATTTAATGTTCTTGTCAATGGGAAAAGTAATGGAAGATGCATTAGTGCTGGAAACAGATGCCTGTTTTTATAATTTCTTATTGAATGTTCTTGTCAATGGGATAAGATCAAACTAGTTGAAACTACTCATTCAAACATGGTTAGTAGAGGAATTAAGCCTCATCTGTTAAATAGATGCGATTTTGCATATGAATCGAATACCAGTATTGCGATTCGCATCTGGCCTTTTTTTTCCTCCTGGAAAACCTAGATCTTCCTGAGAAAATCTGATAAGTTTCTTGAGAAAATCAAATTTTTTCTTTTTCCTTTTTTTTTTTGGAAATATTTTTTGGAAAATTTTCCGAGAACACTCTATTTCAAATTTTTCCAAGAAAACTAAGGCTATGAAAGGGAAAAAAATAGTAGGGGGAAAGAAAGTTAGAAAACAAAAAATGAAAAATGAAGGTAGAATATTAACAACTTTAAAAAATAAAGTTCTTTTTTTAATATTTAAAAAATAATGTGATATATTACGTCATTACGTTATTATATTATATAATGGCCAAATAGATAAAAATGGGACATTTAGTATATTTGAGAAAATGTATTAAGATTTTCATACTTTATAAAATATAAGGGATTATTTTAAGCATTTCAAAATATATGGAGTTTTTATCCCTAAAAGAAATATGCAAAGTATTTTAAGTCCCAAAATGAAATTTTAGGGGCTTTATGCTTTTTTGCCCTAAATTAAATTACCAAATGGTTAAATTAGAATTAATCTTCTCAAACTATCATAATGTTTGTAAGATCCCTTAAACTATCATACTTCACATAGACCACCCTTAAACTATGCAAAAGTAGGTCTTTATTTTCTCATATATCTTTTAAACTTCTTTTAAATCTCATATTCATTAATATTTTATATTTTTTACCAAAAAAATTAATTCTCACGCTCTTTAACCACTTAAGTATTTTCAATCACTTTTTTATCAATTCACTCTTTCGCCACCACCTCCACCAGCATCTCCACTACTATCACCAAAAACAATTTTAAATTATAATTTTGATATATTTTTATATTCATAACTTTTATTTTTATATTTTCAATCTCACTTTAATTATTTTCTCTTTATTTACCCCTAACACAACCTCATTCACATTACTCCTCTATGTCTGCCATCCTTCACCGCTAGAAATAACTCTCTCTCTTACCCGATCTCCATCGAATCATAAAGAATCGGTTTTTTTTTAGAGAGAGAGAGTTATTACGATAGAGGTCAATAAATATAAATAATAATTAAAAGTGAGATTCCAAATATAAGATTAAAATTTAAGTGTATATAAATAAAAATAAAAATGATTTTTTATAGTGAAAGAGGGGTTGGTGGAGGTTGTGGTGAATGGTTGAAAAAAGAAAAAAGAAATAGATGTAGGGTAAATATAAAATATATAAAATTTTGGGAAAATTTATATAGAAAAATTCAATTTAGACTAAATTTATAATTTAAATTTTATTGCTAACATTGCATTATTAGAAATTTGAATTTACACATGTTGTAATTTCACGGGTGTTGATATGTTAAAAATTTGCTACATTAGCTTTAGTGATTTGAAAAATGATCGAAGGAACTAAAAAGTCTCATTTTGAAAACACGTCTGACTGATTGAACTATTGCACCCTGGGCCAAATAACATTTCGGCAGTTCCTTAGGATTGGCAATTTCTTCCTCCGACTGCCTCTAAATATTTTTTGAATGTGGCATCTGGAGTGAGGTTATTGGATTTGTTTGATTATGGCTGATATTAGAATTATCGACTGGATGAAGCAATGGAGATTGCCAGGACTAAAAGTTGGCCAAAGAAGATATATGAACGAACTAGTAAAAATTAAACTACACCTGGGCTAAAATCATAATTAACCCAAAAAAAAAATTACTTAAAGCTTATTTTGTTATTTTTTATCTTTTTTATTGTCATAAATATTAAACTGATATTTATCATAATCTTTTTTTCTTTTTTTTTTGGTTTTGGACGTTTACGCTATAACTAAAAAGGAAGGAAGATTCCCCCTCTCTCTCTCTCTAGTGGACGCCAACTAGGAAGAAACACCAATGAGTTTGTCGGCCCCCTTTGGTCCTATTTGTAAGACTCTCCTTCATTAATCCTTATTCATCTATGGCTCTCTTTTTCTAAAATACTTGTCTATCTTAAACTCCTTTAATTTAATTAGTTTTTAGAAGATAAAATCTAGATGATCAACTAAATCCAACCTTCTTTCTTCTTTTTTGAAGGCTAAATAATATTCATAATTCTAACATCAATTTGGTTGGAACATCTTTGGTCAAATTCACAGAATTCAAGCCTATAACCCAACAACACATCCCTTTCGCGTGTTGGTGATGGGAATCTAATAAATGCTTGGCACGATTTGTGGCTCCCTTTGGTCTCATTGCCAAGCTGAATTTTCTTGGGAATAATCTTACAGATAGATGAGTTGAGATGCTATGGTGACTAGAGCTTGTCTTTATTACATAATGTTACCTACCAGGACCAACTCTCATAAATTCAAATCCATTATGGTAAACACTTCTCTTAATATTCTTGGAAAAAGGATTTAAATTTGAAGTGAAAATGATTATTAGTCTTAATATATAATAGAAAAAATTTAAAATTTTTTAATGATTATTTAGATATATATAAATTAATCTCATATATCAGATAAATAATTCATATTTTAGCCTACGTAGGTTGATTGTTGAGACTAACACTTACAATTTTTTAAGTCGATCTTTGACACATTATGACGTGTGTAGGTATGTACAGATAACTAAATTTTCTTTCTTATTATTTTCATGTCTATTCATAATTAGAATATGATATTTTTATGGAATTTTATTGGGGCTTCCATTCAACACTATTTTCTAATTTAAAAATTTTTTAAAATTAATTTTGAAATAATTAATTCAAACATAATATTAAATAATAAGATAATAAGATGATAAGAAACTTGTAACATAATAACAAAATCGTCATGGGCACTTTATCCTTACCATGGTCGGCCACCATTATTGTGCAAGCATAGTGACGGGCTTGCGACAATGTCACAATATAACCGTATTATCTCTTTATTTTATTCTGTTAAATATTTTTAAATATTTTTCAAATCTAATTTAAAATATAATTTTATCTATTTTAAATCAAATTATATCTTATTTAAATTTTAAATTAGTTTCTTAAACCAATTTAAATTTGATTTATCTAATTTAATATTAAATTGATATCTCATAACAACTTAATATTAAATAATATATTTAATTCAAAATTAAATATATTATTATTTTATTAAAGTGAATTTCGAAATTTGCTATTCAAATACATCTTTTAATTAATTAATTCTTTAAGTAACTAATTAACACTAATTATCACTAATTATCTCATTATTACATATTTATCCTGGAAAACTATTTTCTTTACAAATAAGTTTTTTTTCAACTTTAATCATTCTTATCCTATACAATATTTTATAGAGGCGATTGTGGACCATAGAACTATAATTTTAAGCTCTAATAAATTAGATTATTAAATTAAACTCTTTAATCAAATACATCTTATTTATTAATCTCAATATTATTACATTAAAAATATATGATTGTACTCTTGAAATTATAGAGCAAATTACTAAGCAATCTCTAGTAGTCAATTGACATTATCATTATATGTAATTCAATCTTCCAATAATTGATTCATAATTAGAGTTGGTCATAATTATTATTTTACCCCTCTAATTATCTTTTTATTCTTAAGTATCATTAATCCACTAGTGAATGGTCGATTTATTACTTAATTATAAATTTGAGCTCAAAATCATTCAGGTTCAGAATTAACTCTTAAGAGAACTAATATATAATCTTCTATTAAAAGAATTTCGATTTAATATCTGTAAATCATCTTCCCAGCCATTTATTCCAATAAATCTCCAAAACAAAAAGTCTTTAGTCTGTTTTACAAACAAACTGTGACGAGTGGATCAAAAGATCCAGTTGACATAAATAGAAGTTCATGACTACTCAAGATTCAGATCGATCCGCATATGAGCATCTATTGATATCAATATAATTCTTTATGGCAAACGGTATGTTAATAAAGAATTAATTCATATTGGGTCATATTCTATATAATCTAATTATATAAAGTACATCACTAAGATGTTTATCTACATCAGTGATCCAGATTTAGATCACTTGCATTCACAATGCTAGTAGACCTACTAGCAACCATCAATTAAAAATTGCATACTTAATATGTTACAGACTGGGGATCATAGAACTATAATTTTAAGCTCTAATAAATTAGATTATTAAATTAAACTCTTTTATCAAATACATCTTATTTATTAATCCCAATATTATTACATTAAAAATATATGATTGTACTTTTGAAATTATAGAACAAATTACTAAGCAATCTCAAGTAGTCAATTGACATTATCATTATATGTAATTCAATCCTCCAATAATTGATTCATAATTAGAGTTGGTCATAATTATCATTTTACCTCTCTAATTATCTTTTTATCCTTAAGTATCATTAATCCACTAGTGAATGGTCAATTTATAACTTAATTATAAATTTGAGCTCAAAATCATTCAGTTTCATAATTAACCCTTAAGAGAACTAATATATAATCTTCTATTAAGAGAGTTTCGATTTAATATCTATAAATCATGTTCCCAGCCGTTTATTCCAATAAATCTCCAAAACAAAAGTATTTAGTCTGTTTTACAAACAAACCATGACGAGTGGATCAAAAGATCCAGTTGACATAAATAGAAGTTCATGACTACTCAAGATTCAGATCGATCCGCATATGAGCATTTATTGATATCAATATAATTCTTTATGGCAAACGGTATGTTAATAAAGAATTAATTCATATCGGATCATATTTTATATAATCTAATTATATAAAGCACATCCACTAAGATGTTTATCTACATCAGTGATCCAAATCTAGATCACTTGCATTTACAATGCTAGTGGATCTACTAGCAACCATCAATTAAAAATTTCATACTTAATATGTTACAGACAATTCAATTCATTATCTATATCTTAATCTTCTCTTACCAATATAATATTATAGTTACATAAGTGAATCTGAAATTTTCTGACATGAATGTACATTAGTCAATAATAATATTTTCAAAATAATTATATAGAAAAATGTCACTTCATTAATTTCATAAAATGTACTTATTACATACTTTTAAGATACCATGCCAAAAAATATCCCTTGCTTGCTAGTCAATAGCAGAGATAAGTTCTCTCTAAAATCTACTTGGTAATTGATGATAAATCAAAAAGCTACACATGCAGCCTATTATACTTAAATTCTAAAGAGCTATGAGCAGCTTAAGGCAATCAGGTTGAGAAGCATTGAGATATTAACTCTATGGAGGATATGAATTAAAACTTGAGACTTTCACACTAATTTTAAATCGAATATCAAAAGCCTATATGAAAGAGTGGTAAATTGAAAAAGTTTTAAATCAGAAAACTACATCAAAGTTCTCCATTAAGGATGAATGGATCGCATCTTTGGAAAAAGTAAAAGATATGTTTGATGAAAAGTTCATACATAAACTTTATGTGGTTCTTAGCAATATTAATCTTGTAGTAGTTGACTATGATAATTATGATACAATAGTATAACAAAAAAGAACCTACGTCTCATAAAAATTCAAACACGTATTGTTATATTTTTACTTAAACCAACGATGATTTGGAACACGAACATGAATATAGAAAAAGTTGATATAAATGACCATATAACAGATCCAATGACTAAGAGACTTTTCTAACAAAAACTAGATCACCATCCTCATAATGTAGTAATTAAATTCGGAAACAATTGACTTTAGCTCAAGTGGGAGATTAAAAATGTATGCACGTTAAGCCAATCAGATTATACCTGATGGATATACATTTTGTGTGATATAATCTATTTGTGAAATTAACGATATTACTATATGTTTTTATTATTATTAATCATTCAATAATAATATATGCATCTATTTATCATGCTTATTAATTATGTTAGAAATTAATATTATGTGTTCATTTATTACATATCATGACAAAATCCAGTACTTTAAATTTCATGTTGGACAAATTACTCATACTGGAAATTATGATCAAGGATTACTCTATCAACCACCATCTACTTCAGAGATCATCCCTCCTGAAACATTTTTCAAATACAAAAGTTCAGTATCTTCCTACGAATTAGTGAATTAGGCGGGATACTTTTGTATAGAATAACAAAGAATGAGTCAATCTTCATAAATTTTTCATCGTAAATGGAAGTTATCATTTGAGGTCATGATAGAGATCATGTATGTTAAGATGCAAGTTACTTTAAACCTAAGATATGAATTGTTTGAAGTATTAGGATTGTTAAGAGGGAAACTGAAAATTCATATACCCTATCACATAACTTATCTCCTCAATGTCTAGTATGACTATTTTTATAGCCATTGATATTAGTAGAATATTAGGATTAGTATGTAGGTATTTAGTACATACTAAGTACACTGAACGTAGTATCTTGAAAATTTTCAGTGGTAAGAATACTAACTGTTAATGAGAATTGTTTAAAAATTATAGTACATATGATTCTGATACTTGATACCACCATGGTACTTTACGTATTGGATCTTATGCTTGGTAGACATTTTTATCGAATATTCCAATTAATTAATATTTTAGAGGTGATTTCAAATATTTATTATTAAAAGACCCTAGTCAAGGGTTACAAAGGGTGAATTGTTGGGGTATAAGGTATTATAAATGAAGGTTGTAAATGATCAAGATGAGATCCATCGCTCTTGTATTTCAGGATATAAATCTTATCAGTTGTATGTTTTGTTGAATAAGAAATCCTTATGCAAGGTGGAATGGTAATAAAAAAGTTGCAATAAATCGATTGTCTATGTTCATTAAATGTATAATGGGTTATATGATTTCTATTAGAGCTTAACAATTAAACTATTTCCTATGACTAATCGGGATATTGGTAAAATGGAAGAATTAGTTATTGTACGGTTGTTAGGCACAATAGGTTCTTATGGAAAATGTTACTTCTCATCTCTTGGATAACATTACCAATTAGCTAGAAGTCAATATTGGCTTGGAGGTTTAAGTTTATTAATCATGAGATGATTGAACTAACTATTTAGTTTAAAAGTTGCTTTAAAGTATAAAAAAAAATCTAATTATAAATTAGATAAAATCATAAAGTGTTATGAGATCATCTTACCGACGTGATGTAATGCCTAGTCGGTCACATATATTAAAGTTCTAAAATAACTTTGTCAAGTTTTTTTTTAAGATAAGGAAAACAAACTATTTTGATTTAGGGGTAAAATCATAATTTGCCTACTATAAGGGAAAATTAATAAATTATTAAATTATTAAATTATTAAATCTAATATCGTACAATTTCACCACCACAACTAAGGATGATATTAATTTAATTAAAAATAATAATTTACATGTAACACTTTATTTAATTGTAAAAATGTCTGAAGGTCATAGTTAACGGTTGGACATTAAAGTTTAATGGGCTAAACTGTTAATTGGAATTCATATGTCAACTTAATTAAGTGATAATAAAAATATGATGGAACAAAACCCATCGATAGTGGTCAGCCAGATGGAGTAAACTAACCCATTGAAGACTTAGTTTGACCAAGTCAAATTTAGCACTATAATTAATAACTGACTAAGTTAGAGTTCATATCAAGTTTAAAGAAGTCATAAAACCTAAAAGTACCTCTTTATAAGGTTTTAGATGTGCTCTTAGTGCCTCTTACAAGAGCTTGGCCGATTTCTTCAAAGAGGAATGTGAGACTTTTTCTTTCTTTTTTCTTTAGCTTTTGTATTTACGAGTTTAATTTTAAAGAAGAAATTAACCAAGCAAAAAGAATTGTGTATCACAGTTATATGGTGAACATTTGTGCATCTCACCATCTTCCCGCCGAATTTGTAAGAGGAGTTTTGTTTGTTTCTTCTGTATTTGGGAAACTATTGTAAGTATTCTTAAATCTCTATATTTAAGTTTTATGAGAATTCTATGTGATTTTTGTAAAATATATATCTTATGTATATTTGTATGATTTCATCTTGGTTGGACTATGTTTATGTGTTTAATTTATAAATTGGATTAGATCTGAAAATAATTTTAAATTATTGTTTCTGCAGCTTGATTGCTCATAGACTAACACAGAGGAGAGACTCAGGAGTCTCACCACTATATTGTGGGTACTTAGAAAGAAGATAATTTTAAATTTTCATTTCCGCTACTTGATTTAATTGAGTGGGGTACTTGGAAGGAAGATTATGCCTCAATGTTATGTCGATATCACTAAGGATATGTATGAAGGGTCTGTAACTAGCGTTCGCTCAGTAAGTCAAATATTTAGTGAATTACTTATTACAATAGGACTTCATTATAGGTTGACTTTCATTCCATACATATTTTTTTTTGCTATGGATGAGCTAACGAAATATCTTTAGGATGAGGTACTCAAATCTATGTTGTTTATAGATGATATCATCTTAATTGATGAAACTAGAAAAAAGTGTCAGTCAAAAATTAGATAGGTAACGTTAGACTCTAAAGAGTAAGAGTTTTATGATTAGTCACTCAAGTACAAAATATTTAGCGTGCAAATTTAGTTCTGAATCTCAAAGAAGATGTAACTAAATTGAGTTTGAAGGCAGGGAGATCCTAGAGTCTAAAACTTTTTTATATTTAGGATCTATAATCTAAGAAAATTATGGTATTAGGGAAGATATAGATTATATGATTAAGGAATGATGAGTCTTAGGCGATAAAAGGATGCCCACAAGACTAAAAGCAAGTGCTACATGGTAATCATTCGACCATCTATGCATTATGATTTGGAGTCTTGGGCAACTATGAGATAATATGAGCATAGGATAACGATTAGAGTTGTGTATGTTAAGATGGATGTGTAATAAAATTCACAAAGATAAAACTAGAAATGAAATGATAAGGAGATACCTAGGTGTAGCCCCCACATAGGACAAAATTATAAAAAAGTCTAACATAGTCTGGTCATATGCGGAGGAGACCAACTCGGCCCTAGCTAGATAAAGTTTAGATTGACAAGTAAGTGGAGAGTGTAGATGAGGGTAGACGGTTAAAAACTTGAATGAAGGTGGTGAGGGAAGAATGCTTAGAGTTTGGATTACGCGACGATATGTGAGAAGGTTGAATAGCTTGGAGAATCAATATTTGTGTAGCCGACCCCAAAACTACTAGAAATGATTAGATGATGATGATGATGATTTAGTTTTTAAATAAACTAATATCAATATATAGTTGTGTTAGCAGTTCTACATGATTTTAGATTTAATAAATTAAGTAACATATTATTATATACTCAATAATCTCATTATTAATATACACTGATTTAATTCCTTAAATCATATTTACTATAGGAAATTAATTTGATATAATATTTAATTAAAAAATATTAATTAAATTAAATTAATTTTCTAATATAACTAAACTGGTCCATTCCTTTCCAATAACAAAAATATTAATTGAGGGTTTATTGATTTATTTCACATAACTCTTTTGTATTTTATTGATTAGATTCTATATCATGCTAGTATGAGGGTTTCACAACAACCATTGTGATTTTATCTAATTCTTAATCAACCTATTGAATTTTAAAACTTCTTTTAAACTAAATAGTTAATTAAATCATCTTCATAATTAATTAACTTAAACTTCCAAGCTATTATTGACTTTTAGTAAAGTATCACGGTCACTCGTGAGAATGAGAAGTATGATACCTTCCGAAAGAACATGTATGACTATTACCGTGTAATTCAATCCTTCTATCTAGCCAATATTCTGATTCGTTCTAGGATATGGTTTAATTGTTAATCCGTAATAGATAAATTATATAAAATATTATAATTTTAAGCAACTTGGACAATAGCTTTACAAAAACTACTTTCATACTATACTACTATGCGCCATTGATTTTATTGTTACATTAATGTCATAATATATATGATTTTCTCTCCTTTAAAAATGGAGCGATAGATCTCATCTTAATCATTCATAACTTTCATATATGAGATGACATAAGAAAGGTTCACTCTTTGTAATCCCTGTATAAGATCTATTTGATTGATGTCAAAGTATGGAATCCCACATATAAGATTTCATGGTGGTTGCATGTCTGAGAATCACAACCATGATCTTCCATACATGAGATGACATACGAAAGGTTCATTCTTTGTAATCCCTCTATAAGATCTATTTGATTGATGTCAAAGTATGAAATTCCACATATAAGATTTCTTGGTGGTTGCATGTCCGAGAATCACTACCATAATAGTCATTAGCTAATTTTCATTAATAGTTAATATTACTATTATTGAAATTTATTTAAGTGATCAAGTTCGATGAATTTAGTCTTTACTAAATATTTACATTGTTATCTTGATATTCTTTAATATCGATGGTTATGAGAATAATCATCCTAAACATTAAGAATATAATATTTACAATTTCTTATCGGAATATCAATATCTATTTTGATAATCATACAATTACGAACAATTTAGATTTTAGGTAATTAAGTACTTGAATGTCATCAAATGTGATCTTTATCACTATTTAAAAGGTCTGCCGAACTTAAGATTTTGAACCTTATCATGTAATAAATTAATAAAATATATAATATCATTTCCAACTAAAAAATAAATATAATAAACGAAATGCCTTTATGAAATAAATATATTGTTTAATTACTAATCTACGTAACAAAAAGACCTTTCATATAAATGTACCCCTTAGATTTAACCCAATTAGAAAGATACGCATATTACGTTCAGCATAATAGTTTTTTTAAATCCACTTGAAAATGGATGCAAATATAGCACAGTATGGCCTTATCACTATTCTCATTAGATCATAATCAGTCCGCTCTCTACATACACCCGACATACCGAAAATTCTTACCATACTGCGCCCGAGAAAATTTAGGCTTATAGCCTGGGAGAAGTCTCAACACAAGACACCTGAAACACAATCTCAACAGAATTTTGATTGCGGTGAGTGTGAAACTAATACAAACCGTGGAAACAAGATGCCTCTTTACAGGATCAAAATCCTGCAAAAAAAATTGCAAGACGCAGAGTTTTCTCTCTTCTTTCTATTTGACTGGAAAAAAAGGAAAGGGCTTATCAACCTCAGCATTCTTGAATATCTGAAAAGAAAAAAGAGAGAACCCAAAAGCATATAAATCTTGTCAAGAATAGAATGGCTAATTTTAATCATGTATTGGCAAAGTGTCCGTTTGGGTCATCAGTGAATCTGAAGTTCAAGCAAACTGAAATTTAGGGAAAGGTAATATAATCAGATTTCATGGGTCTAAACTTAAATTTCAATTGCTCGCCAGAATCTACTAAGAGGATGTCAATTATCATGGGCTTGTATGAGTTGTTCCAATAAATTTCCTAAATGCAAATTAAAGAAGCTATAATTGATCTTACCATTTACGTTTAGGTTGAGCAGATTATAGGCAATATTTGCCTGATTATCAGTTGATCCAACATAGCCTTGTAGTCCAGGTTGTGAAGGTGAGATTGTTCTTATTTCTCCCGGATTCCCATTTGAGATATGTGTTGTCCTCGCATGATAATTTAAATACGCCTCCAAGCTAGAATTTAATCCGGGATTTTTCTTGCTCTTTAATCTTCCTCTTCATCAAAAGAAAAAGGTTGAACAAGAAATGAAACAAACAAATGGCATGAGACTTTACACGAAGCTATTATTCTACCATGTGTGAAAATATCTTTGTTCTACCTATCTTTTCTCTTTTCGAGATATCTCTGCAAGGAGACTTTCCTGTTTGCCTGCCCCTCTACATCTTGAAGGACAAAAAGAAATATATATATATATATATCAACCACATGTACCAATAAATTTAAGAATTCAGTGTTATCAAGCAAGCTATAAATTAAGACTAATAGTAATGTTTGTATCTTGATGAAGGAATTGATGGCTTCTTGTGCATCATCATCAATTAAGAGTTGGAAGTAAATATTACATCCAATGTCACACGCATTTTATTAGAGAATCCAATATTATAATGCATTCAGGTCAAAATAATCACTGATTTATTTTGGGCATCTATTACTCTAATCAAACTGTATAGGAGTCTTTTGTTTTTTACAGTTAACCTCTTTTGGCAATTCACAAGAATTACAAAAAAACTGAAGCCTTACCAATATCACGATTCACATTTCCTTTGTCTTGATGTTGTTGAGGGGACTCGACCATCTTCCCTGTGAAGATAAATTAAGGTTATTGGTTCACTAGTAGGAATGTCATCTTAAAATTATTCTTTCCAGGTCAAATAATAACCATACAACATAGTTTTGTATTTGTATGAACTATCATCCCATTAGCAGCTAAAGATTTCTAGCAGGAGGAAAACTAAATGAATGAATAAATAAGCGAGCCTCTGTTTTGGTACAGACGAGAAGTTTCAATGCCTTGGTCTCAATAAGTTTTGATTTAACTCTATTTTCATTAATTTAGGATTTATATGTTTAATTGGATTTTCACATTTGGATTAGAGTTTTGTGACCCGAACTGGTGTTCTGAACACTAAACCAACTGAAAGGCACACACCATGGCATATTAATGACAGTTTTCAATCAAAGAGATGCAGCCCAAATTCCTCCAAGCTCAGTTTAAAGAAATATATTTGCGAATGAGTTCTACTTTCTAATGAGCTCTACCTGATTGAATCGTCTGGAACATATTGGCATTAGGAGGAAAAATACCATCCCTCTCACTTGCAGTTTGCAAATAATACGGAGAATGCCAAATAGCTCCAGTCCCACCAACTGAGTCCTCGTTCGGAAAATGAATCGGGCTAGCCGCAAGATGCATAATCCCTTGTGCCTGCAAATCCATATATATGTCTGCAATGCATTGGAAATCCAACCACCTATTGAAGAAATCTTAGATATAATCATTCACAGGGTAATCTTTTCATTACCTTTTCTGGTGCGACCCCATCGTAAACATTTACTTTGCCGCAGTAGAAAATGGTCATTTGCCCAATCGACTCAAATGGTGCACCTTCACTTCTGCATCCACATTTTCCAAATATAGTTCCGTTTAAAACTGAATTGTTACTGTGCTAAAAGGGAAAAGAGTGGCTTCATGATAAAGTAAATAGTCAGCAAAAACAGTTGATTTTTTATATCAGTTTTGATTTTTGATATCAGTTTTGTTACAATTTTTAATCAAATCCCAAGTCAAGCCACAAAAGGATAATAAAGTTTGGATCCTCTAAAAAGGCAAGAAAAAGTGATTTCTATCAACATGGATTATACTAAGAAATCAAAGAATCAAAAGAAACTTCAGTCGGATTCTGTTGTAGCATTACTAACTACACAATAAGTTGTGCACTTCACATTTTTTACCCAATCTAATATAGCTCTATATTAATATGATCCACAACCTTGGTAGTATATGGTTCTAAGACTCGTCTTTCTGACTTGAAGTATTCTGCTTAAGATTGTCATGTTTAACCAAATACCAAAACCGAGATGAGGGATTTTCAGTATGGCAATTGAGTCAATCACCTTTTAAGATGACCCCCTTGATCACACCATAAGTGCATATGAAAGGATGGAGATCATCCTTCAAGGGCAATTGACTCGATTGGCAATTGAAGAAATCCAAATCCACTTCTCGACGAAACTTCCTTTTTGCAAGTTTGAATAGTCATAGCCTAGTTAACCATGAACTTACACATATATGTATATCTATTTACCTGGGACTTGAGACATTGTTTTCTGGGTCAATCGGCGGGTCGCTCATCTCAGGTACAGATCTCTGAGGGTCCGTTTTTCGACAAGTAACAGAGTCATCCACAGAAGCAGGATCTTGGGCATCGTCGCTTGGTTCCTTGGTTGAATCACCTTGATTCAAACTCACCTAAGGCAAATTATTGAGTAAAGAATTTTTCTTTATCAAATAAAATAAAAATAAGACAGACCAACTTCTCCCTTTGGCAGGTGAAATTTTGTTTTAGTGAGTTGTATCGAAGTAGTAGCCAGTGAGAGTAGTTAGTTCATTACAATTTCCTTCCCAATTGTCGTCTTTTACCCGATAAATTTTCTCGGCAAGCAAGCAAAAAATACATGTGAACTAACCCGAGGCGAAATAGCCACCTTCCGGAGAGCACCGGCGCCGGAATCATCGCAAGGTTCGAGCAAAGCTTTGAGAGAAATCACTTGCTGGATCGCCTGCGATTTGTTCCAGGAAGGCCTACGCATTCCTATTCCAACACGTGTCCATCCCCAATTTCGGTATTAAAAAAACCATTAAATGAAAAGAAAAGAAATTCCTAGATTTCAGGCGCCGGAAAAAATGGAGGAAGGGAAAAGGACAAAAAAAAAAAAACCTTTCTCCTTGAGGTATTTGCGACAGTCTTCTCGTGTGACCTGAGAAATGTCATTCTCGGTGAGCTGGTTTAGGGGTTTATCAAGTATGGACTGAAACGTCGTCGTTCCGGCATTCATCGCCTCCGATTCCGTTCGCCGTCCGATTTCCCCTCTCTCACTTACTCTCTATCGCTCGAAGTGAGATCCGGAAGTTGATCCGGGTCGGGCGAAGTTGATCTGGTACTATTTGATTATAAAGCCGTAAGGGGAGTTTACGGACTTTTTTCACGACTGTGTTGCGTTCAGTGTTGGGACGGCGGGGGGGGGGGGGGGGACAATTTTTTATCTATTGATTTATTTTATTTATTTTGGAAGGTTATAGTTTTTATTTGGGGATTATAATAAATTTTTAAAATTTAAGTATATATTATAATAAATTTTTAAAATTTAAGTATATATTATAATAAATATTTAATTTTTAAGTATAAATTATAATAAATTATTAATTATATTAAAAATGAAAGTGATTATTATGTGTATATTATTTAACTGAGTAATTATTAAAAATTATAAAATAATTAAATTTAAAATTTATCTTTTATTAATTTTATTTATTATTTATTTCTAGTCATTGATGTTACGATCCTCCTTTATTGCTATTATCGATACTGTCAATTTTCATTACTGAATAAAAAATTAAAATTAAAATTTATTTTCTTCCTTTTTATCTCTCTAACTTTTAAATATTAAAATACTAAACTTTTAAATTTATATGTTGGCAGTCCACCACCATTATCATCATCTTTCCAATATAAAACTATAAAAATTTTAATTATTTTTTTTCCTTCTCTTAAATATTATAGTTTTAAAAATTTATATTATCAATAGTGATGGTAGAGAGAGGGGCGGTAGTTGCAGCGAATGAGAGTGGTGGTGGCCATGTGATAGGAATGGAGAAGATTTAAGTTAAATAGAGTAAGAATATAAATAATAAAAAAATTAAAATTAACTTAAATTAAGAATTTAAATAATTACTTAATTATCATAAAAAATATATATAATTATTTTATTAATTTTTAACAAACTTAAAAATTAATTATAATTTAAATTTAAAATTATTTATTTATTATAATTATTAAATTTTTTAAATATTTATTATAATTTACACCGAATCTTAGAAATTTATTTTAATCTCTCATATTATTTTGTTTTAAGTAGCTGTCCTGAACCCTAGAGTGCCACGTAAGTACGGTCCGTACATGTTATTGAATTAAGTTTTTATAGTTTATTACTTTATAATCTTTAATTAACCTGTCGGATAATATTGAATCTACATTTGTTGTTTAATTAAAACTAAAAGGTATGGTCAGTTGCCCTCGTAATAAATGCCTTGGGTCAAAATCGACTTTCGCGGTAACATTGAAATTACTACTCCAAGCTGGCGGAGGTTCATTTTAGCAATACTTTTAAAATAATATAAATAAAATTTACTTCATATCGGTTAGTCAAATGTAATATTTATTTTAACATTCTTTCTTCTCTTTTATTACTTTTTAAATCTCTTTATTTAATTACTATACATTATTTCTCCCTTCTCTTTATTATTTTAAAATTTTCTTTTCACTTATAATTAGTATATAACATAACAGAGAATCGATTGTATTAAAATTATTAAAGTAGTTAACTAAAACTCTAAAATAATGACATATTTTTTAAAATCAAGTTAAATTAAAAATATTTAATAATTAATTAGATGTATTTTTTTTTATTACTAATACAATTAGTTATACGATGAGTATTTAAATCGTTTAATATATATATTGAGGAATTGAAATTTCTATTATTTTTATCTAAATATGTAATAATATAATAAATATTGTGATGCAATAAATACATAAAATACAAATTCTTAATGAACTCCAAACCTTAAAAAATTAGGGAGATTTAGATAGGGGTATATAGAAAATATCCCAATCGGTTTATTTAGTCTAAATTTGAAATGATCACTTATAAATTACGAGTTTAACGTATATTGTGTTAGTTACAAATTTAATCTAAACTCAATTCTAAGAATCTAGTCGAAATTTGAAAAATATTGGCACGAATAAAATTGTTAATATGTATATAAATAGTGATGTGGGTGAGCCAAAAATTTGTAGTACATTTCACACTACAAAAATGAAAATAAGAGAAATAATAAATATGCTATCGAAAATATTAAGGAAATTAATATAATATCTATGAGTAGATGAAGAGACCGAGACTAATTCAAATTATATTATTTTTAGCATACCTACTGACAAGATAACTCTAATGTTAATAAAGTAAATGGTAAATGACTACGGAATTAAAGATTTGAAAAATAATTAAGTGAAAGATAAACTAAAGTAAAAAAACTAAAACTAAATTAAAACACCTCCATGATCTAGCTCCGATCTAGCTCCACAATTTTCCAATTCCAATCCTCACTCCTAAAGCTCCTTCAATTTCCAAGCCATTGTTGACCACCATTGTTCATGATCGGCTAAGAACTTTTGAGATTCGACATGTGAATCCCATTGCCAACTCTCTATCTCTACAAATGAAAACACTAAGATAATAGATAATAACGTGGGAAAATTGTGGGGATGTCTACATCAATAGATTAGTGAAAAAATTGGATTTTTCCTTTCAAGATGATAATGTGCAATGATTTGTGGATATCAAAAGAGAGAAAGTGTATGCCCATTAAGCAATCGGATTTTGACCCAATGAGACAAATATTTTATGTGATACTATCTTTATGCATATATTAGCAAGACATTATTTATTATTATTAATGAAAATCAATTATTTTTTAACATATTTATTTATTTATTTGAATTAATATCATATGTTTTATAAACGCATATCATGATAAAATTAAATATATTGAGTTATGCATTCTAGAGACTATGATAGAGATCATGCAAGTAGAGACTCGAGTCGCTAAAGGCTCTAAAGATACAAACACTTCATTGCTGTAGAATATCGAGAATGGACATTGATTGATCCAGATAAATAATCATGTAGTTCATCACCTAAATATTAGGATAATAGAAAAGCAAGTGGTGGATCCTACTTCCACAAAAGTAGAACCATTTTGATCTTTTCGGCCAAAATATTGGCCCAGGCGTTAAGGTGACCCATTTTTTTACCTTTATGAGTAAGAGGTGACTGAGTTTTTGATGGAAAAGGTGGAAGAAGTCAACAATTAATTTGGATGGAAAATTAGACCAAATTCGGACAAAAGTAGAGCCATTAGAGGTTGTTTTTCCCACCAAAAAAAGAAGGAATGGGTCTCACAAAGTAGGCGATAGTTTTTGGACGTGGAGAACAAGGATTTGGTCACATTTTATTTGCGAAAATACTATTTTAAATGCATATAAATAGAAGGCTCGGGATTGGTAAAATGACATCAACACTCGATTAACCAACATCTTCTTTCAAGCAAACACTTCGTCTTTTGGTTAGTCCGTTTGACACTATATCTTTTTTTTTCCTTTCTTCTAGAAAATTATGTCTTTCTTTTCCTTTGTTCAATCTTAGGATAATTAATAGAATATCAGGTTCTCATCTGAGTAAAGGTAGGAGTTCATCAACTATGAACAAGACAAATTTTTCCTTCTTTTTTCTCTAAGTGTTGTATCTATTATTCCATCAATAAATATTAGATCTTTCTATTTCTAGCTTTACTTTAAATATCTTTTAATTTTAAGCCTAGTTTTTACACTTAGTCTTTTTGCTTTTTGTTCTTAGCCCTTCACTTTAATTTCTTAGTCTCTTTGCTTTAATTTATTTTCTTAAGTATTTTAGTTTAGTTTCTTTACTTTAGTTTAATTTCTTAAATGTTCTTTTTTAATTTCCTGAGTTGAAGAGTTTAATTCCTTTACTTACCGAATTCCCGCTAGTAGTTGGCCAATTTTTGTTCTTACTTGACTGCAATTTTCTCCAACAAACCCTTAGAATTTCGGTCACTTTGCTAATTTGCCAATAGTATGTTGTCTTTAATATATCTACATTTTATTTTATTGTATTTTATTTTATCGTCTTTAATGTACCCATAATTTATATTATCGCTATTTAATTTACAGTTCTTTTAAAGTATCTTTACTTTTGGAACACCTGCATAATACATTACATTTAAGGATAGATCGATTAATTTTCTGAATACAACGGTTTTGCAAAATTTGAACGAAAACATATGCGTTACGGGGAAGAATCCGTTATCAAAAAATGGATCAATGACATCGGGACCCAAATGATGAACTGCCAAGATCTTGGTTTGGTGTTGTGTACTTAAACATCCAAAATCATAGGTATATAAAATTTATGCAATTTGAAAAGAAAGGGAAGAGAAGAATTATACCGAACCCACAATCTCCTCCAAATTCCAAACAGATCTTCACTCTTTATTTTAGGCAGACCATATAGGTATGGTTAGCCCCATTAACACTTTGATGTCCAATCAGATCTTTCATTTGACTCATAAATTATTCTTTGACTTATTAATAATTAAATCTACATTTAATTATTAATTCGGTCGATTTAATAACTTCCTAATTAAATCTAAATCACATTTTAGTTGTGGTAGCAGTGCAAGTGTGATTTAGACTTAATAAATTAAATTAATTAATGATTTAACTCTTTAAATTGAGTTTTTTAAGAACAAGTCAAGTTCCTCTAAGAATAGAACTCGAACCAATGATCCAATAGTCTATAATGCGTGTGACCTAATAGGTTTTACATTCACAAGGCTGGTGTTGCCCCACAACGTTTTGTGAGTTTCATCCATTTTATACTAATACCGATGATTATGAGAACATCATTATTATAATAAGAAGATATCTTATGCAATAGTCTTTCGGATTGTCAACATCCCTTATGACAATCATATGACTATGAACTATTTGGATCTTAAGCTTATAGCTACCTGGATCTCATTGAGCATAATATCTATCATGATCCCAAGTGCATTGCATGAGATCTTAGAATCTATTATGCACACATATATATTCAATTAGACATATAATCATGTAATTTATTATTCAAAAAATATAATAAAGTAATGATAGATAAAATTGTTCATTGTAGTAATAAAAAATTATTAAAGTCGTTCATAACTTATTACAAATACTAGTGAATCCCAAAAGAGTACTATCCTAAATAGATATATCGGAGTGGTTTGACGGACATAGACTTTCACGACACATACTTCTATGGCAAACCCTAAGGTTTTGTCAAGCCTCTTGGGCTCCAACCCTCCAAAGCCTCCAAGGCCTGATTAATCAAATTATGTTTTTGGGTTTCTCAGGATTTAATTCAATTCCCACTTCCAGAAAATTAAAGTAACTTTTTACTTCCAAATTAAAATATAATTTTATCCTATAAAATTTGGAGTTTAATTTGAGTCTTGCCTGTGGACCCGTTTAGGCTTATTAACACTTTAATGACTCGATGAACCTTATTTTGACCAAAAAAATATTATGACTTTATAGTCAATAAATCTATATTTAATAATTATCTTAGTCAAAATAATATTTTTCTAATTAATTATTTAATTCATAATTAAATCTAAATCACATTTTGGGAATTGAATCTAGTAGTGCGGGTGTGACTTAAACTTAACAAATTAAATTAATTAATGATTTAATTCATTAAATTAAGTACTTCATGAATAAGTCAAAATTCTCCAATTTAGAATCCAACTTTGGTCCGATCAACTTTAGTGTGTGTAACAGAAGAGGTTCTACATTTTCACAGTAAGTGGGCCTAACAACAATTTGTGAGTTTTGTCCATTCCTTACTAATGGATCATTTGACTTCGAAAACACTTTGTCAACATAAATTGTCAATATGACAATCCTCTATGATTAAGTTGACTCAACCCACCAGACCCACATTGGCCTTTAGGAAAATGTATAGGCCACCCTTATAATAAGAAGTACGAAGAAGTTCCACAAGAACTATAGATGCTATTACCATACTAAAGTGAACTTCCATCATTCGTGTTTCCAAAAAGTCCTAGGGTATGTTTTAACTATTAAAACATTTTAGGCTTTGTTTATGAATGTCATAAACTTCTTATACATTTACACAATAGATTTATATATAACTCTTTCTCAAACCATACTACCTTGCACATGAATTTTCTTCATGCATAAGTTATATGACTCATAACAACATCAACTCTAATATAGAGATGATGGATCCTATGTTATCATCTTAGAATGCACATACTCGAATACATGCCCAACAATTTTCTCTTTTATTAGTCTTTGGCTAAGACCATGTGGAGTGATATTCAAGCATGATATCTTATATGCAAGTATTATGGTGATCCCAGATCTGAGCATCACAAATACAATAGTCACCGATAAAACTCATTAACATTTTAATATCATTACCATTGAGCTTTGTCAAGTGATCAAATTTAGTGATTAAATCTCTACCAATCACCTATATGCCTATCCCTATGTTCCCCAACACCAATGAATATGAGATTATCACTCTTCTCTTCTAAGAGGATAATGTATGTAATAGTCTCTTCGGATTGTCATTATCTTTGTCATGACAATCCTATAACTATGAACTATTTGAATCCCAGACTTAACCAACTTGGGTCTCATCCTTCCATGATCTCTATCATGAATCCAAGTGTATGAAAATCAGGTACCTATCAA
This sequence comes from Coriaria nepalensis, assembly GCA_027186245.1. Classification (NCBI taxonomy): domain Eukaryota; kingdom Viridiplantae; phylum Streptophyta; class Magnoliopsida; order Cucurbitales; family Coriariaceae; genus Coriaria; species Coriaria nepalensis. The sequence goes on along the minus strand of CP114495.1, from coordinate 6,078,706 downwards.
GTATGCAATCAATTCTATATATACAAGCAATTTATTATTCCCAACCTCATAATATTATGACAAATTATATACTTTAATTGAATGCAATGCAATCAATTATGTTGATAATTTATACAATTAAAAATTGATTCTCATAAGTGATGTCTTAATCGCGTCACACCCAAATGGCTTAACATTCATACACTTTTAGAATGATGTTCTCATAATCATTGATGTTGGGGAATATCGGGATGAGCATGTAGGTGATTGATATAAACTTAAGCAATGAATGTGATCACTAGAAAAGTCTTAATGGTAATAATATTGACTGTTAATGAGATTTGTCAAGTGGTTATTGTATTTGTGATTCTCAAACCTGAGATTACCACAATACTAATGTATAAGGATATAATGCTATGATACCACTAAATGTGACCCTAGCCAAGGGTTACTAAAATGTGACTCAATGGGCATGTGTTCTTATACTAGAAGTTTGTCGGGTGATAAGATGAGATTCATCTCTCTATATTATAGGAAAAGTCCTATGAGTGATCTACCTTAATGCAATAAAGAAATCATTGCACAAAATAGTATAATATGAAAATAGTTTCTACAAATCCATCATCTAGTTACATAAGGACAACTTATTCATATTATTAGTCTAGCATGATTTAACAGTTAAATTATACCTTAACGATTAATTGGGTTTATAGTGTTGATGGAAGCCTAATAATATAGTAATAGTCATCACATATTCTTTTTGATATTTCAAATTACTTCTTATTTCACAAATAACCTACACGCCTTTTTAGAGACAAATATAATTTAGACGATTTAAATTAATTAATCATAAAGATTATTAAATTAACTATTTAAATTAAAAGTTGATTTAATGGTAAATAGTCTAATCTTTGTATTTGAAATCGAACCTTGATGTCAAATCTGAATTTGAAGGGGAGGGGGATGGGGGGAGAGAGATAAGGGAGTGTGGCTGGCTGCGGCATTGAACAGTGAAGTGACGGCGGCAGTAAACGATAAAGTGACTTATACTAGTGATTGGTAGGGGTGGTTGGAGCGAGAGAGAGAGAGAGAGGTGGGGCTGACTGTGGCATTGAACAGTGAGGCGACGAAAGTGGTAAATGACAAAGTGAGTCCAATGGTGGTTAGTGAAGGGTTAAAAAGAAAGAAAAAAGAAAGAAAAAAGAAAGAAAAAAGAAAAATTTAGGAGAGAAAATATATTAAATAAAAGTTTGGGTTAAAATTGAGAAGAAAAATAATTTTATAATTTTCTAAAAAGGTGTTGAAGATGTGATATACTGAATCAGTTGCCATGTTAACAAACCGTTAGTTAAAAATGGAATTAGTTAATAGTAAGAGATTATTAGTATATTTTATAAATTGTAAGGAGTTCTTTTTCTCATTTTAAAATACTAGGGTTCTTTAACTTTTTTTTATAAAAAATATAAGAGTTGTTTAGGGGTGTTTTTAAACTTTAACACTTAGGTAAAAATTAAAATTATTTTTAATTTTAAAAAAATTGGGTAAAAATAATTACAAAAACGACTCAGTTCTTTAAATAATATTATTTTTTTCTCTTTCTTTTTCTTTTTAAAATTTTTTCTTTTATTTTTATTATTTTAATTTTTCTCCTCTTAATAAATATATAATAAATAAAATAAAAAATTGAATGTGGACTTATAAAAAAAGTAATTAACTAAAGTATTATATATTATCAAAAATTAAATTAAATTAAATTAAATTAAATACTCTTAGCCAACGTAAAAAAAATTAACTAAAAAGAGAGCTATGTCTTGTTCGTTAATATTTGAAGGATTTCATACCTAATTTTCTAATACAAGGTATATAAATCCAGTTGCTTAAAGGACTGCAGATCTAATTACTCAATTCTTTCTCTCTACTTTCATGAAAAAATAATATTTGGAGGAAAATAAACTCAAATTTTTTTATTTGGCCAAAGGAAAATAAACTCAATTTAATAGTGAAAACATTTATTATGCAGAAAAAGAAAAACGTGAAAAGATAGACGGAAAGTTGAATTTTTTTTTTTGTTATTATAAACTACTCATTAAAATCCGAAATATTTCTCTCTCCCCCTCTCTCTTCTCGACTATCGATTTGGTTCGCCGGGAAATTGAGAAAATTTAAGGTTTCGCTCAGGATAATTCTGGCAACGGAATCGCAGAGGTTTCCGACGGCGTGAGGTTTCGAATAGCTCTTTGCTCAATTCAACGTCCTCACCAGGATTTCTTGTCGCCTTCTTTTGATTTTTTTTTTCTTTTTTAATTTTCCCAAAGGATCTGTGTCGTTTGGATCAGATCTGATAGTTTTTGGTCGAGCTATATGTTGGGGGAAAATTAGGGTTCGTGGGTTGCTTCGTCTGGTGTACTTGGTGAGTTCGGAATGATTTTGAAGGGGTATTTTAGAATTTAGGGTTTCTCTGCTGTGTGTACTTTTGTATATGGAAGACGGCGTGCGATCTGGCGGCCATTCAGGGGTTTTGGTGAAGAATAGGAATTCTTCGGGTTGTTTAATTGTCAAAAAGAAAGGTGATGGGGTTGGAGCTACTGTTGGTTCATCAGGATCCAGAAAGCCATTTGAATCGAAGAAGGAGAAGAAGAGACCGAGGTTGGTTTTGAGTGATTCAAGCTCTAGCGATGATGAGTGTTTGGTGCCTCCTTGTAGACGAGTTGGTCCTGAAACGTTAAGAGTTTGTAATGGATTAAATGCTTTTGAGAAGGGAGGCTTTGATGAGATTGGAATTAGCTGGAAGAAGAACAGTTCTCAGTATATTGGTCATGATGAAGATTTACTGATAAGCAGAGACATTGAAGGTGAGTTTTTGAGAAAGAGAGGTAAGTTAGATGTGTTTGAGTTCAACGAGAATGATGGGGTTGGGGGGGAAGTGTTAAGGAGGAAGCATGTTAATGAGAATGGAGCTGCGACTGGGGGAAGAAGGTACAATGGGTCAATGCACTTGGCTCGAAACGGAATTGAGGGAGAGGGCGAGATCAGTTCTGGAAGACTCTTGGATGAGAAGAGAAGGAATTTGTATGTAGATTGCCGTGGTGGGTTTAGTACGAATTATCACTCTGAAGCTCAGATTCCCACACCTCTCTTGAGAGAAAAGTTCATGGGTCATTCTGATGAACCAATTAGAGTTCAGGGCAAAAATGGTGTTTTGAAGGTTATGATAAACAAGAAGAAGAATGTGGGGCCGCCTCTTGAGATGTACGATCATCCAAAATTTGACAATAATAGAAAGAGTTTGAGGGCTGAAGATGTTCCCAAGAGAAATGTTGTAATCACTCCTCCGCCTTCAGTTTTCTTGGAACCAAAGACAACTGTGAAACGAGGTTCATTTGCTAGCCCGGAGAAGGATCGTATGAGCTTGCAAACATCATTGTCAACAAAGAGTAGTAAGGACGTTAGTGGGGATTCAGGGGACAGTGGCGTGTCACTGAAGCCAGGACCAAAGACTGCAAAAGCTATAAAGCCTATGAAGAGGGCAGGCCGAGAAGTTGAAAGAACTCCATTTGAAAATTCACCTCCGGATATTGTAAAAGAAGGAAAAGTAAAACATGGGAGTGGCACAGAAAAGCAAAAGCTTCGGGAACGGATAAGGGGAATGCTTCTTGAGGCTGGCTGGACTATAGACTATAGGCCTAGAAGGAACAGAGACTACCTAGATGCAGTGTATATGAATCCCAGTGGAACAGCTTACTGGTCCATTATCAAGGCTTATGATGCTCTTCAGAAGCAATTAAATGAAGAGGCCGATATAGCTAAAGCTTTGGGTGATGGTTCTTCGTTTGCCCCAATAGCCGATGAAGTACTGGGCCAGTTAACAAGGAAAACTCGAAAGAAAATGGAGAAACAAATGAAAAGGAAGCAGAGGGAATACAGTGATAGTCAAGATGCGAAAGAAGTGGGCATGAAATCTGTCAGTACCAAATATTATGCAGAGAGCATGGATAGTGATAGCCAGGAGGAGAAACTAATTTCTTTCTTAAAGCAAGGTAGCAAATCATTGAAGAATAGAGCAAATGAAAATGGTTCTACAAGTGGAAACCCAAAAGTGCAAAACTCAAATAATCACTTGCATGGAAGAAAAACTAGAAAACTTGGGTTGTTAGTTCGTGGTTCTAACAAGGGGCTGAATTCGGAGAGTGATGGGTTTGTTCCATATACTGGAAAGAGGACACTTCTTTCCTGGCTGATCGACTCTGGAACTGTTCAGTTGAGCCAAAAGGTTCGATATATGAACCGGCGTCAGACAAGAGTTATGTTGGAGGGCTGGATTACAAAAGATGGCATTCACTGTGGTTGCTGTAGTAAAATACTCACTGTTTCAAAGTTTGAGGTACATGCTGGAAGCAAATTGCGTCAACCCTTTCAAAATATTTTTTTAGAATCTGGGGTTTCCCTTCTGCAATGCCAGATAGATGCGTGGAATAAGCAAGAAGAGTCGAAAGGGCTCGGATTTAACTCCATTGAAATTGATGGTGATGATCCAAATGATGATACTTGTGGCATCTGTGCGGATGGTGGGGACTTAATCTGCTGTGATGGTTGTCCCTCAACCTTTCATCAAAGTTGTTTAGATATTCAGGTGTGTCTGGTATAGCATGCTGATCCTCTTACTCAAAACCACTGTCAATAATTTTCTTTTCAGTTTCAATTGGTATTTCTCTCATGGGTCATCGTGACTTCTATAATTTGCATTAATGAGTTTACATTTAATGAGATAGGTGTGGAGGTGGAAAATTTTCTATTAGCATAGAGTTGAGAAAATTTGTGTACCAAAAAAAAGTGTGATTATCTGTGCTTCTTGTGAGGATGTTTGTGCCTTATTACCCCAGAGTTTTGACTTGTTTATAACTTTATCCTATATCACCCAGTCAGAAAACTGGCTGATCTATGTTGGGTGTAATAGTTTAAACATGTCAGTTTGCCCCTCAAGTTAAAAGTTCGTATTACTTAATCAACATCATAATATTCAACTCTGTAGGATGATTTTTTATTCATAAATCCGTGTTGTCTGGAACAGTGAGATGTGGAATGTCTTTTAAGCAACACATGTCTTCTGGGCGTTGCTTCTGAGATTTCAGTTGTGCCAGCATTCGAGAAGTTTGTGCAGTCAATGATTTCACATCTATATGCAGGAAATTTAGTCATGTTCTGAAATTAGATTTATTAAGTATGTTTGAGCTCATGCAATGTAGTGTTGAAAAAGATTTTCTTTATCTGTGGCATCTGATTATAAAGCCAAAACATTAAAAAAAAAAAAAAATGGCCCTAAAACATATGTAAATGCCTTCTCAAAGGAGGGGAAATTAGTTTGTTCTTATTCATTCTCTATCTTTTCTAAGCTATGAAGTTGTTGCTTCAGATAGAGTCTCAATCTGTTCCCTAGATTGCTTATTTCTTCAGCACCTTGTGTTGCTTGTGTGTTTATTTTCACCACAGATTCCTCCCGGTGATTGGCATTGTCCAAACTGTACTTGCAAATTTTGCGGGAGTGTCACTGTTGATGCTCAAGAAGGCTGTATCCTGGGTTCAGCACTATTCACTTGCAACTTGTGTGAGAAAAAATGTATTTCTTTTTCCCTTCCTTTGTTTTAGACTTCAAGTTATCTACTATGTGTGTTTCTCTCCTTGCTTCTCAATGCAGTGTTGAATTTATATTTGTAATTTTTCTTTTGGTTGTGTAGATCATATATCATGCACAGAGGATACAAATACTCTTCCTGCTAGACCCAATAGTGTGCTCACATCCTTTTGTGGACAGAAATGTCGAGAGGTATTCCACTTTTTAAGGTTTTATATATCTCTGAACAACTAAGTTTTCTTGTATGATTCAACCTTCTGATCTATAAGAGCATTATGAATTGTGTAAGGGCTACTGTTTCAATCCTTGACCTTGCACATCTTACATAGTAGTGCTAGCTAGCATATTCATTTTGGTTTCCCATGTATGATTTTACCCTAAAAAACCTCAGCCTTGAAAATGATTATTATATTCTGAAAATTAGCCTGGATAAAATGTTTGGTAAACGCCGCCATTCACAGTCTGCTCTATCATTAAGTTTGCCTCTATTTTATTAATTTTCAGTGTTCTAATAATTTTTTAGTCTTATTTATTGTTTCCATGAGCAAGGGGTAGTAACATTGTTGATATGGCCTTTTTCAACACTCGGCCTTTAAAAAGCTGACTTGATTTAACCTTTGAATTTTAGTTTTCCATCTGTCTTCTCTTGGTCAACTTTAATTAATTTTAGACGGGAAAACTATGATTAACTCCCCAAACTTTGAACACCCTGAACTTTCATAATTATAGGGAACATCCTGATTTGAAACTTAAATTATAATGAACCTTTTGATTCGGTACAAAACAATCTGAAATATTTACTTACTCCAGATTAATTTTTCTTTCATTTTCATCCCCAAAATTTTATTTTTAACACCTTTGACCCACTTATTTTTTAAATCAATTTTCCAATCACTACACCTTTTCACCGTCACCTCCACCAATCGCTTCGCCGCCGCGGCTCCCGACTATCACCATTGGAAGTATTCTAAAAGTCTAAATTTGATGAATTAAAAACAAAAAAGTTATTTATAAGTTGATATTGAGATGTTGCCAACCAATTTTTGAACCTCGTAGATATCAGCCAAAAGAGAAATTTTCTGTTAAAGGATGGCAGCGGGAAGAGTGAAAAAATGAACTTATTTTTTTTAATTTTTATTTTGTTGAAGTAGAGTGGAAGTTGAAAAAATACAGATAAAAAATAGTTTAAATGGATATAAAATTTTTAGTTCGTCAAATTTAAAATTTTAGATTATTCCTAACAGGGGTTGTCGGCAGAAGCGGCGGCAAAGGGATTAGTAGAGGTGGTGGTGAAAGGGTGAAGAGATGGAAAATTGATTTAAAAAATGTGTCAAAAGTGTTAAAAATAAAATTTTGTGGCTGAAAATGAAAGAAAGAAAATTAGCTAGGAGTAAATTTTAAAATTTCAGATTATTTTGTACAAAATCAGGCGTTCATTATAATTTAAGTTTCGAATCCGGGTGTTCATTTTTGTTATGAAAATTCAAGGCGTTCATTATAATTATCTCAAAGTTTTGGGGTTAATCCTAGTTTCCCCATTTTAGACACATATGGGTCTGATGTGGCTTACAGTACCTTCCTCATGTTAAACTTCCTTTCTATCTCTAGAAGATCTTGGAAGAGCAAAAGTGTCCCAAATCTGTTATGTTTTCTTTATCAGCAGTTCTTTGGTTTATAATTGTCAATGTACTGTTGCATTTCTTGCTTTTATTAACCTTCAAGTATCTCTCAGTCTTTTTCTCATGCTTCAATTAACTGTATTGTCTTGTTGGTCTGTATTTTATATATCCTTGTGTGTAGGTGCACTCATTTGGTGCCAGAGATTTCTTACTGCTATTTTTCCTATGAATGTATTTGTTTCAAGTACATGAAGGAATGGAAAATTAATATCCTCCTGCTATAAGCTCTTCATTCATATTCAAGTCACTGTTTAAATTTATATTCTCATTACTTCTACAGCTTTTTGAGCATTTGCAGAAGTATCTTGGGGTCAAACATGAACTGGATGCAGGTTTTTCATGGTCCCTTGTTCGAAGAACTACTGAAGATTCAGATACCTCTGTTTGTGGACTTTCTCATAGGGTGGAATGCAACACTAAGCTAATTGTTGCACTAACGGTTATGGATGAATGCTTTTTGCCCATTGTTGATAGAAGGAGTGGAGTCAATATAATTCATAATGTTCTTTATAATTGTGGGTGAGGGCTCATCTTCTCTGCTCCTCTGATTAAATTTTTGATAAGGTTTCGGTTGAGACTGCATTTTTTGATTTGTCGACTCTGCCAAGCATACCCTAGGTTCCTAGCTTTGAAATTTTCTTAGGAAGTTTTCTAGCTGCTAAGAAATGTGGGCCACAAGTTGCTGGGTTTGGTGATAATGATTTATTGGCGTTCATCTATGGTTTGTAATTCAGATCATTTTCTTTTGTTGAGTTGTTCGAGTCTTGCTAAGCAAAAATAATGAATATCTTTTTTCCTATGCCTTTCACCTTTTTCTGAGTTCGTGGCTCATATTTCATACATTTTTAGTTATATTTTTCCTTTGTTATCTCCCATCCTCAAGTCCAACCAAAGTCACCTGTTCATTTCTAGCGATGCATTCCCCTTCTCAAACATGTTGGCATAATTTCCTCAAACTGCATCTTTTTCTTTTCATAACCATTTGGTTATGTTTTTGCATTTTTGTATACCTTTTCAGGCCTGACTGCGTTCCATGTCTTTATATCCAGATCAAACTTTAATAGGCTGAATTATAATGGCTTTTACACTGTTGTTTTGGAGAGGGGCGATGAAATAATTTGTGCAGCATCTATCAGGTACTCATCTTTTCTTTTCTTTTTTAATTAATTTATTTATGTATCATTTTAAGTTATTTCTTTTAGCTATTTTCATTTATAATGCATCACATTTGTTTGGTATTATTTTTGAAATCGACTAATTAAGTTTCTTAGGAGTTTTTTTTTTTTTTTGGGCCAAAGTTTCTTTGGAGATTTGATGAATTAATAATGAGAACAAGTAAAACTGCAGAAAGAGAGTTGTGTGTCTTTTGGACATTGTGCACTTCATTATGTATCTAGTGATTTTATTAAAGTACCTTTGGAGCTCCTAGAATCATCATGCACACCAGAGTATGGGGAAGAATGAACATCTCCAATGACAGAAGAGTTTTTTGTGCTCTTCCAGGGGTTTCTTATTTTATTTTTATTGTTTTGTTGTACTGCTTTGAAAAATGTAGATGCATTGTAGTTCTACTTGAAGCTATGGTCTGAAAAATTGTACCTAACTAGTTCTTTCCCTTTCTTTCTGGGGGCATTCTTCACCCTGGGGTGACCCATTCTTATGCTGGACGATTTTTCTTTAACAGGGAACTTCATTATAGTTCTATTTGAGGGGACCTTGTCCCATTTCATTAGAGTAATATCTGCCACCCAGTTGCTTTGTTAGTTTTCTTAGTATTATACTTTCCTCTGCTTGATTAGATTCCACGGGACGGAGCTAGTAGAGATGCCCTTCATTGGAACTCGCCATATATATAGACGTCAAGGGATGTGCCGTCGCCTTCTTGGCGCTATTGAAACAGTATGTTTCATAATGTTCATTCTAATTTTATCTTTTTATTAAAAGGTTGCCAAAAGTTTGGCTTTGTAAAATTTTCAGCTTTATCAATTTCTCGTTTCCTGTGGTTTTTAATCGAATATATTGTTTAAACCCTATTATTTGAAGGCTCTCAGCACTTTCAAGGTTGAGAAACTGGTTATACCAGCAGTTGCTGAACTCATGCATACATGGACTGTAGTTTTTGGTTTCACTTCTCTCAAGGAATCCCTCAAGGAAGAAATGAGGTCAATGAATATGTTAGTGTTCCCTGGAACGGATATGTTACAGAAGCTGTTATTGGAAGAAGAAAATTTGGAACAGAATAAGGCTTCTAACACAGGTATCTTCATTATGCTGACTATTGAGTTTTCTGATAGGACCCAATCTAGAATTATAGAATTAGGGCTAATCTTTATTATGCGATAAAGAAAATAACATAGGTTGGCCTACTACAATTCAATAGGTTAGACCATCTCTTCCAAAGAGTTCTTACTCTCCAAAATTTCCGATGCCCTAACTCTATCAAGAACTGCTAATTAACCTACTAATCACTAATTACTAAAATAGCTCTCACTAATAATAATAACTATAACATAATAATAACGATTATATTAGGTTCTATTAAGTCTAACATAAGTCTTAATAATCGAGGGTCTAACATTTTCCTTAAAACAATTTATTCATTTGTAATTTGAATTTTGGTTCTTTTTCAGGTGAACTCGTTGTCATTGTATCTGGGACAGACTGCTTGGTTTCCCCCCTAAAAGATACATCTTTGACCGGTTCAGTTGCTGCTATTCCTGAAGTTAAACCTTCAATGTCCACAAAGGTGCCCGTAAATTTAGATTCTCATAATGGGGAAAAATCAGTCGAAGATACTAATAAGAAGTATCCATCCTCATCTGATATGAATTGTGAAACACTCCAGATGAAAATTAAACCAGAACTTACAGGCTCAATTGAAGAAACACTAAATTCTGATTCTCATTTAGTGGAAGTACTGCCGAAGTCTGACTTCAATACGAAAAGCCCATCTCCAATTCCTGGTTCAATACAAAGGAGACTATGTTCTGGTGCTCATTCTGGCGAAGTGCCTGAATCTGACATCAAGGAGGAGTTCCTGTCTCCAGTTAGAGGTTCAATTGAAGGAACAAAATGTTCTGACTCTCATTCAGGGAAAGAGTTTCCTGAAACTGACATCAATATTAGGTGCCCATCTCCAATTCCATGTTCACTTGATGAAAAAATATGTTCTGATTCAAAGTCAGAGGAGGAGGTGCCTGAATCTGACTTCATAACAAAAGGCCCATCCTTAATTTTAATTCCAGCTTCAACTGAAGAAAGAATATGTTCTGAAATTTATTCAGAGAAAGAATTTCCTGAATCTGACGTCAGTAGGAAAAGCCTGTCCCGTACTTATGAGAATGAAAATAATCAAGTACCTGATTCTTCGATTAAGAACAATCCAAAGTCTTCTAATGAAAGCAGTCTGCACGATAATATCCTGGAAGGAAATGTTAATACCCATTTCATACTGAATGATAGCCCTAGTCTCTATGGCTTCGACGATGCTAATGATATTCCCTTGGATTCTAACAATCATAAAGTTGAAGAAACAGAGAGCAAATTATCTGGTGGGGCTTCACTGCCTACCTCTGATGCAATCCATTGCAGTGCAAGTTCTTTTCATGCATCTCGGACTGATGATCAAGAAGGGCGAAGTGAATCCAGTTCCATCTGAAAGCTTACCTTCTCTACTTGGCTACATTAATGCCAATTACTCGGATCATATCTCAAGCAACAACAGCTTTACTGGCTTATACAAAGTATTTTTGAGATGCCCTAGGGAAGAATGAAGGAGATGTTTATTAATAAAACACATTTTGAGGGGAGGGTTGGAAATCATCAAAAAGGCCTTTGCCACCATTCTCTATATGGTTTCTAGGTCTTGAAATATTTTTTTTGGAGATCGGGAAGCTAAGCCAGAAGGAGCCTTAGATACAGGTGAAATGGTCTGAGTGTGTATATAATTGGATCAGATCCGTTTCGCAAGAGTACTTCAAGGCAGGGGTGAGTAAGAGCTGAGGAGTTTATACTCTCATTTTCCGGCTGTAACTTTGATTAACTATATATGCTCGCTCTGTTATATCATAATCTGTGTAGGCAGTAGGGATCTTTAAATCTTGACCGCACATCATCATCATCATCATCGGAGTAATCAGGGCCCCCTCTTTGTTTTCTCATTGCATGGCTGCTCAAATTAGGGGACAGTTTCAGGCTCTTGTTCGAAAATGTGGAAGTTTTTTAATTAATTGACTGAATTGGGCATTTTAGTTAGTAAGTTTATATTTGCTAGTAAATGTATGGGTGTTTTTTCAATGGACGCAACTTAAAACTGTCGCTCTCCTTACCTTTTCTCCCCTCCTTGAAACACCCGTTTTGGTTATTAACTACTTCGATCCCGAATATGATTGTAGCAAGAGAGTTCCAACTTTTTAAGTTTTTATATAGTCAAATTCATATATATTTTTTATGCCGCCGTTTGTTGATAAGATATGTTATATTATTTTATTAAAAAAAGGTAATAACAAAATAATAAAATATAGTAGGCATGAGCGTGATACGGTTTTGGGATGCCACCATGCCGAAATTTTTGGCTCCACTCCGATCGAATTGCACCGCAAATCTTTTCAGTACGATGGCGGAGTGAGGCAGTGTGTTAGGTTGTTTTTTTAAGTTCTTTATAAAATCAATAACTTGTAGTCTAATTAGTAATTACTATTTTATCAATCCTGTATCAAAATGAAAGCAGAGGTCTAAGAAACCTAAAGATTTATCATTTCTGGAATTTTCTATATTTTTTCACTAGAACCAAGGTTTTATCAATCCTGCATAAGAATAAATGCCATGTCGAATGAGCTGATGTGCCAATATTTTCATATCACGATGACAGATTCCTCTAGTGATTGGTATAGGTCCCTCGTACCAGGCTCTATTGACTTATTTGAAGAGCTGAAGAAGTTGTTTGTGTCGAATTTCTAGGGGTGGCTAACATAAGACTTCCTCTCATGAGTCTTTATACTATAAGGCAGAGCCTGAGAGAAAAGCTGCTAAACTATTTAGAAAATTTCAACCGAGCTTCAAAGAATGTAGACTGATTGGGAGACATAGGGGGCATGACAGACAAGAAGCTGACCTCTTGGGACAGAAGTTTTGGTTCATATGCTAAGGCTTTATTAGAGGCAAAGATGATAGGAGTAGCCGAGAAGATCCTCATAACTCAGTTAAGGAGTCAGGGAGAAAGGGGGTTACAGTAGTAGAGGAATGGAAAGAAAAAGAAAAAGAGAGGAGCTGAGGGGAAAGGGCTAGTGGAGAGAGGATAGAAAAAGGAAAGAGGAGGAGAGGAAAAGCCTAGAGAAGAAAATAATGACACCTTTCTTTAGGGAAACCTTTACACCTCTCGTAGTAGGAATCAATGTAATCTACAACCGCTATAGAAATCATAACTTATTTAAAGTTCCCGAGCCACTCAAAAGTGTGTCAACCAAGCATGATTGAAGGGTTTATTATAGATACCACACCAATCATGGCCATAAGATAGAAGATTGCTTGCATCTGAAGAGGGAGATTAAAAGGCTGATCCAAGATGGGCATTTAGGGGAGTATGTAAATAGAGAGAGGAGGGGAAATCAAACTGAAGGAAGAAGGAATGATAGAAGAGAAGGCAGAGAAGATGATCGTCAGGGAAATAACTTCGGGCATTAGAACATAGCAAGAGAGATTTAGGTGATTGTGAGAGGACCTGAGGGGGGAGACTCAGGTCGATAGAGAAGTAATTGGTTGAGGAGCCTAACATAGGCTGAAGTGTTCTCTGTTTCAGTGACCCTTTAGAATAAGGTGCTAGTGGAAATCACTTTCAATCACTCGAACGAGAAGGGGGTTGTATACCCCCACAATGATGCCTTTGTCATATCAACAAATGTCTCAACCACTCTGAAATATTAAGTTCTGGTCGACTCGGGGAGTGCGGTGGATGTTTTATCCTTATCAACCTTTCGAAAGATGGGCATCAGCAACGCAAACTTGAAGCTTGTTAATACTCCGCTGCTGGATTTCTCAAGGAAGTCTCTATATCCAGAGGGAATGATAAGCTTGTTGATGACTTTAGGTGAGGGATCCCGAAGGTCATGGTAAACTTCATGATCGTCAACTTTTGGTCAGGGTATAACATCAACCTAGGGCATCCCTCTATCAACTCCCTAGGGGCTATCATTGTAAAAGGAAACCATGAAAGCTCAAGAAGGTGTGGTCTTAGTGTCCAAAAGAGGGGGAAACATAGAGGTTATGTGTGGACTTCAAGAACCTGAATGCAGCCTGCCCTAAGGACAATTACCCATTGCCCAACATAGACCTAATGGTAGATGCCATGGCATGGCACGAGTTGATGAGCTTCATGGACTCTTACTCGGTGTACCACCAGGTGAAATTATAGATTGAGGATCAGGAGAAAACCTCTTTCATAACCGAGAAAGGTATTTACTACTATAATGTAATGTTTTTCGGACTGAAAAATGCTAGAGCAACATTCTAGAGGCTGGTGAACGACATGTTCCGGAAGCAATTGGGGAAGACGATGAAGGTGTATGTGGATGATATTATGGTGAAAAGTGTAATAAAGAGGGATCACTTGAGGCATTAAAGCGAGGCATTTGGAGTAATGGGAGAACATGGAATGAAGCTAAACCCCGAGAAATGTGCATTCAAAGTAGGATCAGGCAAATTCTTGGGTATATTGTGCGCCAAAAGGGGATTGAGGCTAATCTGTAGAAGGTACATGCCATCATCAATCTAAAGGCCCCCAGACGAAGAAGGAGATTCAAGCCCTAACGAATAGAGTTGCTGCAGTAAGCCATTTTATGAGACGCTTGGCTGATAAATGCCTCTCGTTCTTTAAATTGCTAAAGTGCTCCAACAGAAAGGGATAGACTAAAGACTGTGATAGGGCCTTTTAAGAGCTGAAAAGGTATCTAGAATCCATTCCCAGATTAAATAAGCCAAGGTGGGAGAAGAATTGTGCCTTTATATAGTAGTAAGTGGGGTGGTTGTGAGTTCAGTATAGTAAAGGAAGAAGATGGGAAGCATATTCCAATGTATTACACCAGTAAAGTAATAAGTGAGGTGGAGGGGAGGTATCCTCACGTTGATAAACCCGCTTTCACATTAGTTATTGCGGTGAGGAAGCTGAGGTCATATTTTCAGGTCCATCCCATTGTAGTGGTGATTGATCTTCCCCTCAATAAGATCTTTCAAAACCCCGATACATCAGGAAGGCTACTGAAGTGGTCTGTGGAGCATGGAGAATTTCACATATCTTATAAGCCCAGGACCGCGATCAAAGCTCAGGCCCTAGCTGATTCCATCTCGGAATTCTCTAATGAGGGTCTAATAAACATAGAGAAAAAGGGGGAAGCCAGTGTTGGCACTGAGAAAGAGCTTCGCCTACCCTACTGGACATTGTAGGTAGATAGGGTAGTGAACAAAGAAGGTTGTGGACTTGGGCTGCTTCTCATTTCTCGGGAGGGAAAGAAGATAGAATATGCACTTAGGTTCCACTTTAAAGCTTCGAATAATGAGGCTGAGTATTAAGCACTCATAATAGGTTTGAGGCTGGTAAGAGAGGTAGGGGCTGAGTAGATCAACATATCCAATTATTCCTGGGTAGTGGTCTCACAAGTGCGTGGATAATTTAAGGCGAAGTCTAAAAAGATGAGGGCTTACCAGAAAATGGCCGAGGTAGTGTCAAAATGATTCGATAATTACGAAATAAAGCACGCCCCAAGAGGTGCAAATGTTGACACTGATGCACTAGTAAAACTGGCAACATTTCCACACGCGGATCTCCCTACCAAAGCCTTGAGAAGATATCTTGATGTGCCCATTATCTCCACAGAAACTAATGTGATGGAATTGGAGGATGAGGGGGGCATATGAGCTATAAAGAAGTATTTGATAGAGGGGGACTTTCCCTCATCTAAAAAGGAGTCAGAAGGGTTAGGTCTTAAGTTTCTAAGTGTGTCATGGTGGGGGAAGTGCTATTTCGATGAGGGTGTTCGTAGCCAATGATGAAGCGTGTTTCAGAAGATGAAAAAGAGCTATTCTTGAGGGAAATTCATGAAAGGGTGTGTGGAAGTCACTCATATAGGCAGGCAACGGTCCTAAAGCTAATGAAGCATGGTTACTTCTAGCCCACAATGAAAAAGGATGTCCGACGTCACAATAAACGATATAGAGGCTATAACGGTCATGCCAATATTCCCAAAAACCTCCCATTAAGGAGTTCACTTCAGTTAGTAGACCTTGGCCATTTGCAAAGTGGGGAATGGATCTCATTGGACCACTGGTACAGGGTGCAGGGCAGTGGAAATATGCTATAGTAGCCATTGACTACTTCACAAAGTGGATTGAGGCAGAGCCCTTGACAACAATCACCGAGGTGGCGACAGTTAAGTTCATATGAAAGAACATCGCATGTAGATTCGGGGTACCACAGAGCATTATCACAGATAATGGCAGGCAGTTATGTGCCGATATGAAGATCTTGTATTTCACCTACTCCCCCTATCATCCTAAGGCAAAAATGGCCAAGTTGAAGCAGCTAACAAGATTATGAAGAACTTGCTAAAAAAGAGTTTGGATGAAAAAGGAAAGGGATGGGCAGATGAACTTCCCTCAGTACGTGGGCCATTTAGAGTGCAACAGAGGAAAACCCTTTCATCCTTACCTTTGGAACTGAAGCTATGGTGCCATCAGAGATAAGCCTACCATCATATAGAAGATTGTCCTTTGTCGAACATGATAACGATGTAGCCCTAGCAGAGTCCCTTGACTTGCTCTAGGAAATAAAGGAAGAAGCTCAGATCAGAGAGGAAGCACTAAAGAGGAGGATTAAGCATCATTACAATAAAGGAGTTCGGCCTCGAACGATATATGTGGGTGACTTAGTCTCCAAGAAGATTGTTAACCCCATGCATATGGGCCCTTGGAAGCCGAAGTGGGAAGGAATTTAGAGACTTCAGAATCAAGCAGGAAAAGTTCTTTTTCACATCCATGGAATTCAAAGAACCTCAAGGTACACCCTGAGGAAAGTGTGGAAGAGGGTGAGGGCCAGTGTAATGCTTGTATTATTGATCATATACGTGTTGGGCAAAGTGCCCTGAAAGCATGTAATAAGAATTATTTTAATGAGATTAATAAAAGTGACATTTTTCTATATAATTGTTGTGAATATATATTAGTATCGAATAATATGGATAAATATAAAAAAATTCCAAATTCATTAATGTGACTATAATCTTTTATTAGTATGAGAGAATTAAGATTATAGATAATGAATTAAATTGTCCGCAATAGATTATATCACCGATGTAAATAGACATTTTAGGAGAAGTACTTTATATAATTGGATTATATAGGACATGCCTCGATATGAATTAATTCTTTATTAAAATACCGTTTACCATAAAAAATTAAATTCATATCAATCGTTGATCATATGTAGATCAATCTGAATCCAGAGTAGTCATGAACTTCTATTTATGTCAATTAGATTTTTTGATTCACTCGTCACAATCTTTTGGTATAATCAGCCTAAAAACTTTTGTTTTGGAGGTTTGTTGAGATAAGTGGCTAAGAACATGATTTACAGATATAGAATCGTAACCTTCTCCATAGAAGATTGTATATTGGTTCCCTTAAGGGTTTAATCAAGAACTGAATGGTTTTGGACTCAAATTTATAATTAATTTATAAATTGACTATTCACTAGTGGATTAATGGTACGTAAGGATAAAGAGATACTTAGAAGGGTAAAACGGTAGTTTTGACCAGCTCTAATTATTAATCAATATTTTGAAGATTAGAGTGTATGTAATGATAATATCAATCGACTACTAGAGACTGCTTAGTAATATATTTTATAATTGCAAGAGTTCAATCTCATATTTTTAGGGAAATAATATTGAGATTAATAAATTAGATTTATTATATTAAAAAGTGATTAATAATCTAATTTATTGGAGCTTGAAATTATAGGTCTCAAATTTATAATTAAGTTATAAATTAACCATTCACTAGTGGATTAATGGTACTTAAGGATAAATAGATAATTAGAAGGGTAAAACGGCAATTTTGACCAGCTCTAATTATTAATCAATTTTTTGAAGATTAGAGTGCATGTAATGATAATATCAATTGACTATTAGAGACTGCTCAGTAATATATTCTATAATTGTAAGAGTGCAATATCATATTTTTAGTGGAATAATATTAAGATTTATAAATTAGATTTATTATATTAAAAAGTGATTGATAATCTAATTTATTGGAGCTTGAAATTATAGGTCCATAATCTCTAGATCGCCTCTATAAAACACTGCATAGGGTAAGAATGACAAATGTTTAAAATGACTTATTTACAAGAAAATAGTGTATGGGGCAAATTTATAATTATGAGATAATTGGTGTTAATTAATTAATTAAAAAATATATTTAAATGTACAATTCGGAATTAATAAATTAAATATATATATATATCTCATTTTGAATTTAATAATATATTATGTATAATATTAAATTGATATGAGATATTGATTTAATATTGACATTAAGAAAA
Source organism: Coriaria nepalensis (assembly GCA_027186245.1). Lineage (NCBI taxonomy): Eukaryota > Viridiplantae > Streptophyta > Magnoliopsida > Cucurbitales > Coriariaceae > Coriaria > Coriaria nepalensis. Next base: position 6,060,831 of record CP114495.1, on the reverse strand, counting down.
ATTAAAATTAGATTAGTTTAATAAACTAATTTAAAATTTAAATAAGATTTGAAATAGATGAAATTCTATTTTAAATAGGATTCAAATAGGTTTGACTAAATCAAAGAAATTAGATTTAATCTTATCAAATATATCATCAAAAGGATGATATGAATTAAAATAGATTAAAACTCTATTTTAAAAAGAATTTGAAAAGATTTAATCATATCAAAGATATCATTTGATGATCATCTTTGAATTATTAATTTAATTAATTTAAATAATTTAAATTAATCAAAACTCTTAATGAAGTTCTATAAATACATCTCATCCTAATAAAAAAAAAATTTTTTTTTGAGAAGTTTTTTTTTTGTAGAGATTTTTTTGAGAGAAAAATTGAAAGAAAATGTTATCATGTCTACGTGCCTACACACGTCTTATTGTGTTGAGGATCGACTTGGAAGATTGCGGTGTGAGTCTCGATAAATGATTCGCATAAGGCAAATGTATGATCTCTTCATATAGATGTAGATTAATTTATATGTATATAAGAGATCGCAAAAACGTTTTTAGAAAATTTTTGTTATACACAAGGACCGATTGTTCGCTTCCGCTACGTAGTTGTGAACTGCCGATTTCCAATAATAGGGTCAATCATAGGATGCTCAAATTGCTCACTAAATGGATGAAAGTATGTTTGTTAGCTAATAAATAACTAGAAAACATTGCAACTTGGAACACTTATTTGACATCCAAGGTAAAGAAGACCTGAGCACCTACAAGGGGCTCAACAACTTGGAACACTAATTTGGCATCCAAAATAAAGAAAACATGATTGCTCGATAGGGGCTCAACATTAAGAACATGAAGCGCTTTTAGGCGCTCAAGGTAAAAGAGGCTCAACATTAATAACTTGAAATGCTTACTAAGTGCTCCAGGTAAAGGAGATCTTAGCTCCCGATAGGGACTCAGCATCAACAGCTTGAAGCGCTTATGTGGGTATTAAGATAAATGGGATTTGAGCACGCGACAGGGGCTTAGTATCCAACAACTAAACCAATAGCCCAATAGTTGAGTTCATTTTATCTAACAAGATTAATCCTTAGGTGTTCAGTTTTTCAGAAAAGGGGAAAAGAAGACTACGTATTGAAGTATTAAAAGAGAAGCAAAGGAGAGTTGAAGAAAAGTTTTCATTCATGAATAAAAAACAAAAATAAACAACAACAACAACAAAAGAAAAGATACAAGTATCTAAGGATCAATGGTTAATGGGGGACGATCATCTACATCTACAGTGGCCTCCTTTTTGGCAGCAACTACGGCCGGATTAGCTGAGACGTCCTCAACCACAGCCTCATCTCCAAAGGTCTCATCATTAGGAAGCTCGATCTCATCCACATTGAGTGAAGAAAACTTCAGCTCAACCATAGCGAGGCAAGACAAGAAGCCCATGTTATTGATCTAGGACTTCATTATAGAGAATTCATCTAACCCCATATATTCAACGACGACATCACTTTTAATATGGGGGACTTCAGCTTGGAGATCCTCTAGCTCAGGTCGAGTGCTTGCCAACTTAGCCCGAGTACTAGCCAATTAGTCTTTGACCATATGAAGCTGAACTGCATCAGCTTTCCTAAGGTCCACCTCCTTATGGTATTTTAAGATGAGCTGGTTCTTCTCAGATGATAGCTCCTTCACTTGCTAGATGGAGGATAGGACACTCTGCTTCAGTCTCTCTTTCTCAGAGCCTATGCGTTCAACCTCTTCATGTTGAAACGTTTGCACTAAAGCCCCAATGACAGCTGAGGCAATTTGGAAATGAGAAGAGAAAATAAAGAAGGTTATGAGATTTAACAATCAAAATAAAATCTAGAGCTGAGGTAGGTGAGAAACGTACAGTGGAGAGGTAGGCATTTAGAACCTCTTAGACTTTTGGAAGAGAGAGGGCCCCCAGCCTGAGGTTGTCTAGCATTAGGTAGAGGTAATTGGTTTCCCTAAGACATTCTCTGAGGGAACCCTTGGTGATCCGAGGCTCTAGTTAGGGGCTTGACTCGGACTGCTAGATCAGGAAGGTTAGCATGGCCGCAGAGGTGAAATCACTTGAGCTCCGGCGGGTGACGGAGTAGGAGCAGTTGGAGAGGGGGCGGGAGAGTTGGACAATTCCACCCTCGCAGGTTGGTCCTAAGCTTTGGGCCTTTTGCTCGGGCCAGGGGTGGGAGATGACCCTTGTTTTCGTTTGGCTTGCTTAGTAGCAGCCTTAGCTTCCCTTCTTTCCTTCCGATCTAGGAATTTGCAGTTACTCAAAGCCACCACCTCAAATTTCGAGATATTCTCTGCAAAAATATTCAAAGTGTTAGAATGCTTAAGAAGATATGTAACTCTAAAAACAGAAAGAAAAAGTACCTTAGGGAAGAGCCCTCGTTTTATCTCAAGGAACAATGCTTAAAGGGTGGACATTTAAAGAAGGGTCAGCATAGATTATACCGCTGCGGGTCAGTCGATCTACGGTCAGTACGGCCCTGAAATTCCTCTCATCCTCGGCCTTATTCATTATGGCTTCTCACACCAGTTTGTGCATCTCAAAGAGTAGAATATCTGTTCGAGTAGTGCACTTTTCTTGGTACTCTGTGCGAAGGGTGTATTGTCAGGCAAGGCATTACCAGTTCTTAGTTAGGACGAACACATTTTTCTTATAGAACTTATTAGCCTGGGGGAGCCAAGTGATAGGTTTGCCTTTCTCCAAAGTCAAGTAATACCACCCTTGGTTGCTCTGGCTTAGGCTGATTAGAGAAATGAAGAAGCTTATTTGGGGCGCATGGCCAGTCTCCTCAAAATATAGTACGAACAACCCCAACAGGGTCCTCCAAGCATTCAGTACTAGTTGACCCGGTGGAAGTTGCCATGTGTACAACAAAGATTAGAGGAAAAGGTGAAGGGGACTCTGAAACCCCATGAGAACATATCCATGCAGATAGTTATCTCCATGGATCCATCAACGCCCACAAAGGATATCCGTTCATGCTTCTCAAGTATGCATATATTAACGCAAGATGGGATGTTATACTTGGTCAGGATGTAGAAGTATTCATCTTAGTTGAGCATCGATATGATTTCTCTATAGTGATCTGACCGAGGCCGAAGTGCCCCTTGATCTTTTTCCTTCGCTCAGGCTGGAACTTTTTGAGCCTATCCATCTAGTATGTACGTGACCATAAGAAGGGAATGGGTCAGCCCTAGGTTTGAGATTCATAGTGGCTGAAGACCTAATCTAAAGAACTGAGGATGATTCCTAAAGTTATCTAGTAAGGCGAGAATTCATCTATGTGTTGTGGAATTTTGAAGAGCAGAATGACTGAATACTATCCTAATGCTAGGCAAGAACATGAAAATTGTCTAAGTGTTGAAATTCGGAGGAGTAGTGTGTCTGAGCATGGTAACTAAGCAGGTTACTAGGGTTAGCTTGGAATACAAAAATCACTTAAGTGTTAAAACTCTAAGGAGAAGAATTGAAATCCTATGTGTTGGTGAAAGGCAAACACCTATGTGGTCAGCTCCTAAGTCTATTTCCAATCAAAATGTGTTATTTCAAAGAAAAATTAATGTGGGAAAAGATTGATACGAAGAACATTCATGGAAAATGAAGAACAATTGAAGAAAATTGGAAAAGACTCAGAAAAGGAAGAAAATGTAGAAGGAAGAGAAAACTTACTCGCTTTGTCATACATAGTTGGTTGAGCAGTTAATGCATATGATGGTTCACGTTGGTTGAAATGATGGTGAGAGGTAGCATATTTCACGAATGTGGAGAGAATGCTGGAAGTTGAGAGGATATGTAAGATTGGAAGGAATCAATAATGGCGGAATGACGTTTATAAAAGAGAAGAAGGAAGGGGAGGAGACATGATGGTTGCATATGGTAGTTGGCATGTTACACGTGTCATATCCCTAGAGGATATCACAGATAATGACAAGTGCAAATTGAGGTGCATTTAAGACGTCGGCATGCATCCTTCCACATCCCTCAGTATAGATGGGGGTCGGTCATGAGTGTAGGAGCTTGGTAGCTAAAATAGAGGTTAGAATGCCACGTAACCCATATAGAATGTGGTTGAGTGTCAAGGGCTAATATTTATGCCCGATTCTGGGATAGCCTTAGTTGGGTAGCCCTAAAAGTTGAGGTTGGGCATCATCGGTAGAGATTAAGGAGATAAGAGAGCCGAAGGAAGATGATAATTGAGACTAAGGTATGGAAGGGATGAGGTGGCGTTAGTCTACCTAAGAATGGTTGGATGAGATGAGAAGTCTCAAGGCATTGAGCCTGAGCCAAGTATTTCCTCGCTAAGCTTCAGTTGTTGGCAGGGGAAAACTGAGCGAGTAGACAAGTGGAAAGTAACTAACAGTCGAGTGGAGACCATATCCCTGACATGTTAGATTTAGGCGGCGCTATGCTACCTTGGGAGGCGTATGAGTAAGGAGCATATTCCTGCATGTCAGACTGTGAGGTGTTGACACCATCATGAAGTAGAGTGTGGTTAGAGCCTTGAGCAATGAGAGTGTAACACGTGTAAAGCTATCGGGTGCCTCCCAACTTAAACAATGTATAATAGTCACATGACTCAATAGTAATGAATAATGCAAATTTGTTAAGAGAATAATAAGTACTCTAAATACTCTCCACATATCTCTCTATAAAACTAATTAGAGCATCGGAATGGGGTTGGAAGACCACTTCCCCGGCCAAAGTTTATTGTTGAGTGTAGGTAGAGATCTTGAGACATACTGTGGATGGCAAAGCCTTTCGTTGTGGACGGAAATCTACGTCAACAAGAGGTGATGGTGGTTCAACTATGGGTTTGCTTTGAATGCTTGAAATCTTTTATTGAGGAATCCTCTAAGCTAATCCCTCGGTCTATTTGTTATGCCCTTTCTGAGTAGTTAAGGGTTAAGCTGTTGAATTCTGCCATTATTCATGCATCAAATGTTTTTGAACCCACTTTATTCATTTTCCCTATCTTCATTTTTGCGTTTGGTGAAAACTGATATCCTTATTTTCTTTTATGCTATTTTTCTCGATGAGACAGTTCTCAGGGCCATGGGTCTCTTTCACTGAACGAATTAATGATCTCAAATTCAATAACTGTAAACTGGAGGTAGATGTCAAAGCTTTCAAGTCTATTGTCGAGGTTTTCCCTCCTTTGAAGGATGCATTTAAGGCTAAAGAAATCAAGAGGTCAAGGGTTGAATCTTAGCTACACCGTAGGGAGGAGGCTCATAAGGATAAAGAGATTCTAGAATCTTCTTGAGTTTCCTAGATGATCCAATGGAAGGAGGGCTTCCTAGCTTCCTCCGAGTATGTTGACCTTCAACTCAAAGCTCAAAAGCAGGCTTCTTTGTGGCCCAGGCTTGCATTCATAAGGTATTCTCTGGGTACGATCCTATGAAACTAAAATTTGAGAAGGAAACTATATCAGAAGAAGATTCTGAGGCTGATGGGGATACTGAGGACATGTGTGTAGGTGTATAGTCTCATCCCAATTCTTCTGGCACCAACATCTCTTCCCCTGAGGTTGATTCATCTGCTGACAAGATCTCCACTCTAGTCTAGTCGATCATTTGATCTCTCCTGATCTTAGAAAATTTCCTTCCTAATAGACTAAATTTACAAGTATCTTTTAAAGTATTTTCTATTGTTTAAAACTTATGGGCTTATTGAGTCCGTAACTGAAGTAGGGTAAGTTGTGTTTTGTGAACTTGTCGTTTCAGACTTCTGGGCCTGTTGAGGCTATATTTTAAGTACATTTATTTATGCTTTGCCTTTTCTTTTTTACACGCTTTTTCATATATTCTAGTAAGCTCTTTTTTTTTGGTGGCTTGTCTGTTCCTGTAGGGCCCCTTGAGAGATTTTGGTCTATTGAAAAGAAGCCATGTTCTCTCATGCTTTAGAGCTTTTTCTTATATGACTTCTGACGAGGGGTGAACCTATTGGTTGAGTTCTGATTCCATTAAAGGTTGAGTCCATTTTCTTCTTTGGTGAGTTCTATTCTCTTAAGGAGCAAATTCAACCTTTGGGAGTCTATCACTTATTCAAATTTGAACTCCGCCCTAATTGAGTTCTTTTCTTTGTTTTTTTTCTTCTCAGTCAACCTTTTTTGAGTTCTTTTCTCATTTCAAATGGAACTCAGGCTTGGATGAGTTCTTTTCTCTTTTAAAGAATGAACTCAATCTTTCGGGAGTTCATTTCACAGTTAAGAGTGAACTCAGCCTTTGGTGGGTTCTCATTCTGTAAAGAGTTGAATCCACCTCTTAGGGAGTCCTTTTCTTTTTTAAGAGTGAACTCAACTTTTGATGAGTTCTTATTTCTCCAAGAGTGGACTTCACCTTTTGGGGAGTCATTTTTTATTTAAGAGTCAACTTAGCCTTTGGCAAGTTCCTATTTCTCAAAGTGTGGACTCCACCTTTTGGGGGGTCATTTATTATTTAAGAGTGAACTCGACCTTTGGTGAGTTCTTGTTTCTTAAGGAGTGGACTCCAACTTTTTTTGAGCCATTTTCTTATTTAAGCATGAACTCAGCATTGGGTGAGTTCTTTTTTTCCTTTCTTAAGGAGTTGACTCCATCTTTTGGAGAGTCCATTTCTTATTTAAGAGTGAACTCAACCTTGGGTGAGTTCATTTCCCTTTTCTTCAAGGTTGAACTAAATATTTTAGGGAGTCATTTTCTTATTTAAGAGTGAACTCAGCTTTAGGTGAGTTCTTTTTTCTTAAAGAGTGAACTCCATCTTATGGTGAGTCATTTTTTATTTAAGAGTGAACTCAGCCTTTGGTGAATTATTGTTTCTTAAAGAGTGAACTCCACCTTTTGGGGAGTCCTTTTCTTATTAAGCGTGAACTCAGCCTTGGGTGAGTTCTTGTTTCTCAAAGAGTGAACTCTACATTCTGGTGAGTCATTTTTATTTAAAATTGAACTCAACATTTGGTGAGCTCTTATTTCTTAAAGAGTGGACTTGGGTGTCATTTTTTTTATTAAATGTGAACTCAGCCTTGGGTGAGTTCCTTTCTCTTTTCGTAAAGAGTGGACTCCATCCTTTAGGGGTCTTTTTCTTATTTAAGAGTGAACTGAAGCGCGGGTGAGTTCTTTTCTGTTTTCTTCAAGAGTGGACTAATCTTTTGAGGAGTGATTTTCTTTCTTAAGAGTGAACTCCGGTGATTTCTTGTTTCTTAAAGAATGGACTCCACCTTCTGGAGAGTCCTCTTTTATTTAAGAGTGAAATTATCCTTTGGTGAGTTCTTATTTCTTAAAAAGTGGACTCTACCAGGGAGTCTTTTTCTTATTAGATGTGACCTCAGCCTTGGGTGAGTTCTTCTTAAAGAGTGGACTCCATCCTTTGGGGTGCCTTTTTCTTATTTAAGAGTGAACTCAACCTTGAGTGAGTTCTTTTCTCTTTTCTTAAAGAGTGGACTCCATCCTTTGGGGTGTTCTTTTCTTATTTAAGAGTGAACTCAACCTTGGGTGCATTATTTTCTCTTTTCTTCAAGAGTGGGCTCCATATTTTCTCTGTTGGGGAGTTCTTTTCTTATTTAACACTGAACTCAATCTTGGGTGGGTTTTCTTTTCTCTTTTCTTCAACAATGGGCTTCATATTTTGGGGAATGATGTTCTTATTTAAGAGTTAAGTCAGCCTTGGGCGAGTTCTTATTTCTTAAAGAGTGGACTCAAATCTTTTGGGGAGTCCTTTTGTTTTGATTGTTGGGACACCTTAGAGTGTGGACTGCCCCCCTTTTGGGTGTACCATGCTTTATAAAAAAAAAATTAGTAGAGTCCTTTTTTATGCAAAAGCATATCCCTTTATTTTTAAACAATCATCTCCCAAAATGAGGAAGGGAGCACCCGGGCAAGCTATTTACATACAAAAAAGGAGGCTCTTAGTACTATATTTACAAAGCATTTACCCTCCATTCTTGTTAACTTAATAATACTTCTTCAGGTGTTCAATGTTCCACGGGTGTGATAATTCCTTCCCCATCTTTTTTTTTATCTATGAGCCGATATATGCCAAGCCTTACTTCAACTGTTACTTGATAAGGTCTTTCCTAATTCTGACCTAAGCCCCCCTTTCATTGAACGATAGGTTTCTTCTTTACCACGAGGTTCTCTATCTATATGGGCCGAGGTCATACCCCATTTTTATAGTATCTTTCAATTCTTTCCTTCAATGCTACATGATTTAGTCTCGCGTGTTCATGCTTTTCTTGTATGATCTAGTGATTTGGCCATAGCTTGTGAATTGAGCCCTTCCTTGAAAGAGATCCTTCGATATGTCGGCATTCCCAGTTCAACCGGAACCATGGCTTTAGTGCCATAGGTCATGTTGAATGGCATTTCACCTGTGATTGAATGTGGCCTTGTTCTGTAAGCCTACAATACTTGGGGGAGTTCTTCAGCCTACTATCCTTTCTAGCCACTAACCTTCGTCGTCAGGCTCTTTTTAAAGACCTTGTTTGTTGCTTCCACTTATATGTTTTCTTGAGGGTGTCCTAGCGACGAGGTGAGATACTTTATCGATAAGTTAGAGTAGAAATTCCTAAACTTTTTGTGTCAATATGTTTGGTGTGTTGTCAATAATAATCGTTTTTGGGACTTCGAAGCAACAAATTAGTTTTTTAAATTGAAGTTCATGGTTTTTGCCTCTGTTATGAATCTCATGGGCTGCACCTCCATCCATTTGTGAAGTAGTCGATGGCCACTATTGTATAGTTGCGATTATGGGGCTTTGGTCATAGGATCGATGAGGTCGACCCCCCATTTTGCAAATGGCCAAGGGTTATAAATTGAGGTGAGAGGAATGGACGGTTGTTGGGGGTATATTGGTTTGTAACTGGCACCAGGTACACTTTTTGCAAAATTGTTCGGCATCCTACCGAAGGGTAGGCCAGTAGGACCCATCAAAGGACCAAGAGGTGACTTTGTTCGACACTTTGTTCCCCACTAAGGATTCAAGAGGTAACCCTTGTGGCGCTTTGTTGACACTAAGGATTGAAGAGGTGACCCTCGTGGCACTTTGTTCCTGCTAAGGATTGAAGAGGTAACCCTCATGGCACTTTGTTCCTGCTAAGGACTCCTAAATGTAAATCTACACTTCAATCAAAATAAAACATCACATGCCGTACATGAGGCATATACTCATGTGATTCTTAGTTCAATCCAAGAAATTTAAAATGCAGTAAACAAAACATGAAGGTTCATTTCATTGCAACACTTTCAGAAAAACAGCATGCAGATCAAAAGCCATGAAAAACCATGAAAAACCATGAAATGACATAAACACCTTTCAAACACTCAGTATATATAACAAAGTGCATAAAGAGTTATGAAATGACGTAGGAAATTTTTAGCATGTTCAAAACCATTAAAAACTAGCAAGCTGTAATTAGCACTCACATTTAAGCATTTGCTAAGAAGACACTGTTCAAACTCTAGCTAGAGTGGAATAGTGCCCCTCTAATGGTTCTAGATATCAAAACATGTAAAGATGGACATGCAATCAATAACGATGTCTAAGGCAATTCAATTTACTAAAATAGATAAACTCACCTTCATATCTTTCTCTCTAATCATTCTTTTATATAGCTTAATTGAAATCGTTGACTCGTCGACCCTCTATACGTTGAGGGCATCGACCCCATCGACCCCCTTTCTATATTATGGCATCGACCTGTCGACCCTTACATTCAATGAGGGCGTCGACCCATTTACTCTTTACCTCTTAAGGGTGTCCACCTTTTGCATGTTATAGGCATCGACCCTACATCTAAACCTCAATCCCTTCAGACCTTGCTAATCTAGTAAGATGCCTGAACTTTGATTTTGTCTCATATCTTATACTTTATAGATTATACCCTTACCTTCGACCTAACATCAAAACTAATGATTTGAAGCTAAAAGAAAACATAATCGGTTCTTATAAGCGGTGTCTTTTGTCTGGTACTGGCCTCTGTATCAGAATTTACACTTTCGCTTTCTATGCTCTTAGATGATGGGAGAAGAAAGGAAGTTATAAGCTTCACTCATTTTTTTTGTATGAACTACAAAATGTGTAGCAACTTCCTAACTCTCACGATACTAGAATGAAGAAGGAACAACCTTTCCTACTTTACTAGCTATCGGCGATCACTCTTGATCTTACTATAGGTGATGACTGGAAGACTTACAGAAGATATTTTTCCTTCTAACTTATCTTCATGATTGGACATAATGAGGGTGAGTTGGGAAATCCACGACCCTTCTGCCTTAACTATACTATGCAGTTATAATATAATCCTTATTATACTGATAATTGGATAATTTTAATATACTATTATTATCCTAATTACATTAACTTAGTGGCTAAGTTCCATTATGCCAACACTGACCGACATTTATGATCATTCTATGCCATCACAACTTGGCATCTTATATAACTAACCGACATATCATATTCTCTATGCCAAAACTTAACTGATATCTCACAGTTTGACAATTAAACTGTGCTTTAGGAAGAGTTGAGATACAAGCAAGATGGAAGGATCATTTGTTATAAATATACTACAATCATAGGAAGTTCTTTTGGAAAATGGTACTTCTCATCTCCCATGTAGTCTAGACACTTTGCCAGAAGTCACTCTTGACTTGGAGGCTTAAGTTATCTAATCATGAGATTATTAAGTTAAATATTTAATTTAAAAGGTGTTTTAAATTAAACGAATTTTATTGTAAAATAAATAAAATCCTAAAGTATTTTGAAATCCTCTAACTAGCTTGATGTAGAATTTAGTTGGTCACACACATAAGATTTGATAATAACTCAGTTTAAGATTCATCAGAGAAAAGAAAAGACAATCTGTTTCCATTTAAAGGACCCTTTTAAGAGTAAAATAGCAATTTAACTATAAAAGAAAAATGGTAATTATTAAATTGTTAAATCTAATGTCATGCATATTTGCTAGTACAAGTAAGTGTGATATTAATTTATTTACAAATTAATAAGTTCTAAAGGAACTTTTATTTAATTATAAAAGGGACCTAAGGTCCATATTTAATAATTAAACATTAAAGGGTTAATGGGCCAAATTATCTATTGGATTTTCTTAGGCCAAATTAATCAAATGACTGATTAAAATTCATGGGATAATGACCCATGGTATGGATGGACACATATCTATAAGCTTCCCCATTGTTTCCTTAATTATGGAAACCTAATATGATTAGGAAACCTTAGACCTAGTAGCACATTATAAATAGACCACTAGGATGGCCAAAAATTCCAAGTCATAAGCTTCTCGTCTTGGCCAAAATTGAGGTAGAGAAAAGAGAGAATTTTTCCCATCCTTTTTCTCAAGCCATTTGATTCATGCGTTGAATTTCAAGATAGAAATTGAACTGAGCGAACGAGTCATGTTGTTATAATTTGAGGACAAACACATGGACATCTTGAATCTTCTTTACAATCATATTGCAATAGGGTATTAGTGGTTCACTCATCAAGCTAAGGTAATCTTTTGACCTAAAATTGAAATTGAAATATATGAGGTTTACCATACTTTTCTATAAAGAGGTTATATACATGATATATATGTTGTATGATCGATCTTATTTATGGATTATGCTATAATTAAGATGAGATCCGTAATTTTTTTAAATTATTACTTCCATTGCTTTGTATGTATGTAGTGGTATCAGAGCCTAAGTCATGCCCGAAAAATAAGAATTGTTTAGCTGAATTTGATGAATTGACTTGGATCTTAGATGTTCTTTGTTGCCATATTTGAAATCTCAATCGAGGATTTTTTTATATGGAAACATGAGTCAATGGGTTGCTGTTTGGGACTGTCGCCGCTGCTGTAGCTGAACAGCAAGCGAGTGCCGTTGTTGGGTGGCAGTGTGGTCTGCATGAGGGAGGCGGAGTGCGGGCTGTTGCCCTTAGGGGTGGCAAAAGCAAGGTGTTTTAGCGAATAATCTTAATTCAATAAGCTCATTTTTGGATGCTTTCGTAAAATAAAATCTAATCTAATCTGATTTATTTAATTAAAATATGGTTTTGATTATGTAATTAGTGATCTCATTGAGTATTTGATAAATATTTGGTAAATAAGATTATATAAATTGCTTATATACGTTTTACAATTATATCAAATATAAAATCAATTAAGTTGTCTTAAATAGTTTATCATGAATTTAATGTGATTAAAAGTTTTATTTTGGCATGTTTCCTAATTATAGAAGATGATTTAAAATGTGAAATTTTTCAAAATAATAATTTTTGTTTTGGAAACGACCCAATTAAGTATCTCTCCAAATATAGAAAGTTGACATTTTTAGCAAGTGCTCTTAAAGAGTTAAGGATGACGATTTTAATTGTTTGCTTGTGCTTTAAATAATTAAAACGCACTAAAAGAATATAACAAGAATAGATTAAATCTAAAGACTTGTTTGGATTTCCATGAACATAACATTGTCATACATTAAAAGATAAAACAACAATAATGTATGAATGATTTAAATTATTTTAACATATTCATGCATTAGATGTATATAATTTAAGTTATTAAATGTACATCCATCTTGATATATATATATATATATATATATATATATATGCTTAGTTGAATGTGTTATCACATCATATTTAAAGGCTATCATATATATAATTGTTTGTGATGAGATGTAATTCAAATTCTTGATATGATTGTATTGAGCTAAAATTGATCATGAAATCATTTCATGGCTTATCTTCCAAATATTATAATATATATGATATTTTAATTAAATATAAGTTGGCTACAGACACGTGAGACTTATATTTGTAAGTATGCATATTTATTATCTTAGCATGAGATGCTTGATTGAGTAATGTTGTTATTCTAAGCATGGACATAAACATATGCACGTACTAATTTAACACTTTATGTTTTAGAAGAATATTTCGGTTAAGCTCAACAAAGAAAATATAATTGGCTATGGGTATGTGGGATTATGTTTTCTTATAGGTAAGAGATGTAACTGAAAAAAAGTTTGCTACCTTCCTTTTCCCACTAAGAAAATATTCTATGCATATTTTATGTTGCTGTAGTTGGATCCTTTTCCCATTGAGATTTTATGCTTGTGTTTTGATACTTGAGCAAAATAAGTTGTTGGAATCAATTTTAGAGATTGGTATAGAAATATGAAAATCGTTCTAAGATATGAGCATTTATCTAACGTTCTGAATCAGTCGGCCATACAGGTATCATCTGAGGGATTAGATGTCGAAACAATGGCTGTATGGAATAAGTGGCTTGAGCAAGATAATGAGGTGTAATGCATTATACTTGCATTGATGACCAATGAGCTCAAAAGGCACTATGAGAAATCTATGCTATTTAGATTATCGATAACCTTAAATTTTATTTATGGTGAAGATTATCTCAACGAAAGCTATGATATATCTAAAGCATTAGTTCGGTTAAAGATGATTGAGGGCACATTTGTTAGTGAACATGTACTCAAGATCATTACCTATATTAAGCAACTTGAGAATCTAGGTTTTGTAATGGATTCTAAGTTAATCAATAAATTAGTATTGCAATTACTTCCTGATTCATTTGCTCCATTTATGCTCAACTTCCATATGAATAAAATGGAACCCGAGTGTTATGATTTGTATAAGATGCTACAAATGGCCAAAAAATCCATCAAGAAATCCTAAGGAGGAGGTGTAAAAATGCTTGAGATGCATCAAGGGTTACTTTCCATTTTTTCTTTCTCAACTAATTTGTTGTCTTTTAGTCATTTAAAATTAATAATTTCAAAATACTTCCTCTTCTATTTCTTTTACTTTTATGATTTTCCCCAAGACTCTTAAATTTTATTCTTTTCATTTGAAAACAATTTCCCATGTAAACTTTTAATATTGAAATCTTACGTTCGAACTATTTAGCTTTTCATAGGAAGTACCAAAGAATTTATAAATTTCCTAGTCAGCAGTGTACAATTAATTTATGTACCGGTTGTATATATTGTTAGGATTTCATAGGGGTTTACATTCTCCCTTAAAAAAATTTGTTCTCAAAATTTAGTCAAAAGTTGACATTTAAATTGGATACCGTACAAATATTTTGGACTCAGTCATAGATGATGACCCTATAAGTTATTCTAAGGGCGTCATGGCTCACACTCCGAGAAATAACTAGAATTCATGAAATCTAAAATGGACTTCATGTAAGCAAATCAAGTTTGGACCTTGGAAGAGGCACCTAAAGAAATAGATCCAATTAGGTGCAAATGGGTAAAAAAGATTAGAGCTGATGGAAAACTTGAGACTTGTAAGACTCTATTGGTAGCCAAAGGCTATAGGAAAATAGAAGGAATCGATTATGAAGAAACTTTCTTGTCAATTGCCATGACCAAATTCATTCAAATTCGGTTAATTATTGCAACCAATCATGCTATGAGATATGGTAGATGGATGTCAAAACCGCCTTCCTAAATGGAGATTTGGAAGAGGAGAGGTATATATGATATAAGCAGAAGGTTTCATATACTCAACTTGTGAAAACAAGTTGTGTAAGCTACATAGATCAATCTATAAATTGAAGTAAGCATCTTAGAGTTAGAACATCCATTTTTACAAAACAATCAAATCATTTGACGTTGTCAAAAATAAGGATGATCCTTGTGTGTATAAGAAGGTCAGTGGGAGTCATGTAACGTTCATCATCTTCTACGTAAACTGCTCATTGGGAATGATGTAAGTATGTTGCAATCTGTTAAGATTTGGTTGTCGACAAACTTCTCTATGAAAGATTTAAGTGAAACATCTTTTGTAATTGCTATAAAGATATATCCAAGAGATTGCTAGACTTGACCCAATCCACACACATAAGCAAAATTCTAAGGATGCTTAGTATGGAGGAATTCAAAAGAGGACTATTACAAATATATCATGAACTATCTCTCTCCAACAAAATGTGTCCGAAAACACAATAGGAGATAGAGCATATGCATAGAGTTCCCTATACATCTCCCGTAAGATCTATCATGTATGATATGCTATGTACGAGATCAGATGTTGCCTTTGTTCTAAGTGTTATGAGCAGGTTTCAAGGTAAGTCGGGAGAACATATAAATTTAGGGTTAAAGGAACTTCTTGAAGGTTCCAAATACTTCTCATTACACGGAGCCACATGCACCTTGCTACGGGCCGATGTGTGTCTGGTGGTTTAAGTTGATTTGATCATAAATGATGATCATATCAACTCTTTGTTTTGAAAAGGGAGTTTCAAAGTAAAACAATCCATTCATATATAATGCATAAAAGTCAAAAACTGTTTTGGGGCCATCTGAACCTATTATGTCACACATATTATGAACCAATTGATCATTGGTATAAGATTCTATTCTTAGAAGAATTTGACATGTTCATAAAGAATATGATTTAAAAGAGTTAAATTATTAATTAGTTTAACTTATTATGTCTAACGCACACCCGCACTAGTAGTACAACCAAAGTGTGATTTAGATTTAAATAGAAATTAAATAATTAATTTAGAAATTATTAAATTGGTTGAAATAAAAATTAAATATAGATTTAATTATTATACGGTAAAAGAATAATTTATTGCTCAAAGATATGGTCCAGTTGGACATTATAGTATTAATGAGCCTAACGGGGCTCACATGATCAGCCCAAATAAAGGTTCAATTTTACCAGGTAAAAATGAATATTATTTCTTAATAGTATTTTATTGGTTTTATTTCTAGAAACCAAAATGTTAAAACAGTAAATAAAACATGTGAAAAGGGTTTTCGGGCCTTACTAGCCCAAGTGGGCTTAGGGCCCAATTCAATTATCTATAAATAGAATAAGATGAAACCTTAGGTCACTTACTCTAAGCCTTTGCTGCCCACTTCAAAGAAAAGGGAGAGAAACTCTTATATTTTCTCTCTTTTTCAAGAATAACTTCCTTCCTCTGAGAAGATTGGAAATACATGAGATGATATTCCAATCTAGAAAGAACCGATGAGTTGATGTTCATGTGAATAACAATAGATATCATGTGACGGTTTCAGAACTGGCAAGGGGCGGCGTAAGCGGCAACCATGTGCTGCGGCGGTCCGGTGGTTCTCAAGAGGCAGCGGCGGCAATTTAAGGGTGGAAACCCGTATGGGATTCCAAAGAGAATATAATGGTAAGTTCCCTTTCTTCTTCCTTTAACTAAAGCATGATATTAGTGGAATAGATGCTTGAAATCGTTTCTATCCAGATGCAATTTTTAATTGTATAGCGCATGGGCCTAGATCCATGGTAGTTCGTCATTTAGGTTCAGATGCTATGGATCCATTTTTCGAGAACCGATTTTGCCTCATAGTGTGAGAAGGAATCATTGACTTACAATTTTACACTATGTTTTTTATGCTCATTATCCATCAATGCAAGCATAATGCATTGTATCTAATTATCTCACTTCAGTCACTTATTCTATACAAGCATTATTTCAACATCTAATCCCTCAAGCAGGACCTGTATGACTGACTAATTCAGAACGTTAGACAAATGCTCATATTTGAGAACGATTATCCAACTTCTATATGAGTCTCAAAATTTGTTCCAACCAACTTATAAAACATTGCAAACTACAAAATACATAAACATTACAACACTAGCAAATATGCACAAAAAATTTGGTACAAAAAATTTAATAAGTCACATAAAGGTTTTAATATCTCCCAAAATTTTATTATGAAGTTGTATTCACATTTTTAATAAAAACCATTTTGTTAGTGGGAAAAGGATCCAACCATCGGTTATTATAATTCCACATGTTCGTAACCAATTATAATAAACATGGAAGGTAATAAAAAACTCTTTTACCTTTACATCTCATGTAACTTCTTTATCTTATTTTTAAGAAAATATGATCTCATGTGTTCATAACCAATTATATTTTCTTAGTTGAGCTTAACTCAAACATTCTAGTGAAATGTAAAGTGTTAAACTATTATGTGAATGTGTCTGCATCCACACTTAGAATGATAACATTACTTAGTCACGCATCTCATGTTTAGATAATAAATATGCGTACTTCCACCAAATATATGCTGCACATGTCCATAGCAACTTATATTTAATGCAAAAATCATATATTATAATATTTGGAAGGTAAGCCACAAAAACGATTTTATGACTAATTAAAACTCAATATTATCATAGGAAGGATTTAAATTACAATCTCATCACAAACAATCATACATATGTATCATGTACTATCCCATAGCTTTATATATGATGTGATAACATATTCGCTTAAGCACATATATACATATCATGATCCATCTACATTCAATAACTTAAAATAAATACATCTAATGTAAAAACATGTTAAAATAATTTTTATCATTCATACATTATTGTTATTTTATCTTTCGATGCATGATTTTGTTATGTTCATGAAAATCCAAACAAGTCTTTAGATCTAATAAATTTTTGTTAAGTTATTTCAGTACATTTTAATTATTTCAAGCACAAGAAAACAATTAAAATCCATCTTTAACTCTTTAAGGATACTTGCAAAAAATGTCAAATTTTCATATTTAGAAAGTTTCCTAATCAGCTCGTTTCCAAAATGAAAAATATTATTTTGGAAAGTTTCATATTTTAGATCCTCTTACAAAATTAGGAAACATGCCAAAATAAAAATCTCAATCACATTAAATTCACCATAAATAATTTAAGGCAACTTAATTGATTTTATATTTGATATAATAGTAAAACAAATATAAACAATTCATATTATTTTACTTACCAAATATTTGTCAAATGCTTAATCCAATCATCAATTAAATAATCAAAATCATATTTTAACTAATTAAATCTAGGATTATATTTTATTTGATTTTAGGAAAGCATAAAAAAATGACCTAATCAAATTTGGATTTTTTGCGAAAATGCCTAGCCACAGTCGCCCCCTAAGGGTAGCAGCACGCACCCCTAATCATAGCATAATTCCATAAAAAAGATTGATCATACAATATTCATATATCACATATATAAACTCTTTATAGAAAAATGTAGTAAATCTCCTGTAATTAAATTCAATTTAGGTTAAAAGGTTACCTTAACTTAAATGAACAAACTATTACAATGATTCCTCTAGCACTCATATTGAAGGGATAATTTAAGATGGCCACGTGTTTCTCCTCTAATCATAATCCACAAAATTCGTTTGCTCAATTAATTTTTTACCTTAAAATTCAACTCGTGAATCAAAAGGCTTGGGGATAGGGATGGGAAAAATCCTCTCTTTTCTCTCTCACAATTTTGGTCTAGAAGAAGAGATTGTCACTGATGATTTTCAGCCATCCTTAAGATTCAACTCGTGAATCAAAAGGCTTGGGGGGAGGGATGGGAAAAATCCTCTCTTTTCTCTCTATCCCTTTTGGTCTAAAGGAGGAGATTCTCATTGATGATTTTCGGCCACCCTAGTGGCCTATTCATAAGACTCCACTAAGTCTAAGGTTTCTTAATCACATTTGGTTTTCTTGTAGCATTTAGTTTCGTTAACTTTATTAAGGAAACAATGAGTTAAACTCACATATAATGACTGACCATAGGTCATAGCCTATGGATATTAATCAATCATTGATTAATTTTACTCATGAAAATCTAATTAATAATTTGGCTCATTAACCTTTTAATGTCTAATTATTAATACAAATTTGTAGGAACTTTTCATAATTAAATAAAAGTTTCTTTATAATTTATTAATTTTTAATTAAATTAATATCACACTTAGTTGTGTTATCAGAGCTACATGATATTAGATTTAACAAATTAATAATTACAATTTTACCCTTATAGTCAAACTACAAGTCAAATTACCATTTTACCCTTAAAATCGAAACAGTCTATTTTTTTCTTTTCTCCGATGAATGTTTAAATGAGTTACTATCTAATCTTAGGTGTGTGACCAATTACTTTCTACATCACGCTAGTAGGACAATTTCATAATATTTTATGATTTATTAAATTAATAATCAAATTCTTTTAATTTAAAATATATTTTAAATTAAATAATTAACTTAATCATCTTATGATTAAATAACCTAAGCCTCTAAGTCAATATTAACTTCTAACAAAGTTTCAAGATTACCAAGGATGAGAAGTATCTTCTCCCAAAAGAACTTCATGCGACCATAGCATATTTACAATAAATGATCATTTCATCTTACTAATATCCTGACTTGTCCTAATGGTTTAAGTATTAAACTCTAATACATAAATCATATGAATCATATCTTTAATGAACATCGACAATGAATTTACATAAATTATTTTCATACCATACTACTTTGCAAAATTCATTGTTCAATAAAGTATATAATACATATGATTTATTTTCAAATATGGAAGAGATGGACTCTCTCTTGATCACTCACAACCATCATGTACAATATTTGATACCCAATAGTTCACCTCGTGTTCACCCTTGGCTAAGGCTAATTGG
This sequence comes from Coriaria nepalensis, assembly GCA_027186245.1. Lineage (NCBI taxonomy): Eukaryota > Viridiplantae > Streptophyta > Magnoliopsida > Cucurbitales > Coriariaceae > Coriaria > Coriaria nepalensis. The sequence goes on along the minus strand of CP114495.1, from coordinate 6,041,333 downwards.
AATGATGTCAAAGCATCAAACCTGGCACATATGATACAATCACTAGATAATTCTCATTAACAGATAGTATTAATTACCATTGAGATTTATCTAAGTGCAATGTTCTGTACTCTTAGTCTCTACTAAGCACCCACATAATCATCATGATGTTCCACTAACACTAATGGCAATAAGATCGGTCACCCTAAACATTTTATGTGATTAACTATATGATTGTCTATCCGAATCATTAATATCTATTATTGAGATCCTATGAAAACAAATCATTAGTGTCTTAGCTTTAAAAAACTTGAGTCTTAATTTGCATGATCTCTATAATGGTCTCCAAAGCGTATAACTTAAGATATTAAACTTTATCATGATATGTATTTATAGAATATAAGATATAAATTTAAACAAAATTAATAAAAACGATAAATAACAACCTAATTTTATAATGACAATTAATAATAATATTATTCTCTTTATGATATCTTCATAAAGATAATATTGTATTAAATTATTATTTTATCGGGTTAAAACCCGATTAATTTGACATGCATACACTTTAAGATAACTCTTGGAAATCAAATTGGACCACAAGACAGACTTCAGAAGAAATCGAGACCCAGCAAATAGACCTGGTCTCCTGGATGCCCAATAGGGTAAACATAATAGGAAAAAAATCATGGTTAAACCAGCTGATATAGATATAAAGTCATCCATTCATCAACCGTTAACACGAACATAGTTTTTTGGGGAGTCATCAAAGTGTCCTAAAATAAAAACTGAAGATATTTAAATAGAGAGAGAGAGAGATAAAGTTTTGCACATAAAGCTTGAATAATTAAGAACCAAGAAGAGAAGATGCCCTACACTTTGAAGGAGAAGCCTTGACATGCTCACTAGCGATAGAGATCTGTTGAAGTAGTAGGAGAAGAAGGAACATAGGGAGATTTCACATCACTTTTTGCTACGATCTTCAGTATCTCCCTCCCCTTCGACACCCTCATCATCCTCCTCCTTCTCAAACTCAGATTGCTTCAAGCACCCAAGGAACACTCACAAACTCGGGATTGGGAAACATATAATCCCTCATTTTGCGCCTTAAGTCGATGTTCTACATATTCCTGAGAAGCATGAAAGTTCAGCTTCCACTGTGCCTTAATTTGAGGAATTTCTACTTTAAGGGCTTCATTCTCCTCGTGCGCACGAGAAACCTCCATCCTCAAGGTCTCGACCTCTTACCCTACATTGGCTCGCTTATTCTCCTCAGCCTTGAGGACATCCTTTAATCAACCATAGGCCTCTTCAGATGCTTTCTTCTCCACCACTGACTTGTAGCCTCAAGACCTTACTCTTAAGAACATCATTCTCCTTGAAAGCAGATAGTAGCATGGCACCTAATATAGCTTTCTCCATAAAGACCTGCAAACGAGAATGAGGCATAAACAATAAAAATAAAAAGGAAAAATAAATAAAATAAAATAAATAATTAAAAATAATTAAAAAGAAAAGAAAAATAATAGTGAAGGTTATAAAGGAAGCAAAAAAAGGAAAGAAGTCATGTACTTCCGAAGCCCAAATTAAGTAAGCATTCAACACCTCTCCTTTACTCTCACCAAAATGTTGGAAAGAAATTCACCGAGGATCAACTTAGAAGCTTCTTCAGTAAAGAACCTTAGGTCATCAAAAGTTGCCCTAAAACCTACTTCAAGGGTTCTACCTTCCCACTTCCTCCTCTGTACCTCAACTTGAACTAAAGTACTCTCCACTTCTTAGTCTAAGGAAGTGCCAAAGAGAGGTAATGAGTGAACGGCTCTTTGAATTGAGAAGGTTGAAGGAAAAATGACCCTTCACCAACATTTTAGTTTTCCTGCTGGGGGAAGAGCATAAGTCGCCCCTCACCAACTTTCTAGGCCAAATCCACTCTTTAGTAGCTTAGGGATGGAAGACTAAGTCTTCATCCTCTTTGCAGCCCTGGCCTAACACTACCTTTCCTCCTCAACCCCCTCAAGATAAGAAAATAGTGTTTAACGGCAGTCTTTGGGTATAAATGTCCATAACAGTTAATGAGAAAAGTAGGACAAATAATATTTCCCTAACTGACCTCTTGCCAATTTGATTCTGAAATCATCAAAATATTAATTCTACTCATAGGAGGGGTCCAACCTATGTTAACCCCAGCAAGCCCTTGCTTGCTTTGTCTCAATTGGTAGACTCGGACATCATGCTGGGAGGAATCCAGATTTCGACACCAATATTCCTAATTACTCATGCGGACTGATTATATGTAAATATTTAACCTTGAGCTTAAACTATATACTTTGATATCATTTTAGAACTTTAGTACAAGCTTAAATATATTGTGTTTGTTGTATAAGTTTGGTGGTCTTTTTTTCTTTTTGAATAAGTTGATTTTTTTAAATATGCAAATGCATCCAGCCTCTCATCTTGGACGGATAAAAGTCTGGATAATGCTTAGTTTGGTTTGGGATTGGGAAAATCGGTAACCACATCTACTGGATTAGGATTTTGAAAAGCACAAAAATTCAATTCAACCTATTCACGTACACCCTTACTCGAGGAATAGCTCAAGTGGTAAAAATAGGTGACTCTCTAGGCGTTTAGTTCGATTCCCTCGGTGGGAATGAAACAAAAATGAATAAAATTCTTCCATTTGGTTTCATTCCTAGTTATGCCAAGAATGGTTTTGAGTTCTCAATGACATGAAAATATGATTCTTTCATTCTTTATGTTTAGAAGAACAACATCAAGCTTCCTCAAAGAACTAAGCATTTGTAAAGAAGAATAACTATAATTAGTGGCTCCCAAATTTACTATCCAAATGACAAATCATCTTCTACTAGATAGGCTTCTAAAACAAGTAAATCAAATTTACCATTCTTTTTCTCTTTTAGCTCGGAGAAATACTTGTTACAATTTCTCTTCCAATGACCATTAACTCCATAATGGAAACACTTTCTCTTGGATTCTTTTTTCTTGGAGTTGTCATTCTACTTATTCTCTTTACCTTAAATGACTTTGTGGCTTTCTTTCCCTTCTTGTCCTTACCATTGGCATAGCTTCTCTTATTGTTCTAACATAAGAGGAAGGCGGGTTTTGTTTAACAACATTTGCTTCACATTTTTTGGACCTGGTCATATTAAGGGTCTCAAAAGTCTGCAATTCATTTAATAGCTGAGTCATGTTGTACTGCAACTTATTCATAACATAGTTGATAGTGAATGCAGCAAAAGCTAGTGAGAATGACTCAAGTATAATGCTTACTTCAGTGCGCTCATCAATGATAGACTCATGTATTTATGCCTCATGTATCGTGTTGATCATGTTCAAAACCCCTTTCTTCATTTTGGCGTTCATGTAGGTTCTAGTAGCCTCATGATGACTTTAGTCACATTGATGCCCAAACAAAGCCTGGAGAGAGTCCAATATCTCATATGTAGTCTCTATATTTTCATATTTCTTCCTAAGAACATCACTTGTTATTGGATTAGATCCAATGGTCATACTTTTCCCATATATTATGGGCAACATTTTTAGTGGACACTTCATGACATTCCTCTATCAAGACAAATTATGGTTCTCATAAATTAATACCACATTTAAATTTGATTTCCATCTCATAAAATTATCACTGGTTAATTTGTATATGTTGAGTAAAGTAGTAATGAGATTAATGATTAAAGACATGATGATTACTGAAATTAAATAAAACATACATCATTCATTATAATGGAAATAAATATCAAAATTTTGGAATAGTAAATATGATGGATGAATACAATAATTATTTATTACTAAACAATGATAAAGTAACTCAATAATTAACATATCGCCTCGGGGTCGATTGTATTAATTACAAATTAACTTTGAGGCATTCCCAAATGGGTCAATTATATTAATTACAAATTAACTTTGAGATATTCCCAAACTTACAAATCAAACTCAAAATATCTCATATTTTCCCTTTTGCTTATAAGTTACCATTGATTTGGTCAAGACACAATTAACCGTATAAAGCTTAATTATGTCTTTGTGAGTGTAATCTATTATTTCGAAATCCATGACTTAGCTCGAAAGTTTATGCCTTAAGGTCGGTCAAGTTCGAAATACATCACTTTTCCTATCTTTTTAATAAACTAACTTTGGAATTGATATGGTCAGAAACTTTCCTTATGGGGACAAAAACAAAGCTGCCTTGAGATACTTTCCATATCTAACAATGTTGTACTAATAATGGAGACTATATGTTATATTATCATATCGACCTTCTCCCACTCACTATTTTAAAATATGCATTTTCACAAAACATCCTATATTTTCAATTAATACTAATTGATTAATTCCAAATAAATTACTAGTTAATCAATGAATACAATCATATTAATTATAAATACTAATCCTATTGGACCTAGGTTCAATTAAACCCTTTTGATTCATATCTTAATATGATTGGTTATTAAAGTCCTAATGTAAATGTTTGACTTTATAAGGTGTGATTACTAAGTTTAACTTTTTAAAACTTAATCCATTTATGTAATTAATTTCAATAAATAAATCACATAAACACGTAGGACAATCCTAATAAATCATATTTCTACTTATGAGATGCCTAACTTAAAATAAAACTATGTGGGTAATCATTCATGTATAACATGTAATCGACTAATGCATGAATATGTTATCAATCAAATCAATCAACATAAATAAATAGCAATAATGGATAGGCTAATTTTGGGTATTTCTAAAATTTACAACCCTTGCAAAAAAAAAATACAAATAAATAAAGAAATAAAAATTACTGAAGGGCTTCAAGTGTTACATCCTTCCTTAAACTTGCTCCATCTTAAATATGAGCCCAACCGGTAATTTTCTAAAACAAACCCAATCCTTAAATTCCTAGAAAAACAAATTTTCTAACCCCAATGTTATATTTAACTTAATTATTTTCAATTGGCCCAAAGCCTTTTTGGGTCTAACAAACTTATTTAGGTCAAATCTAACAAGTTATTTAGTTTTTCAAAAAATCTAAATTTAATTTCATGGGCCTAAAATACTTTATTATTGGGCCATATAATAAATGGGTCAAACACATTTACTGGGCGGGTCACAGGTCAAACTCGTAACTTGGCCCATTTTAGTATCATGGGCAGAAGGTCATGGGACATTCCCGCAGTTGGGTTGCCATGGGACATTCTCGAGGTTGGGATGCCGTGAAACATTCCTACGGTTGGGCTGCCATGGGATATTCCCATGGTTGGGCTACCGCGGGATATTCTCATGGTTGGGCTACCGCGGGATATTCTCATGGCTATTGCGTGTAGCGGCACTACATAATAGATCTCATGGCATCGCCCCTAGACGCTGTTCGATGCCACCTGTGAACCCGCCTCATGTTTTCTTTTTCCTTGCTGTCGTGTAGAATTTTAGAACAAAAAAGTCGTACAAAAAATCCTATGGCACAAATCGGTTACACAAAATCTAGAGAAAGAAAATTAAAGAAATTACAGACCAAAAAATCATCATATAATTAACGATCTATTACATAAACCATACATTAAAAAAAAACATACATTCAACATTTATAGCACATATATAGACCGCTCTAATACCAATTGTTGGAAAACGGGTTTGAAATTTCATCGCATAAATGATTATTGGTCCCAGTATAATACAAAAATTTTCTAAAAACTTTTAGTGATCCTTTAGATATATATAAATTAATCCTACAACTATACGAAGAGATTATACCTTAGCCTACGTGAATTGTTCGACGAGACTTACACCATAATCTTCCAGATCGATCTTTAACACACTAAAACGTGTGTAGGAAAGTACTAGGTTTTCTTTTTCTTTCTATTGTGAAAAAGCCTCTTCAAAAAGCTCTCTAGAAATAATTAGAATATGATGTATTTATAAGATTATACTAAGTTTTCAATTTAATATTATTTTTAATTTAAATTCTTTAAATTAATTGAATTGATAATTCAATTATAATATTAAATGACAAAATACTCATTAAATGATATCTTTGATATGGTCAAATCTTTTCAAATCTAATTTAAAATAGAATTTTATCTATTTTAAATCATACTATATCTTTAATGATATCTTTAATTTGATCAAATATTTACAAATCTAATTTAAAATAAAATCTTATCTATTTTAAATCATATCATATCTTTAATGATATATTTAATTTAGTCAGACATTTTTAAATCTTATTTAAAATAGAATCTCATTTATTTTAAATTAAATCATATCTTATTTGAATTTTAAATTAGTTTCTTAAACCAATTTAAATTTAATTTACCTAATCTTAATATGAAATTAATATATCATATCAATTTAATATTATATATTTCATATTTAATTCAAAATAAAATACATTATTATTTAACAAATGTATTTCGAAATCCATCATTTAAAATGCATCTTTTAATTAACATTAATGATCTTATAATTACAAATTTTCCTAGAAAATTATTTTCCTGTAAATAAGTCTTTTTTCAACCTTTATCATTCTTATCCCATACAGTATTTTATAGAGACGATATGGGGACCATGGACTTATAATTCCAAGCTCTAATAAATTATATTATTTTAAACTCTTTGATCTAATAAATATAATTTATTAATCCCAATATTATTCCACTAAAAATATGACATTGTACTCTTGCAATTATAAAATATATTAGTGGGCAGTCTTTAATAGTCGATTGATATTATGATTACATGCACTTTAATCTTCAAAAAATTGATTAATAATTATAGTTGGTCAAAATTACCATTTTACCCTTCTAATTATCTCTTTATCCTTAAGTACCATTAATCCACTAGTGAACGATCAATTTATAACTTAATTAGAAATTTAAGCTCAAAACCATTTAGTTCCAGAATTAACATTTAGAGGAACTAATATACAATCTTCTATGAAGAAGGTTTGGATTTTATATTTGTAAATCACGTTAGCTGTCACTTATTCTAAGTAATCTCTAAAACAAAAGTCTTTGGCTTATTTTATAAATAAACTGTGACAAGTGAATCAAAAGATTCAGTTGAAATAAATAGGAGTGACTACTTAGGATTCATATTGATCTACATACGGTCATCTATTGATATGAATAAATTTTTTTATGGCAAACAGTATTTTAATAAGGAATTAATTCATATCAGATCATATCCTATATAATCATATTATATAAAACATCTTCACTAAGATGTTTACCTACATCAGTGATCCGGATCGAGATTCATTGCATTCATAATGCTGGCGGACTGTACTAACAACAATTAATTAAAGATTACATACTTTAATATGTTGCAGACAATTTAATTCATTATCTATAATATTAATCATTTCGTACCAATACAAGATTATAGTCACATACATGAATTTGGAATTTTCAAATATTTATACATATTATTCAATAATAATACATTCAAAATAATTATATAGAAAAATGTCACTTTTATTAATTTCACAAAACAATACTCATCACATGATTTTAGAGCACCATGCCCAACATTTATGGCAATAAGAAATCTTTGTTCAGAGTAGTTTGGTATGAAAGGAGTTTCAATAAAGCCATTGTCTAGTTGTATAAGGTCATGCATGACTCATATGATAAAGTCTATTAGGGTTTAATAGTTAAATCATGCTCTTGGACTGATTGGAACATTAGCTAGATGGAAGGGTCGAATGGTACAGTTAATAGTCATGGTTTGTTCTTGTAGAAAGTGAGGCACTTCTCATCTCGCATTTGGTCTTTAAAAAGTCAATCTTGGTCTGAATTTTTGAGTTAATAGATTATGATTATGGATCCCCATAATTGAAGACTAACTCAACTAATCTGATTTAGGAATCAGATAAAATAACAAAGTGTTATGGAGTCCTCTGGCCATCGAGATGTAGAACCTAATAAGTTATACACATAAAGGAGTATTTGAAACTAAGTCAATGATTTCTTGGGTTAAAGGGATCATACCAATTTAATTATGTTAGGTAATTAATTTAATAAAGTATTAAATTGATCAAACATGATTTAAATAGTTAAATCAAAATATGCTAATAATGAGATTATTAGGCATATGATTTATACTGAATTTCATATCATGAAGTATTGCTAGCACAACAACAGCTCGATATTGGTTTAATTAGAACTTAGTTAATTCATCTAATAATAATGTAATTTGTTAGTTAATTTAATGACCAAGACAATATTCATTGGTCTGAGAAAATCAAGTTGGACACTCAAGTTTTAGTGAGCCCAATCAAGCTAATGGTATAGGTCCAAATTGACCACTAAGATTTGGTGGGTCCCACCGGATAACAATTTGGAAAAATGTTAGAAATTTATGTTAGTGAACATAAACTGGTTTTATGGTTCCATCTTGGACCTACTATGATGAGTAGGTAGACCTTAATGTAAATGGGTTTGATGTGGCACAACATCTAATCGGTCAGCTTTTTGAAGATAACCTTCTCCCATCCGTCGACCTCTATTGCTACTTCAACCGATTTGATGGTTTTAGACGGTCATGGCATCATTAGTAGTTCGAGAATTGCTAATTCATTCTCATTTGAATATTCCTCACCTTGGATTTGCAAATCTGTCTGGAAAGTCACTAGCAGGGTAATCGTGCTATAGTCCAATCGAACAGGTATAGTTTCGACCAATACCTCATTGTCAATAACCTGCACAGGAGCTTCTAAAGATAGCTCTTTGGGACCTAGCTCGACCAACAATGCCAAATCCTCATCATATTCTTCATCCTTATACGAGGAGTCAAAATCATCCAAGAGCACTTTCAATATGCCAATGTGAAAGTCAACCTTGACCTCCAGAGCTGGGGAAGCCATCAAATTGATTATTGATTGTCTAGGTCATTAGGATATGTTTTCTCTTGTTTATCCGGTTGGGAAGCCACGATTTTTTACTTGACTTTCAATGGCGGTGGATAGTCCATGATGATATTTAGGGTCTCAAGTGAGGAAGATGATCCACTTTTCGGTGATTTATCATTGTTGCTACCTTTTGTAACGTGTTCACTTCATCTGGATTTTCCTCTGCTTTGGCTATGTTCCACTTCTCAGATATGATAGGACTAAGTGGCCGAGGATCAGGAGTTTCCAACAGATCATCTAAATTTGGCAACCAGAGACTTGGTGGTCAAGTAATCTAAATTTGCTAGAAAAAACATCTTAGGTTCAAAATTTACTATTTATCCCTCCGAGAATGAACTTTCAAGTGTTGGACCCCTTGAATTAGTCAACCAAGAGTTTCCCTTTGCAATCTGATCCTTTTCCATTTCTAGGGAGACCCTTAGAAGCTTAAAAACCCTTGGAATTTGTCAAAGATCTTATGTGATTTGCAAGTCCACCATTAACTTTTGCTGAATAATCCATGGACTTGAAGAAATTTTCCTCCGATTGAGCGGAAATACCCCTAAAATCAGCCACAACAGACTGAAATGAAGGACAATCGGCTAAGAATTGACCAAATTAGCTTCTTCAAGTTCTTGGGTAGCAAACAAGGTTTGACTAACCTTGTTGGCCAATCGGTCATGCTCGGTCGGATCGGTCGGCTAGCTGCAGCAGTTGGCCAAAGCCTAGCTTCCCGGTCTTGCTTGGTTGGCCGATTTAGCCGATCCGATCGACCACATGGTAAGCCGACCATTCAACCCTTTGGATGACATAGTCGAAATTTGGCATATTTTGTCTTTTTTTTTTTTTTTACTGATTTCACTATTTTTCTATTAAAATATTCCTTCAACGAATTTCAAGTGTCAAAATACGAATTTTGGCATCAACAGGAGCATTTGCAACAATAAAGGGGCAATTGGTTCGATTTCCTGATGGGAATTAGAGTTAGAATGAGAATGGAAATCAAATGTAATAAGGGAATCAAATGACCAATTTGTTATTGTTTGTTTGATTCTACTAAGAATGAGTAACATAGAATAATTTTGAAAAAGAAGAAAACATTGTATTTTAAGGCTTTCTAAATTAATTAATTTTTAATTATGTAATATACCAACAAGAATTTATATGTTATGAAAAAAATCTCTTGTTAATGAATGGATCATTCAATTCTATCTAAAATACATATATTTTAAAGAAAATGATTGGTTTCCAATACGCCCCCTAAATAATATATATATATATATATATATATATATATATATATAACTTTTTTTGTCAAACTATAATGTTTTCAAAGTTTTAAAGAAATTTTATTGAGAAAATATATAAATAGATAAAAGATATAATTTAATATTTTTTAAAACAAATCAAAAAATAATGAGAAATGAAGATGCTCACCTCTTAAGATTATATTATTTAAATTATGAGATTTATTTATAAAACAATAACAAATATTTTAAATTTAAGAAATAAACTTATAAAAATACTGTACATATTTCCTATGCCAAACTTTTCATAATTATTTAATACTTAATTTGGGATTGAATAAATTAAGTACGACATTTTAATAGTTAAATGAGTATAGAAATTGTTTTTATTTTATTTTTAATTGATCAGTATAAATTTGCCTTTTCATTCATGTATGATTCGTATCTAAAATATACTAAATCCTAAGTGAGAACAAATTTTAAGGTACCAACCATCTCATTATCATATTACAAGTAAATTTATATTCAAATGGAGTGGCCAAGAGTATATCTCTACCAAAAACAGCTACTCAATCTCTTGATCCCAAATCGCATATGTTTGGTCGTCATGATTCTTTCCCTCGTCCTAAAAAAAAAAGGAAGCCAACCTATATCTTCAATATTTGTATATAGGATTCATATGCGTCACACTATGTAATAAATCGAAATGAATTCTATTGGCAATTAGTCTATTACTTTAATTTGATCCCCTTCCGATGCCCTTCCGATGCGCACCCAAGCGCAGTTTAGCACAGCCCATCAGCCATCTTTTTCAGACGGAAGGTCTACGTGTCGCTTTGCCACTTTTCCACGTTATCCTGCTTTCTTCTCCTCTGCAGCAGCCCTCGCTTTTCATCTTCTACCTTACTTCTCTTTCGCGCTCTCTCTCTCTCTCTCCACGCCATTTCTAGGGTTTTCTGTTCTCTCTCTTCTCCTCTTTGGCCACTGAGTCATCCTCCTACCTGACCATGGGGTCGATCCCCGATCCCGGCGAGTTGACCGAGTTAACTCAACCGAGTTTTGATGAGTTCCAGAGGCAGACCTCGCTCATGACGAGCTGTACTCTTCTCTGGAAGGAACTCTCAGACCACTTCACCTTCCTCGAGCGGAATCTCCTCAAGAAGTCTGAGGCTATCAGGCAGAAAATCCAAACCCTAGACCACCAGACAAAGGAGTCGCTCGACGAACTTGAGAAGCGCGAGGTCAGCGTTGAAGAAATTGTCGAGATCGCGCTAGAGAAGGTCGAGCAAAGCAAGAAAATCGCTATTCAGGCCCTCGGAAAGGAATCTGACGAGAATGGAGAAGTGGACGATGGCGACGGCTTGCTGTTGAGGCTGAAATCGTTTTCTGTAGACATGGATTCTGGAGGATTCTGGAGGTTCATAACCGAGAAGAAGAAGGAATTGGATGTTATGCGTGCTAAATTGCCTCTAGCTCTAGCGGAGTGCATCGATCCAGCGAGGTTTGTGCTTGAAGCAATATCAGAGGTATTTCCTTTGGACAAGAGGGTTGAAAAGGGCGTGAGATGGAACGACTTAGGTTGGGCTTGTGTTCTTGTGCTTGAGTCGTTGATTCCAGTGGTGGTGGACCCTGTGATCGGAAAGTCGAGGCTTCTGGTGACACCGACGATGAAAAAGCGCGCCAAGGAGATTGCAGAGACTTGGAAGGCGAGTTTGGAAGAGCGCGGAGGAATCGAGAACGTGAAGACGCCGGACGTTCACACGTTCTTACAGCATTTGGTTACTTTCGGAATTGTGAAGGAGGAGGATGTGGATTTGTATAGAAAGCTTATAGTTGGGTCGGCCTGGAGGAAGCAAATGCCCAAGCTCGCAGTTTCGCTTGGCCTGGAGGATAAAGTGCCTGGTACGACCTCTCTTATTACGTTTTCTTTTGTGATTATATATGAAAATATGATTACTGGTTTATTGTTCTTCTTAAGGTTGTCTATGGTTTTATTTTTAATTAATCAGATGCGTAGAGTCTTACTCTCTGGATTTCTGCACGTCATTTAATTAATCAGATAAGTTTTAGCCTATTTTATATGCCTAGACAGGAAGGTACTCGAGAGCATGAATTGATATGTAAACTAGCTAATCCCCTGGTGAATGTCCAATTACTCAAAGTAGAATGATGTGATCCTGCAATTTCTTTTTGGTATACTGTGAATGAAGTGGTAATTTCATTTCGGAGAATGGTTGTAGGTTGAAAATAGGTGGAGCGGGTTATCTTCATATAGAACTTAATTAATTGATTGTGCCAAATAATCTTAAGCCAGAAGGAAATGCCATCTGGGTATAATAGATTTAGATGGGTTAGGTTTGTTTATAAATTAATAAAAAAAAAAGAAAAAGAAGATTAACATGGGTTAGACCTAAGAATTCATATATTTGGGTACATGCAAATGTTTTCTTTTCATTTATTTTTCCTTTGCGTCACTAGGAAATGTAGTTAAGGAATGACCATAAAAGTTCACCTGAATGCCTAATTTCATTTCAGTGTAAAAGTTCTCGAGTAGTTTTAAAGTTGTGGCTGAACTGGGATTGCATTGCAATATGTTTCTGAAGCATATACATTTAGGCAGTGTAAACAAATTAGCCGAGATTATGGGTTGTAGTACTGTTCTCTTCTGTGTTTTCATTTTAGTTTCTCTTGCTAGCCTAACAGGTAAAAAGATGTGAGTTGTTATATAACTGTAAAGCTCTCAACACTTAATATTAGTGTTGCAATATAAAAGATATGAGCAATACAACTTAATAGTAGTCTTGCTTTTTCCTCCTCGCAAGATAATTATATGTTGTTGTTATGTGTGTTCCTTGTTGATAAACAGTTTGACATATTGAGTTAGTACTTGCTTCTGCTTGGGGAAGAAAATATTAGGTCTGATTGCAATATGCAGCAGCTTGATTCATTTAGTTGGTAGATTTGTTTTGGACTTAGATTGACTTAGATTTGTTTTGGACTTAGATTGACTTAGATTTGTTTTGGACTTGGGGAGCATTATTATGTTTGGAATATTAGCATGTATGGTACCATATGGTAGTATTCTCGGCTAGAGGGTGCTAGGATTTAAATATGTGGTAAATGGGCGATTTACAAATCAATACTCTTAGAGCTTGAAGATATTAGACTACGATGATATATCAATTCGGTACTTTTCTTTTCTTTTCTCTCTCTCTCACAGAGGTGAGATGGGGAATAAGATCAGGGTTCCTTTGTTATCACCCCATTGGACCTGAATGCTAGCAAACAAGTTAGATGCTCTGCCGAACTGATTGTAAATTGAAGTTGATGCCAGTGCAATGACATTTCTGGTGTTAGGATAATATCTTGAATATTCATTTGTCAGGTTTTGTTAGTTGTTGTGCAAAGATGAATTTCATTAATTGTAATGAGCCCAAGTCTTATAATACTTCCAAGCTGCTACTATATGCAGATATGATTGAAGAATTAATCAGTAAGGGTCAGCAGCTGGATGCTGTGCATTTCACGTACGAATTGGGTCTTGTGCACAAGTTTCCTCCTGTTCCCCTCTTGAAAGCTTTTCTTAAGGATGCAAAGAAGACTGCAACTTCAATTATGGAGGATCCAACTAGCATTGGCCGAGCTTCGGTACGTGTATCATCATTGGTCTTAACTTCTATAAATCATTCAGATTCTACATTTTTACTATCTAAAGTCAACTTGGTTCTTTCTGTAATGGTGCATTTAGATGGGCTTTTGAAACTCCATTTAGCGTCTAAAATCAAGTTCGGGCGGTGAAACTTCAGTTTGTTTCAAACTTTCATCTAAATGCAAAATTCAATTCCCTTCACCCAAAAATAAAAAAAATTAAATAAAAAAATAAAAAAATTGAAACCCAAATGGAGAGTTATTTTGTTCATTTTTGTTGCAGCACCTAGCTGGGCGCAAAGAGCTATCAGCACTCAGAGCAGTAATCAAGTGCATTGAAGAGTACAAACTGGAGTCTGAATTCCCTCCTGAAAACCTTAAGAAACGACTTGAACAGCTCGAGAAGGTGAAATCCGAGAAGAGAAAACCAGTCACCATCTCTACCAACAAGCGATCACCACCACCTCAAATCCCTGCCAACAAGCGAACCCGAGCAAATAACACGGGCCCCATGCCTCCTGCTAAAGCTGGCCGTATCACGAATGCATATGTATCTTCTTTTCCAGCAGGTCCCACAACATATGTCATGTCTCCATCACACTCTCATCAGTACCATTCCCCACCACCAGGTGTCTCCCCTTACCATTCCCCACCCACCATGTATGGAAGCAGAAGCCCACCAACAAATCCATATGCCTACTCCCCAGAAATTGCCCCTTTTTCTGGAACTTATCCGGCAGCTTCTCCAGCTCCAATGACCTATCCTCCGTATGGGGTTGGCTATGCTAATGGCATGCCACCGGCTTATCAACACGCTTACTACCGGTGAAAAAACAATGACTGCTCAGGAAAGAAATCTACGGTAACTTCTGATGTGTTGTTAACCCCAACTTTTATCTCTCCTTTTTTCGTTTTTACCTTTATGGTTTGTTTATGTATTCTCTAACCTTATAATGGTAGTGATATGTGTGTTAATTATGACCTTTCGGGGCGGGGCTTCTTGCTTCTTCGAGGTGGGAAGTTGTATCCTCTAATGTTTATGATAAAAAACTGTAGTATTAGGGTGATTGTGGAAAAGCAACTAGGATGACAAAAACCGTGCTTAGTACTTTAAAAAGACCAACTCATGTTTGGTTTTTAAGATGTTGAATAGCTGTTATTACTGTTTTTGTATGGATCTTATGATCTTGACTAAAGGGGAAAAATGAAATCTCATCTTGTAACAGAATGGGTTAATCCGGGTGGTATTTAATTCATTTTAACTTATGTATGGGGAAGCGTCTAAAATACAGTTTGGGGTTTAGTCCCCAAAATGTCGAACTGTCTCAAATGCTCAGATTATGATATCTTAGTTTCTGAGATTTGTCAAATTATCCCTTTTGTCTTTCCCCGCTTGTTTATAAACGTCTAAGTTCGGTCCAGTTTGTTAAAAGTTTCAAAAACTTTGTTTAAATATAATTTAATTGAATATATGATTTATTCATTTCCAGGATTTTAGGTGGATAAGTCGTATCAATTTAATCTCTAAACGTCTAAGGGGTTGTATGTAGTCATGCCTCCGTGTTTGAACAACACAACTCGTCTCATGTTTTTCAAGATATGCAACTTATTCACAATCTCATTCAAAATCTTCTCTAGATACTAAATTTTACGGATATGTGATAGAAAATAATTAGTTAAGAATTACAAAAAAAATTAAATTGATTGATTAAATGTAAATTTTGGCGCTCATGGTTAATTCGATCTTAATAAATTCGGCCCAAATAAATTTTTTATCAAGGATTATGGAATTTCATGCGGATTAATGAGGTGGCAAAAAATTGGTTACAATGATCACTCAAAGTTTGATCTAAACAGTTTGAAGAAAAAATAAATCAAGATTTTTATTTAATGAGTGATTTGATTTGGTCTCTTAGTTCATTAAAGATAGCCAAACATGGCCATAAACAAGTGCTTTTTTGTCCAATAAGAAGACAGAAGTTGGCAAAATTTGTGAGGATGAAAAGTGAGAACAGACGTTCTCCAAAAAGTGGCAAAAATTCTCATTTAACTCTCATTTCGGCCAAGAAGAGAGGTTTGTCTGAAAAAGAAGAGTGAAAAGTGGCCCCACTATCAAATTGACAGTTTTCATGCATGGGAATCATGATTTGGCCAAATTTTGGTGATCATTTTACCCTTCAAACTTCCTATAAATAAAAGGTTGGGGAACCATTTTCAGCATATTTCAACACATCTCAACACATGTTTATCCTATCAAGATTGATATGTCATAACTTAAGATTCCAAAAATACGTATTATCACTTTGAGAAACTTGTTATCATTTGTTTGATTTAGAATTTGCTATTTTAAATAATTTTGAATTATTTAACGAACTTTCCTTTGGTTCAAGCAGATGGACTCCATTAGTTTGTTTTGCATGATAAATATCAAAACTTTTATTTGAAATAATAATCTCATTATTACTATAAAAAATATCAATCTTTTGTTCATGCAACATAGATAAAGAAATAAAATTTCTGCAAAATCTAAGAACAAAATAAACATTGTTCAAAATAAGATAATTATTGCTAAAAACTAAACAGACTGCTCCCAATACTTTAGCTGAAACGATCGCACCACTGCCAACTCTCATCATCACCTCACCAACAGCAAGCTTCCTCAAAGAACTAAGCATCTATAAAGAAGAACAAACATGATTAGTGGCTCTCGAATCTACTATCAAAAATGACAAATCATCTTCCACTAAACAGACTTCTAAAACAAATAAATCAAATTTACCTCTTTTTTTCTCCCTTAGCTCGGAGAGATACTTGTTATAGTTTCTTTCTAATGGCCATCAATTCCACAGTGGAAACACTTTCCGTTAGGTTCCATTTTTTTTGGAGTTGCCATTCTTTTTGTTCTCCTTGCCTTTAGGTGACTTTTTGGCTTTCTTTCTCTTATTGTCCTTTCTATTGGTGTACCTTTTCTCATTGTTCTTAACATAAGAGGAAGGCGGCTTTTGTTCAGCAACATTTGCTTCACCCTCTTTAGACCTTGCCTTATTAAAGGTCTCAAAAGTTTGTAGTTCATTCAACAGCTGAGTCATATTATACTGTAACTTGTTCATAATATAGTTAGTAGTTCATGTAGCAAAAGCCGGAGAGTGTGATGCTAATTTGAGTGCGCTCATCAATGGTAGCCTCATATATTTTCGCTTCATGCATCGTGTTGATCATGTTCAAAACATGATCTTTGACTAAAATTCATTTCTTCAGTTTGGCGTTCATGTAGGTTCTAGTAACATCATGATGACTTTGGTCGGATTACTGCCCAAATAAGGCCTAGAGAGACTCTAATATCTCATATGTAGTTTTCAGATTTTCATGTTTCTATCTAAGAACATCCCTCATGCTCATCAACATGTAGCATTTGGCTTTGTTATTGGATTGGATCCAATTGTCATACTTTTCTCGTACATTATGGGCATTATTAGCAGCAGGCTTTTTAGGATATTCCTTTGTCAAGACAAACTTATGATTTTCAAAAATTAATACCATGTTTATGTTCGCCAATTAATTTGTACTCGTTGACTAAAGTGGTAACTGGATTTTTGATTGAAGACATGATGATTTTTGAAATTAAATAAAACATACATCATTCATTATAATTGAAATAAATACTAAAGTTTTGGAAAAATAAATATGATGCATGAATGCAACAAATAAAATACATAAAAAATTTTATTACTAAACCACGATAAATTAACTCAATAATTAATATGCTGTCTTAGGGTAGGTTATATTAATTTCAAATTAACTTTGAGATATTCCCAAACTTACAAGCTAAACTCAAAATATCTCATATTTTCCCTTATGCTAATAAGTTACCATTTATTTGGTCAAAATACAATTTACCGCCTAAAGCTTAGTTATGTTTTTATGAGTGTAATCCATTATTTCGGAATCAATGACTTAACTAGAAAGTTACTGCCTTAGAGTCAATGAAGTGTGAAATACATCACTTTTTCCTATCTTCTTAAAGAGCCAACTTTGATATTGATATGGTCCGAAACCTTCCTTAGAATGATGAAAACAAAGCCATCTCGGGATCCTTCTATATCTCACGATGTTGTACTAATAATTGAGACCATAAATTATATTGTCATATAAACTTTCTCTTACTCGCTATTTTAAAATTATGTGTTTTCATAAAATATCCTATGTTTTCAAATTATAACTAATTAATTAAGTCTAAATTAATTACTAGTTAACCAATGAATATAATCATATTAATCGTAAATACCAATCCTATTGAACCTATGTTCAATTAAACCCTTTTGATCCATATCTTAATATGTCTAATAGACTTAGTATATTCATAAAATTGTTATTAACTCTTTTTAACAAAATTGGTTATTAAAGAAGTCCTAAAGTAAAAGTTTGACTTTATAATGTGTGATTACTAAGTTTAACTTTTTAACACTTAATTCATTTATGTAATTAATGTCATTAAACAAATCACGTAAATAACTAGGACAATCCTAATTAAATCATGTTTCTACTTATGAGATACATGATTTAAAATAAAAACTGTGCAGGTATTCATATATGGTATGTAATCGACTAATGCATGAATATGTTATCAATCAAATCAATCAATATAAATAAATAGATATAATAGACCAAGTAATTTTGGATATTTCTAAAATTTACAATCTTTACAAAAAATATAAATAAATAAAGAAGTACAAATTACATAAGGGCTTCAAGTGTTACATTCTTTCCTAAACTTGCTCCATCTTGAATCTAGGCCAACTGATAATTTTCTAATACAAACCCAGTTCCATAATCCCTTGACAAACAATTCTAACCCCAATTTAATATTTAACTTAATATTTAACCCTAGTTGGTTTTTCAAAAATCCAAAAAATTAAGTTAATAGGCTTTAAAATACATTATTTTTGGGCAACAAAATAAATGGATCAAACCCATTTACCAGGCGGGTCACAGATCAAACCCATAACCCGACCTGTGAAAACATAGGGTCAGCCGCAAGCGGCAGCTGCTTGGGATAGTCGCTGGTTCGACTAGTGGCCATGTGCCACAAGACCTTCTCGCGGCCTTGGGTGCCGTGGGACAATCTCGCTACTTGAGGTAGCGGCCGCGGGACAATCCCGCGGCCGGCTGCCCCATCTTGTCGCCGCTCCTTGCTGTTCGTCGTGGCTCGTGAATCCACCTCATGTTTTCTTCTTCCTCCCTGTTGTGTGGAATTTCACAAAAAAAAAATTATACAAAAAAATCAAACTAAGCTCTGTAAAATAGAATGGATAAAAAAAAAAACAGAATTGAAAGAAGAACATGGGAGCGAGCAAGAAAAAACGGGAGTGGAATTGAACTGGAGCGTAAGTACGGAATAAAACTTGGGTCTTGTGAGAGTTGAGCTCGTTGTTTATCCACTGAACCACAGTCTCCATGCCTTTTTTATATGCTTCTCCGATCTTCATTTCCGTTTTGACATCATTCTCTTCTTGGAAGTAACGGCCCCTGACCTGAAAAAAAAACCAAAATCTTTAATCACTTTGCAGTTTGGAATTAAAGAAAACAATCTTTTGCAAATGGAAAAAGAAAGTAAAATCTTATTCAACCAAAATAATAAATGTTTATTGAGAGCTGGAATAGTAAAAAGATTGGAAAAAAGTCAGTAGGCAGAGGTCAAAGTTTAAGCCCCTCCCTGTTAGGTTTCTTCCTTAAGCAATCCTGTCACAATAGCCATTCACATGATGACCAAAGGCTTCAACTTTCCTATGGTACTTCAAACAATTTCCTAAAAGATGTAATGAACCAAGCAACATTAAAAACACAATCAAGGTTATGATTAGAGAACCAAAAGCAAAAAAACAAAAAAAAATACCCTCTTATGGTCTCCCCGTAATCACCAATGCCTGGTGTTAAAACACCAGAAAATTGGTATCTTTCCATCTGAAGAAGTCCAATCCATCTCTTCCAATTTGAGGGCCATCTTTATATTCTCTTCCGATCTGAGGGGGCCAAGGCTCTACAAGACGAAAAATGGGGCCCGGTAGTACTCTACCGAGCAGTTATAATCCTTAAACTTGAACACCAAGTAATCCGTTCACTTCATTTATTGAATCCTTGTTAGGAATTGCAGCTGAGAGCATGCATAGAAGCGACTCCCATTGGTTTCTTCCGATCGAAACTCCAACAAATACCACCCTTTTGTTTCTTAGTTTCCCCAACATCAGTTTTGGATTGAATCTGTTCTTGTTTTCGTCCCTGAAAAAAGAAGGAAGAAGAAAAAGACTATATCGGTTTTTAGTACTCGAGGATTTTACCATGTAATAAATCGCAACATATGAAAACTGGGGGTTAGAATTGAATGTCATCCGCATAAAAAAAATAAAAAGAAAAGGGAGGCCTTATCTATCACCATACTATTAATTCACGAGAAACAAATTAAAAAGTAGAGAAGGAAAGACAAAAGCTCAAAAGTCAGAGTTAGCATACTTCACTGTCATTATCAAAATTAGTTATATATAAATCAAACTTCCGAGATTCAAATCTACTGTTTGGTTTCCGAGAAAATCTTGAAAAAAAAAATCACACATAAAAACTAAAAACTCTTTCTTCTTATTTCTCAGTAACCGAAAAGAAAAAGTTTTGAAGTTACCTAGGCATGTTATATCTAGGTTGCCGTCTTCACTTAGTGTAAAACAAGTCAGGGCGACCATTTTCAGAGCACCTAAAACCGTCATCAAGAAATGGACGATCCTTAGATTGATGTAAACATGAGATAATGAAAATGAAAATCATAGGATTTTCACGATGGGATACTAAAAATCCGGAGAGATTATTACATGTACTATTATTTTTGGAAGAAGAGTGATGTTCTCATAAGTATCGATATTGGCGAATACATGAATATGCATGTAAATGATTAGTAGAGACTTAATCATTGAACGTGATCACTTAACAAAATTTCAATATTAATGAAATCAACTATTATTTAGTTTTGTTTGGTGACTATGATACTTTTGTGTCCAGACCTGAGATCACAATAGTATTTACGTATGTGATATCATATTTTGATATCATCTAACGTGACCTAACCAAGGATTATTAAAGGATGAAACAATGGGAATGTGTTCTCATACGTAAAGTTTGTAGGGTGATAATATAGGATCTATCACTTTTATATTAAGAGGAAAAAGTTCTATGAATGATATATCTTATACAATAAAGAAAATCATTGCGCAAAGTAATATGGTATTAGAAAAGTTTATGTAAATCAATTGTCTTGTTGCATAAGTGATCATAGATAATGATAATGTATTAAGATTTAACAGTTAAATCATGCTCTAAAATTATCTGGAACCATGAATAATTGAGAGGATTAATATGGTACTGTAATAGTCATCTATGGTTCTTATTAAGATTTCTCATATTTCTCATTATACAGGTGGCTCATATGCCTTATTAGAGGCCAATATGGGTTTGGTTGTTTGAGTTAGTTAGTAAAAGAGGATGATCATATTAACTGTTTGACTCAAAATTCAAATGGTTCATTCATTAGAATAATATAAAACTCACAAGTTGTTGTAGGGCACACCTACCTTTGTAATATAAAACCTATCCGATAACACATATAAAGGTTGACTCGATCTTAGTTGAATTATAAATCGGAGAAATTTTGGCTTATTCGTAATGAATTTGATTTAAAGAGTTATTTAATTAGTTTAATTTACTAAGTCTAAGTCACATTCACACTACTAGCATATCCAAAGTGTGATTTATATTTAATCTAAAATTAAATAAATAATTAGAAAAATATTAATTAACAAGATAAATTTATTAAATATAGATTTAATGAATTTACGGTCCAATAATATTTTTTTGATAAAAAGGAAGTGGTTGGCTATTAAAGTGTTACTGGGCCTAACGGGCCCAAGTAAAAGGGCCAAATTAAAGTCTGTATTTTATCGGGTAAATGTGGACATTCCAAATAGTTATTATGATCATCTTCTATGATTAATTAACCAAAGCCACCAAACTCACATTAGCCTCTAGCAAGGTGTATGGGCCACTCGTGTAAATGAGAAGTATGAGAAACCTCAACAAGAATCACATATGACTATTACCGTATTAGACTGATCATTCCAATCTATTCATGGTTCTAGAAAATCATAATTTATGGTTTAACTGTTAAATCATATTAGATTTCTTTATGAATATCATAAATTTTTTTGCAATTAGACAATGTAAATTATATCATACTATTTTGCGCAAAGATTTTCTTCATTGCATAAGTTATACGATTCATAGTACCACATCTGTTAATATAAAGGTGATGGATCCCATTTTATCACCTTATAGACTGCACATACTCGAACATATGCCTAATGGTTCACCATTTAGTGGCCTTTAGCAAAGATCATGTCGAGCGATATCAAAACATGATATGTTATATGTAAGTGTTGTGGTAATCTTAAGTCTGAGTATTACAAGTGCTATTGTCACAAACAAAACTCATTAACAGTTAATAATAACCAATGAGATTTTGTCAAGTGATCACATTAAGTGATTAAGTCTATACTAATCACCTATATGCCTATCTCGATATCTACCAATACAGATGCTTATGAAAACATCTCTCTTCTTCTAAAGATGATATCACATGTAATAGTCTCTCTGGATTGTTATTATCCCATCATAAAAATCCTATGATTATGACCAATTTGGATTTTAGACTTAAGCCAACTTGGATCTCACTAAGTATGATCTCCATCATGATTACAAATGTATGTCTAAGATCTTAGAATATGTCAAGTATACAATCAATGATGCATGTAATTTCCTCTTTCTAACCTAATAATAAAATGATAGATTATGATATGCTTTAATTAAATGATATGCATTCAATCATGTTGATGACTAATATAGTTAAAGATTAATTCTCATAAGTATAATAAGTATATGATCTAATTGAGTCATACTCGAATGGCTTGACCAACATATTACTTTTACAAAGACCCCTAGAACCAGTAAAAAAAATTTCTCCCTATGGCAAGGTTACTTGGGTCAAGTTTAGCAAGTCGTCATATATTACCAATGAGATGTTGAGCTATGTTTACTCTGACCTGTGGGGACCATCGCAAATAGAATTGTTGGGAGGTTGAAGGTATTTCATCTTGTTTATAGATGATTATTTTTGGAAGGTCTACATTTTGAAGAAAAAAAGTAATGCTTTTGGGTAATTTAAAGAGTAGAAGAAAATGGTACAGATTCAAATCAGGAAAAAGCTAAAGAAATTGAAGACTAATAATGGATTGGAGTTTCGTAGCGAGAAGTTCAATAAATTTTTTAGGGATAAGGGTATCGTTTGGCACAAGACTTATCTCTACACTCCATAACAAAATGGCTTATTGGAACAGATGAAGCAAATGTTTTTGGAGAGGGTTAGATATATGTTGCTTGAAAGGGGAATTCCTAAGAGATCTTACTGAGAAGTTGATAATATAGTAGCCTACCTCTTAAATAGGTGTTCTTCACAAGTATCAGACTTCAAGACATCGGAAAAGACAAGGACTGATCATCACAAAATCTTGAGAATTTGAAGGTCTTTAGTTGTGTTTCATGTGCCCAAAACAAATAATGAAAACATGATGTTATGGCTAAGAAATATATGTTCATTGGATATCCGGAAGGTGTAAAGGTGCTCAACCTTTGGTGTTATGCAATTCATCAAAATGTTTTTAGAAAGACCGAGTACTACAGGGCAATGGTGGATAAGTCAGATGCCAGCGGAGATGGTATGATTCAAAGACATGCTAGTGAAAGTGCAAGGATTTTGGTGGAGCCAATTGGTAATAATGGTATGGTTGACATTGGTGAAAACTTGTTTCAATAAGAGCGAATGGGATAGAGAGATATTGCTTAATGAAAGAGCAAAACAAGATAAAATATTTGGATACTTACCTGGATCCTAGCTTAGTTTAAAGTGAGTTGTGTCATTCTGTTCTTCTAAATGCAGGCATGCTAGAAGTATAAAGTTACTTCAAACTAAATAAATCCTACTTCTAAATAGATGGAAAAGTAAATAGCACGGCCGGGTTAACGATACTTGCCAATAGAAATATGAAAGACATGGTTAGGTTAATAATACGTGTTTAGCAAAAAAGTATGGGAGCAAAATAAAGAACATGATTGGATTAACAATACGTTAGTAGAAAAGGAAATTTTACTTGGAAATGTTAAGTGATTAAAGCGAACAAAAAGCTTAAAAGGTTGCACTATTCTTGGATAATGACATCTACTGAGCTACGATAAAATAGCGACATGAAATGCTGAAAGAAAATAAACATTAAGAATGTCTAAATGAATCATGCAAGCCATGAGCCTACTGAGTGATAAAAAGCTGAAAGAAAAAGCTGAAATAAATTCATTAATCGATGGAATCTGTTAAAAGGAAATTGATGTTGGATCAATTAGTTGGATGAGTGGTCCATTTCCTCTTGGTGGAGAGCTGTATTTATAGAGGAATGATGCTTAGAAGCCAAGGCAATCTGCTTGGCCAGCACACTTGCATAGTGAGCAAGCCTCTAAACTTGAGGAGCAAGTTAAGAGAAATCTTAGGAACCTTGACCAAGTCTCTCACATGATAAGCAAGTCTTTTTGATGAGCTTTAGTTAAAGAGATGGAGGAGCAAAGTGGTAATCAAGGTGATAGTCTTACCTCATACCAATTACAAGGGACCGTGCAAGGAGAAGTCATAAAACATCAGGGAGATACGGGTATACGGAGTTAGTATCCTATGCATCACTCACAGTAGAATGATTGAATGGGTTGAAGCCTAAAAGTTATGTGGAGGAAATGAAAAGTAGGATAATGTGCAATGGATGCAAGCTATGAAAGACGAGATGGACCCACTTGACAAGAGTAATACATCATTCATGGATACTTGGTGAGAAGCTTAAAAATCAAAAGATCATGAGGTGCAAGTGGGTTTTCAAGCGGAAAAAAGGCATTAATGGATTGGGAAACTAAAGTACAAAGCAAGGCTGGTTGCTAAGGTTTTTACACAATGAGAATGCATTGATTTCAATGAGATTTCTCACCAGTAGTAAAGCACACTTCCATTAGGGTGTTGCTGCATGTAGTTACTCAATTCAACTTCGAGCTAGAGTAAATGGACGTGAAGACAACATTCCTTCATAAAAATCTTGAGGATAGAATATTAACATTTTTTCTTACTCTTAATTTCTTCTTCTTTTCTTGTTTAATTATTTACTGATTCTCTTCTTCTTCTCGTTCTTATTATTTTATTATTCTCTTCTCCTTCTTCTTTTTCATTTTCATCTTACTTTGTTTTTCTCTTGTTTAATATTAAATATAAGAAAATAACTAGGACTCGCAGTACCAAGCCAATACTAGTAGTTTAAGTCTTAGTACTAATACCAATATTGAGAAAGTTGAGATCGAGACCGGTACTACCCTTTTTCTTGGTCTGAGTGGTACTTTTTCCCATACCAAATAAATCTCAAGCATGTGTGCACATTCATAGTGTGCCAATTTTCTAGATGTTTTATTTACTTATTTCAAAATTAGTCTATCATTTCCTTTGTTTAACATATGAAATCAAGTTTTTTTAAAAAAAATGTTAATTCCATTTTGATATTTTAAGTCTGAAATTATATATAAAGATATTTTGGGGGTAAATTATCAATATGTCTTTTGGGGAGAAAGACAATAATCAACTTCTAAAGTGATGTACTAATTAATATATGGATACTACTATAGTTGGTTGATATAGAATACGATTACAAAATATTTGACTGCCCATCTCATAATTTTGAGTGTGTATTTAAATCTCTGTCATTGTGTAAGTGTATTTAAATACCTCTAGCAAGTTAATATGCTCAAACCTGTGGAGCAGATTTAAAGAGATTAATCTTTCAACTCAGAAAAATATATTTGTGGCGTATCGGTGAAGGTTCTAATATAGTGTCTGACATGATTATTGACCGCCTTCTGGTATAATTTCTGAACCTAGTGTCATGGCTGATAATATGGCAGTGATGGATCCTACATCTAATGGCTATTGGAACTAGTCTTTATTTCATAGTTTTTGCTCTCAGCAACACACAGGAAATTCAAGTGTTTTGGTAAACCCTAATCTCTTTGATATTCTGTGTTGGCTTCTACATCCTATTGGTTAATATACAATTAAATAATATTGACACTTAACAAGGAATACTTTAGATACCGATATCAGTTTCAAGTTCTGTGGGGACAAACATATACCTATCAAATTTTCAATTTTCTTATGGAAATTATTGAATAAATATTTTCCTATTAATGAAAATGTATAGGAAAAAAAAGGTATTCAAATGGCTTTTTTTTTTTTTTTTTCCTTTGTTCTAGAAATCTTGAAACAATTGATCACATTTTTATTCACCGTGCAAGGGCTAATCTTATTTGGGATTGGTGCAAGACGGTGATTGTATTTAATTTTAGAGTTTTACCTAGTGTAAATCAAACTTTAATTTATA